>VYZV01021620.1:37683-79809 GCA_013401275.1 Pandion haliaetus | reverse complement strand
TACAAAGTAATAGCTGCCCATATGTTGCATGCTTCACTGATTTGTATAAGATTGTTATTATATTTGCTGTTTTCAGCTCAGCCAAATAACATACAGACCTTATATGCTTAACCAGTATTTTTTCTACCATCCACCAGTAAATGAGGAATAAAAGTATGAAAGGTGATGATTCCACAGTATCTGCTGTCCGTGCTGTGATACTGCCTATGGCTATAACTGACAATCCACCAGATGAGTACAGCCTGTGTGAATCACTGTTACGAGGCGTTCAGTACGTTTACAGTTCCATGCACCCCTATAAAATCACATCTTCGTTGCCAAGAAAATGTCTCCAAGCTTTAAAGATTATTTTTTTTTCAACTACTGAGGGGAAACAATAATCTGACAAAAATTAATTCATACATGTGAAGTTCTGCTCAATATTGTGTGACAACTGGTAAGAAACCTCTTGATACACTGTGTGGCATCTGTACAGAACTGAATATGCTGCATACAAATAGAAAACAGATGTCTTCTAAGTGAAAGGACAAATTCTAATCTCAGTCATTACATGCTGACTTTTTCTCTTCCCTCACAGAAATCTATTATTTCGGTTTTTATTTTCTTTTTTTTAAACAACACTATTTTTATTACTGATTGCTACAGAATATTTTGTGAAAGTCAGGATTGTTCTTTTTTTTCCCCAAAGTAAATGTGAAGTTCTTGTTCAGTGAAAATAAATCCTTACTGTATAAAAAACCCTTAAGATAGCACATTTACCTACCTTAATGACCATCCCTACACAGGCTGTATGTCAGCTACTACCATCAATATGTATTCATCCAACAAAGACTTTCTGTTTTTCTTCACAGGCCAGGCTTTCAGGAACAGGCACAGAGGTAGTATGTGCAGTATCTCTGCTTGTCCTGTGTTAGGTCTTGTGACAAGTGCAGCATCAGCTCATTCACAGACAGGGCCCCTAAACATTGGCCACCATTAGGAGGTGGCATCCAGAGAATACAGCGCTGTCCTTACGTGGAGCATACAGTAATGGAAAGAAGAAAAAAATTGGAAGATTAAAGGAAAACATTTTGAAGTATTGACCAGACACAAATTGACATGAGTACCAGAATAAGAGGGTGCTGAAACAAAAGGAGGGCATAAAAATAGGGTAATAATAATAATAATAAAAGTACCAGTAATGTATGGTAAGTTCATTTCTTTCATTGATCACCTGATTGTCCTAGGGCAGGAATCTGTCACCAGAGAGCAGTATTAATAACGTCAGTCAGGCATGGCCCAATACCTCTTTGCCTGGTTTAATGTGCTATAGGAGACAGGGACAGTTGGAATCCCTTGCAATTTTCAGCTGAGTGCTAAGGAAACCTCGTTTTCATCCAGATGTGTTCAGATGTGAAATTTATGAGTTTAGGTGGAACACATCTGAAACTCAATGGTTTTCCATGGTATAAAGCCTTCTGTCTCATCTTGGCTAAACTTGCCATTTGAAGATCTTGTATTAATCCCAGCCTGTAAGCCAGAGCAACATTAGTGGGTGTGAACCTGGAGGAACCATCCAAGCAGAAAATGGTTTTCATGAAAACCCAAACTATCACATTTTGAGCAGCTCTGCTTTATTTCAACAATTTTTGGCTTAAGAGATTAGGCAGGTGGCTAAAAACCTTCTGGTCTCATGCCCCCTCATCTGCAGCCACTTTCCAAAGGAGAGGAATTATGTTTGAATTCCAATTTTGTTGTGCACCCATCAACACACAGGCTGTCAGCCAATTCAGCAGTTGTGCAAACAGACTCTTGCCCATTAAAAGTCTACAGAGATGTGCCACACATGCCAAGTCCTGAATTAATCCAGTGATAAAATGGTGAGTGTCTTCATGGATTAGTTTTGTGCCTTTTTTTTTCACTCGAAAATGTCTGAAATAATTTTAATGTGCTAGGACATTCTGCCTCTGAATAGAACATATTTTAAGAAATGCACAGTGTGGGAATCTGCTATGCGTCCTACAGTCACAGAGAAAGAACTCAAAAAGGGGTGAAGACGAGCAGAGATAGCTTTGACCTGTCCTTACACCTTCTGGATGCAGCGTTGCTCCAGCAGTCCAAATAAATCCTCACAGGCACTGCAAGGTGCCCTAAATCACCCCTCTTGCAAAAAGTACCGTTTCTGGGCAGGAGTGCCACCACGTGATTTTACTGCCTTCCAAAGCCAGCCCTGCTTCTGGCATGCTTCCCATGGCCAGGTTTGGGGGAGCTCATTAGACAATCCCTCCTTGCCATCTTAATTCCTGACCTGCAGTGTCACCCCTCTTCATTTTCAAAGCTATTAGATCCCTTTTATAAATCTCTGTCCCCTCAACCAAAGCAGAAACCCATACATTCTTCAGTTTCTGGGTAATACTACTGTGAAGGTGAGGGTTTTGGTCTACTACACATAACTGTATTGCAAAGTGATATTCGTATCTTATCGGATGATTGGAGTAAAATGGGTGTTGTCTTTCTGGACAGCCAACAATGGCAGAAATGTATCCACATGATAATCTGATTATGTTTCTCATAGTGGACAAAGTATTCAATTATGTGCTTACTTCTATTTAAACTTATATTCTTCATGAAAGATACTAGAAAACAGTTTTATTTGACATCTGTACTAATAACCTCTGAGAATGGAGAAACAGTACAATGGGACCAGAGATAAGAAATGGGAAGAAAGTAAATCAATAGGATTACTCTCTTACTCAAATTTAAATATTTGCATTTGTGGGATTAATGCCTAATTGACATGACTGAAAAAAATGTTGGCTTTCTGTTGGGGGAATACCATTTGTATACATGGTTTATGTAATGAAGAAATCTGTGAATATGTGACGCTGGAAGAGATGTGAAAAATGAGGATTGGTGTAGAGGTCCAAGCTGAATATGAAATTGCAGTCAAGCTGCTACAGTGCAGGGACCTTGTAGCAAAGCAGATGATGGATACTCCTACATTTTGCTGAACTCACAGAGAGGGCTGTAGCTTGGGCAGAAAGGCAGCAACATCTCATTTCTGCAGTGATTGCAAGTTTATAGTCCTACTTAGTCTCTTTAAATGTGGTAGGTTCCTGATTATACTACATTATTATGCTTCAACCAGGTAGTTGTCAACTTTGATTCTGTAAATGCAACTTTTCTTAACCTGGAAATACCTTACACAAGATGACCAGCTTCAGCTGCTAGAAAAGCCTCACAGAAGCCTGATGCTGCAGCTACAGACTTGTCCTTGTGACTTGTCATACAAGTACAGATTCGCAAACAAATGAATTCAAATACTCATATACTAATGATGATGATTTTTGTCCTCCAAACTTGATTTCCAGGAGCAAGTCTTTAAGCTGTTGGTTGGGGCTGGATGGATGGGAGAAGATCACCGCAGGGCGTCTTGTTTGCAGTGCAGATCAGAGGTGGGGAGCAAGGGCACCACTTCCCTCATCCCCCCACTGCACCTGCACTTGTTCTTTGCAATGCTGAAAAGCTTTTTATAACAAATGCTGCCAGTTATACAGTAAGAAATCTGGGCCTTGGGTGGATGTAGAAATACATAAATAAGCAAAGAAATGAGACGGAGTAAAAGAAAAAGCAAAAATTGTTCTTTGCAATGCTAAAAAGCTTTTTACAACAAATGGTGCCAGTTATACAGTAAGAAATCAGGGCCTTGGATGGATGTAGCAATACATAAATAAGCAAAGAAATGAGAAAGAGTAAAAGAAAAAGCAAAAAGGACTTCAGTGTCTGTAGTTGCTTTCCTTGGATCTTCTTTGGACTGTTTGCTTTCTCTCTCTGAAATTATTTGGGTGAACTGGTGACTCCATGGTGTTTATTACTTTAATTACCAATGAAGCATGCAGATGAAATTTACTGAATAATAAAGCTACAGAGAGATATACTCTGCAGATTGTCATGCACAACTGTAAATTTGGGAAAAGAACAAGATCTCACCACATTTAATTGGGCACAGACCAGAAGGACTCAGGAATTTATAGCTAATGTTTGCATCCATTAAAAAAAAAGATGTTTCTGATTTGTAAATTATTGGCTTAATTCAATTTAAATCATGTCAGTAGGAGCACCTTGGAGTCATCAGTGCTTCCAGAGCTTGACTTACTTGGGGGATGTCTGGAGGAGGGAAGAGTGGAAGTCAGGAGAAGTGGAGAACAGAGCACACTGCAAAAATTAGAAGACATGGGGAACTGAGTGCATTGGATAAAAAACATTGATTCAAGTTTTCTTGCAGCCACTGGCCAGTGTGGGAAGCATATGAGAAGTACAGAAAATAAGGTTTCCCCAGCAGCACCAAATGGGTCATAAAAGGCCAGTGAAACAGCCAAAGGCCCTAGAGACACAGGCAACTGCTGCCAAGCTCCAAGTTACAGGAGAGGTTGCTCGATGTAACCACCTCTTTGCTGTACCCAGTTTTCACAAAGTATAAAGACTCCTGTGAGGTACGAACTTTGAACTAGTCACTAGCAGAATCCATTTATCTTCTCCCCTTCAACAGATGGCATCAGCTCTGCTCATGTAAGAGGAAAACAAAGCAGTAAGAATGCACAGCCATGAGTGGCAATCCCAGGGTGAAAACAACTGCGGAGCTGCAATGCCTTCGGGGGGGGGGGGGCAGAGGGAGAAGGGGGGGGGGGGGGATGTCACATGGGAAGGTCTGTGCCAAATGACCCCATGCCTCAAGTTTCTTTATTTTAATTTTTTTTTTTTCACTCCCAGTAAAAAAACCCTCAGATGCTGGAATTTTCTAGACAAAAATTATTCTCTTTGTGCTGTGCTTAGAGTATAATACCAATTACAGGCCCATTTGAATGCCCATGGGAAGTCTTTCCATTGGCTTCATTGCTCTTTGGTTATTCTCTGTATTCCCATCCAGTTGTCAGCTTCTTGCTGATAAATATGTGATAGAAATAATTACTGACACCTTTGGTGTGGCAAAATGAAAAAAAAATACCTAAGAAAGCAGTGCTCCTGACAGCAGGCAGCCTTTTCTGAAATGATATATTCTATGATTTTGAAGCAATACTAACAAGTGAATGTTCTAGCTAACAAGACTGTCTTCACCAGCCAAAAGCATCGTGTCGTTAATGGACTTACACAATGTGAATAACCTTAAACACAAAGAACTAAAACCCTTCCTTCATCCAATACCCTACATGACACCAAACACGGAATTGGACTCCTTTCCCCTTGGCAAAGGACTGGCAAAAGTACCACATTTTTCACAGCCACCTTTACTCCCAACAGGCAGAGCTCAGGAAATACTGAGGGGATTGCTTCCCAACTTACTTGGCTATTGGCCTTTCCGCCAGCCACAGTTCATCAGGTCTTGCTGGGGACCCTCGGCCACAGAGCTGCCTGGCGTCATTATGCACCAAAAAGCAACAAAGGGAGCTCAGCTGGCTTCAAAGGATGTGGGACCCGTGGGGGGGAGCTGACAAAGAGCGAGGAAAAGTCAGGCTTCAGTAACTTTTAATGACAGCTCTTGTTAGGGTTAAAAAAACAACTCAGCCATCGTGCTGTGATTCAATCTGAAGGGGAGCCCATCACCTTTGCCGCTAAAGGTCGCAGCACTGTGAAGGAGGTTGTTATCCTCAAAATTAATTATTTGGTGCTACGGCAACAGGCATGTAATGCCAAGCCGAGATGAAAACTCACTGCTGCCTGCCAGATTGGAGACTGATTACTGCCACTTCTGCCATCTCATACTGCTTGCAGGATCCCACCTTGCCTATCAAATTACGGTTTCGTTCCAAGTGGGAAAAAGCAAGTTGTTTCAGCAAAGTCCATCTTCGTCCCTTTCCCAGGCCCCCTAATCAGCCCCTGGAGGAATACACTCACTGGTGCAGATGGACACTTCAAATAGCACTAGCTGGAAAAAGTCACAAATAAATTATCATCCTTTATTTGTCCCATTTCTTAGTATTTCTTTGGCTAACTGAAAAGAAGGTTTAACATTTTAGAAAGCTCTAATCCTTTCCTGCTTTGACTGGAAATAAAAGATATTGAAGCAAAAATCAGCAGTCAGGATTGGTAGGAACCAATGGAGAAGGCTTCCCAAGCCTTTGAAACTCTCCAGAAATGCCATATACTTGACCTTTTTTCTCATCAGTCCCACTCACATGGGTTCCTGGATATCCTTCTGGCTTTAAGAGCGTTGCGTCTGCCAACATCATGGATGAAATCTGTCCCAGTCTTAGCATGTTGGCCACATCTTCTGTGATCCTCTACTGAGGATAATCTCTCCTCATCATTCACCTCTCAGTAACTTCCCTGTGTCAAGAATGGACTACGTTCTCATTAGATGAGTGAGGCAAAGTGAAAATCCAGCTGTTGATGCTTCTTTTCTTCTGAGCAGTATTTATTTACTATGATTTATGCAACAATAGCTCCTGAAAGCCCAGTGGAGACACGGGCCCTGGGATGATATGGGTCATACACATGAGATACAGCTACACACCCTGAAAGTTTGCAGTCTAAAATAAGAAGACAAACAACTCAGATGTTATTGCAGACAAAGAAACTCACACATCATGAAATTAAACAGTCCCAGTGGGAGAAAGATTTAGTTGGGTCTGTGCATAAGGTTGGCTGCAATTCATCCCCAGAGAATATCAGTATAAAATGCAAGCTTAGAACAACATCAGTTACCATATATTTCATAATTTAAATGACATATACTTCATCTGTGCCTCATTTAACATCAGAATAGCCCATCTATTTCAATGGTCAGATATCTTCTCTACTGGACGGATTTCTGCTGTACTACTGGTAAAGTAATGTTCACAATGAGTTTTATCATCAATTCCTTCTAAATTCCTGTTTCTTAGGCCCTTTCATTCTCCATTTCATTCTGCTCTTTGGGGCAGTTATCTTGAACTTACAATAGCTTCACGTCAAGAATTCAGAGGTATTACATGACTGTTATTTTAACATCATTTGTGTATTCAGTTGCACAGAATTATGAAATGTAATTATGAGAAGGCATTTAGAGAATTTATGTATAGACATTTCACAGTCATTAGCAACCTCAGCAAAGCCCTGTTGGACCAACACAGGAAAGCAGAGAGAAATGCTTCTATTTTTCTAGTGCTCTGGAGTGTTTTTCCCATTTGTTGATTCTAGAAATTTTTTTCAAGCGAAACCTAGTTCCAGGAGCATGGGAAATTGCCCTAGATTTACATCCATACACAGCAGAGGAAAAAAAACCCTGATTCCGCACAATAAATAATTTTCCATTTCATTTTAATATGCAATCGCATGACAGCACGCTGGGGAAAATGGAAATGTAATGGTATCGCAGCTGCACATGGGCACACCGGCAGGAGAACAAACCCAAGATAATACTGAGTTCAGAAGTTCAGATCCAGCACAGGGTTATAAAAGCTGAATTACAACCTTTGCTGGACTCAGATCCTTAGAGCAACTCCCCCCCACCACACAAACACACACACACATGGTGTCTTGTGTCCTACAGCAGAATAACTGGGGTGCTTAGAAAAGACAGGCTTCAAGCATGAATATTTCTGCCCTTGCCTTGCTATTTTCAGTAACTTCTCAGAATAATCACGAACTTACTCTTTCCCTCCTAATTATGGGCATTACAAAAGACACAGCACACCAGATTTTCAATAATTTTCAGTCCTATTTTTTAGTATAATGAAAATGTCATGGCAATAGCATGATGCATTCACACATAATAATAGCTTTGATTGCAGGAATAAAAAAAATTCCATAGAATTAACATACTTCTCAGTGTACACAGGGTAAAAACCTTTTGGATTTTAATGCCTCAGGATGTGAAAAATCAACATTTAAGCCAAGGTGCTCATCACGTTTGGATGGAAGCACCACTCTTAACCCAAAATGGCTGCTGAGCTGGCTGGGAGAGAAGAGTTGTGGAAAATGTGCAGGGCTGAGCAACTCCTGCAAACTTATGCACCTTTGCTGGTCAGCAAACCGACTGTCTCAAAACCACCACCTCAGGCAGGGTAAGGATTCATAACACTAAGTGTATTTGTAGGAAATGGAGCTCCCTGGGGTCCAATGCCCACCCTCTCCTCCACCCACGCTCAACAGTTCAGAGCAAGCGCAGCCACAACAAGAATCTTCCCTGATTTTTGTTTTAATCACTGTTCCTGGGTTACTTCGCTGTTTTAAACCAGAACAGAGTCCGTAGGAGGAAGAAGATGTGGGGAGAGGACAAGGGTGCCCTATGCGTCTCCTGGGGGGCTCCTGCCGGCCACAGCTGAAACCACAGAGATTTTTGTGGGATTTCAGCAAAGGAACAGACCCGAAGGGAAAGGGAAAAGGAGCCAATGAAGGAATTTAGCAAAATGGTTGTTCTGTTGCTGTGGCTTGCTGCTGGGCTCCTTTCTGACAGTGACCCAAGGAAACTGCCAGAAGGTCAGAGGACACGTGCTGAAGGGTTCTATTGGCTTGTGTGGCCCCAGAAAGACCTAATTTGGTTTTGTTTGCTGTTTTCCTAAAGAGGGTACCCTTTTGCATCTGAGAACCTAAAATTAGGCACTTAAATCTGAATGTAAACCCTTAAATAAAGGTTGCCAAACATTTTAGTGGGATTTGGCAGCACCTGGGCTATTACTGAATTCCACATTGCAGGTGGCATCTCACTGCAATACGACCATGTATTTTTAACACAATGGATTTCATAGCAACCATGAACTGCTTCACAACCCAGGGGAATGAGCTGAATCCAATATCCACTGGACCTCTGTCTCACAGGAGATACCCATCATAATCTGACCAAAAACACTGCAACAGTTACATCTCATTGTGATTTAGCAAAAGCGATTGAACAAAAGAGTTCCTGAAATAAAGTCACTGAAATCTGCTTCCTTCAACACACCTTACACAACCTTTTTCCTCCCAAATTTATCTTTCTTTTCTCATATTTAGGAATCACTAGAACTATAGCTCCCCTCTTTTAACCTACGGCCATTTCTCACTCTTTCGGTTGAAACACCGTGATCTCACGCCATTCCAGCGTCGTTTCACTACAAGTGAAATCCACGTACCAATTCGTACTGCGTATTCCCCTCTCCTCCTTGCCTAGATTTTCCTAAACCGCTTCTATACTTACACATTAATCTACAACAAACTAAGAAAAGTGGTTGGAAAACCTGTTTGTTTCCAACAGGGAAGGAAATAGCTTTTGCTGCTCTTTCAGTTTTATTGGCTGCTACAGGGATAGGGTCCCCCTAGGAGCTTGGGTAGACATGTTCTGCTGCTGGCTTATTGCATTGCCCATGATTTCCACTCAGAAGACGCTGGAACGAACAAAAATCATAATCCCGTCCCCCCCATCTGTCTCAAAAAATATCTGAGAGTAGAAAAGAACACTCATTTGTCTTTTTAAAAATGATATTTTAATTACTCATGTCGTGCCTCAGCAAAATGGCTAGCCTTTTGTTAAAATGGGGCTTAATTGCATTACGGAGCCTTCATGGGACCCTCGCACATAAAGCGCTTTTCTTCAGACTTTCGAGACCTAAATTTGCAGTTGGCTCCTGACCAGCGCACTCGAGCAGATAGGCACGTAGGTAGTGGGCAGACCCCGTGTTGATGAAGTAATCATAGTTGACTGCCTCGCCTGTGCTATTCCACAAATATGCCCGCAAACAAAAATTGGACATGCATGTTGGTTTTCATTTTGAATTCATTTAAAAAAAAAAAAATAATGCCCTTGGTATGTCAGAAAGCATGGAGACACCTTCACGGACTGTTGGCTACGCCTCGGCAAAGCTTTACAACAGTCTGTTAGACAAAAAAGAGACTGATGCAGATACCTTAATAAGCATCCCATCTGTGAGGTCATCGGGATATTTCAAACAACTTTCAGCTCTCATTAGTTTAGCAGTTTCCACAAGCATGTCCTTATCTTTTGTAACTTTTGCAGCCAAACTTCCTGGGAAAGCCTCTGAGCTGGGTGACATTCTTACCCATGGGTCAGTCTGCAGTAATGAGCCACCAATTTATGTGTCCTTTGCACTCTTGGGCAGTATATGTTTATATTAACCTTTCACGTTGTGATTTTTTTTCCTTTATCCGTGTAATTCTCTGGCTTCTACCATGCAAATCTCATTATTCCTAATAGGCTGCAATTAGGATCTCCAAGCTGTTGATCACAGTCATTTGGAACAGTGAAGGGCATTTTCCAAGAATAAGTGCTTTTTCTGCTATATTAATGATGGAATGTGTAACAGAGACTATGCTTGAAAAGTAATAGTGAATAACGGAGCTGCAGGCTAATGGGAATCCTTATCAACTCTCTGGTTTTTGTACCTTCAATTAACACAGAAGGTATAGCATAGTCTATTGCTTCACATAAAACACACTATGCACGACGTTGCACGGAAATGAGATTTACAATTTTTCAAGTCTGCTAGGCCTGAATGAGTAAGTGGGTATTTATTACAATTTCTTACAGTTTTATGCACTTGAAAGAGATAAAGCAGGTTCATCAGCAGTTGCCCACATGCTAGGTCTTTATTGCACTAATGAGTACCCCTCTAAAGAGGATGTTGTAACGCTATTTTCTTTTCTAAGAACTCCCATGTCTGTATTCAGAGTTTGTTGGACAGAAACATGCTGCTTCTTAAGGTGCAAGAGGGTAATATCCACAGTCCTTATTCAGATCGTTCCTTGGCTGCTGCTGTTTTCTCAGTTTTGCATGAAGGACATGGGTGGAAAAGTAGAACTAGTGAAGCACTGGTAGCAGATGGATGCAGTATGAAGAAGTAAGAAGAGATGCCAATGAATATTTATTTGCAGGGCCTTAAAAGATAAAACCAAAGCTTTTGAATAGGATGCAAAAAGCAAGGACATCCCCAGGAGTGACCCAAAAGTGTGCATGTATGTGCATGGTTGGAGGGGTGTCTGCCCAAATCAAGACAAAGGGACAAATATGATTTGGGGAAGAAAGTCAAAGACGGAGGCTAAGCAGAAGACATTGCAGTACTTCAGGAGTGGGGTAGATAACAGCTGGACTAAAATTTTGGTGGGAAGGCTGAAGTAGCAGTAAAATAGAGAAGAGATTACAAAAAAAGGCCTGGATGGGAGCAGTGCAAATGGGGATCAAAGACTACCATGATCTGAAAAGCCCGAGGCTGGGCAGGGCAATGGTGAAGGTTAGGAAGGACACAGTAGGATGGGAGAGACTGATTTCACACTTCGGGGTACAAAGCTATTTTCTGATCAAATTTTATATTCCAACTGTCTTCATTTTGGTCTGCTGTAAATAGAACATAAAGTTTATTCCCTTTGTTATTAACCTGCCTTTTCCAGCACTGTGTGTTGGCTCACTTGATGTGTACAACAACAGTCTTTTCAAAGCAAATAGAAAATGATTATGAGGCCTCAAATGACCTGGGTAAGGAGAGAAAAACTCTCCAGTCCAGGCTTTCTCAGCTACCCACTGCCTGCATGAGCTCCTCTGCCTTCCCATAGATTCCCACCAAAATTAATAATGAAAAAATTCTGTTAGGAAGCACCACTCAGATCATACTCGCATCACCAGGAAAAGCCTTGAGTTTGGATGTAACTAGTTCTGTGGGTTTGATAACCATTACTCTTATTTCCTTCTTGATGTTTACCTAACATACTAATTTTTTTCTGCATCGCCTACTTACAGTTTAGACACGAGCAATGGCTTTTCTGTTGGTACTTTCCATAACCACCCTTTCACATAGAGGCTTCTTTGGAACCACATAAACAATCCACTCTGCCAGGCAGTCTGGCTTCTAGGTTTCTCCCTTTATTCTTTTTGTACTCCCTTACAAATCTTACAAAATACAATCTTTAAACACGAACAATTATCGCATGCTTCATGATACTTATCTATATTTTCATGTTAGTTTTCATCTTTACAACTTGTGCGTTCAGATGGAGTCGGTATGGTTTTCCTTTTTCTGATCCATAAAAAAGGAGTAGCTTATGCACATTTAAAAAGGGAATTTCAACAACAGTAAAATCCCTTTCCTGTCTCAGAGAGAAACATTACTGTGGGTTAAACGCTATGTTTTCCTGATGCAAACTTGATGCAATTCAGAACAGACAAGTGAAATGTACTGTTGGACCAAAAAAAAGGAGGTAAGGAAGACAGGTTAAATAGCCAGTCCTGGGCAATGAGAACTAAATGAAAATAGCAGCCAATGCTTCCCAAAGGACTTTTGCGAAGATATAGCAAAACAGTATTTGCATCCAAAAAAGGCTGTGTTTGCATATGAGATTGAAGATTTGTGTATGTTTTGTGATTCTGAAGTACCACACACAAACCATTCATGAAACACAAAGCTTTTGCTGTGGATGTCCTCAAAAGATGTCACCTTTCCTATACTTTGTGATATGAGATATTAACTTTTGGAACTTACAGAAGCACAGACATCTAGGAGGAGAGTAAATTTAACCCAGATGTTCTAATCATGTCTTGGTCTCCTCTCTTCAAAAGGCTTCAGAGGAAGCCCCTTCATAGGACTTGCAGTAAAAGCAGGGGGTAATGTTTTAGGCAGCTAAGATAGCAGTACCTGTATACCTCTTTTATTTGTTTGAACCGATAAATCTCAGACTGATGACTCACAGCACCATCGTAACTGTTCTGCAGAACCAGGTTAAACAATACAATTCAGTGTTTTCAGCGGCAATTTAATGGCAAGTTGTCAATAATCAGTCCACTCATTCCAATTATTTGGGAAGCAACTGATCTGTAAGACGTCCTTTCTCTCTGTTTCCTGGAAGCCTCTGGAGATGCAATAAAGGCAGCTTTGCTTCCAGGAGCCTGGCATGCCCTCGCACGCTGCCAGCCGTCTCCATCTGCGAGGGCACACAAATACTGTGTGGTTCTAACTCCACAAAGCATTGACCTCAAGATGCAGATATGTGCTTAGTTACACAAAGACTTACGCAAATGTGAAAAAATGTAAAGCAAGTAAGATTATCAAGAAGAAAAAAAACTGCTGTCAGAAACCTGACTATATGCTCTGTAAGATAAACAAAAGCAGTATTTATGGGTAATTATTAGCCCTCTTGTGCCCTTCATAGATTAATTACTCTATTGTAGAGGGTTTTGGGGGGCAGACATAACCTAGGTCTCAATGTGGCAGCTTAAACATGGGTGTTTAGAGGTGTCTGAGATGTTCTGGATCTCTTTGCCCCCAGATGCCACGCAGAAGATTATGTGTTTCCTGTAGATCCTGTGTCAAGTTTGTCTGTCCTGCACATGTCCGCCTCATATTCATATGTATGAGAAATTAATCATTCAAGAATGGACTAGCAAATTCCCAGAGCATCTAATAGCCAAAGAGTCTGCAGGGCAATACCCCACTGGCCCAAGGCCTGCTCATAACCAGGCAATGAAAGTTATCACGACAGGAAGAGACATCTCTTTCAGCAGGCAGTAGTCTAGATTTGTCAGGCAGCAACAAGAGAGTGGAGAGAACACTCAGAACAATTTGGTCACCTTGAGCCCTGCCACAAGGGTGAAAAGGGACCCTGCCCATGCACCACCTCCTCTGCCCTGGGAACATTCCTGCTTGCAAACAGGGAACCACACCGCACGCAATGCACGGAGTGATGGGGAACCTGCCTCACACCTGGACACACCTCCTCAGTTTCCTAACTCTAAAAGCACCTTTCTTCCCTTAGGAGATCATCAGGTGAAGGAGATACCAAGGCTGAAGCCAGGCCTGAATTAGTAGCATATCAGCTACTCCTCAGTAACTGCCTGTGGTTACGTGGTGTTACCCTGTGGTACCTGTAGGAAACACAAGGGACTTACCCCTCCCAGGAAGCCCACGCAATGTAGCACAGGGTAATAGCGTGTTTATGACTTATCATTTCTGGCTAGCTGACCTACTGCCACAGTAACTTGTTTGCCCTCGTAGACCTAATGGAAACCTAGCGCATGCTAAAATGCCAGCATGAAAACAAGATAAATCTCCATCAGATTGTCATCAGACCAAATTTTAATCTTAATCTTTCGGTGCTAAACAATCCCTACTGCTGAGGGCTCCAGATGGGATAAAAAGAATGCAAATAGCAGTCTAATCAGCATGACAGAAAGGGAAGATGTGGGAGCAGAGCCTTGTTTTCTACTATTTGAAACCCAGCCAATGAGTCATTTAATCTGCAGCAACATGTATAGTACCAGCAGCTTGTAAATGAGATGATTAATATAAATTTAAATTTTTTTTTTTAAGATGTAAAGTTGCAGATAGTTTCCTGTAGGCAGGTGGAACACCACCTCTGGCAACATCCAAATTGTCTGAAAGAATTAAGCATCAAATTTCTTTCAGCAACCTGTGTAAGTACTTGGCCAATTTCAGTAGATACAATCTCACTAATAATATTTCTTGCACTTTATTTCACGTTGGTTTTGGTTGGACCTTTTTAAGGTTTTGTTTTGGAAATCAACTGAAATAGAAAGAGAGGTTTTAAAAATTAGACCCCCCTTTTCCAAATATTTACTTTTCTCTCCATATCTGACTAAGCTTGTATTGCAATCACTCTTGTGTTTTCTAAGCTGGAACAGTGCTTCAGCTTAATCAGTAGGTGCTGATGGGGTTTTTTTCCTGCTGTTTATAAAGAAATTCTCCATAAAGGGACATAGCAGGAAAAAACCCCACAGAGAGGTAGGCTGCAGAAAAGCAGCTATGTAAGCTTCATTCTTTCAGCCTGTACCCTCCATTTACCTTAAGTAGACTGAGAACAGATATTTAAAATAAATCAAAATAAGGGACTCAGGAACCACACACAGGTGCTCACCCTGCCCGGGCTGAAGCAATCTCCACCACATGCAGACTAGCTTCAGCATCCAGGTGAGAAGAGGGATGAGGACGCAAGGAACTTCAACCTCTTCCAATTTTAGTAGATTAGTGAGAGTGAAATACTGCCTGTGGTTGCCGGGGACAAAGTGCCAAACCATTTGCCTGTGCAGCTGTGTGCGGATGCCGGGCTGTGCCAGAGGAGCGCAGGCTCACTGGTGGGACGGGGAGAGGGCAGTGCTCCTCTGCAAGCAGGGTGGGCTTGAGTGCTGGTCACATTCAGAGAGGTGGGTCAGGAAAGTTTGTCCTCAAACCCGATATGAGCCACGGGTTTTCCCTCAGCTCAGCTCACCTCAATAGTATTTCACTTCCAAAGGCCTCTTTGTAAAGCTGGCCCTACAGGATTTGGCAGTATCTTTAATCTAGGTTATTTTAACTGAGATCTTGGCATGGAAAAGCAGTCATAGTCTAAAAGCGCAATTTAAATTAAACTGAAATTGCTGGAGAGACTCCTGCTGGGTTCAGCGCACTTCGAATTAGGTATCATGAAACGCCTTCTGCCAACACATTACAAACCATGGTTGCAAAAGGCCAACAGAGACAGGTTGCCTTCACACTGGACCAACATGAGGGCAGTGCAAACTCCTTGTGTAAAAAGTACTTATAGACTTCTATTGTGTAAATATTCTCTCTTTCCAGATTAATTTAAAGTCTCATTTGGAGAAACTTCAAGGGTTGCCAACAGCTTCTAGCATTATCCCACATTTCTACAGATTCAAATGATAAATTGATATCTCTCTCTTAAATAAAACTGAATAAAGTTCTGGTCAAAAGAGTAAAATATTTAAAAAATAAATTGAACTGTACCTGTCTCATTATCTTTCTTAACTGTTCAAATGTCCCAGTCCTCTCCACTCCCATGCAGAAGATATCCCACTTTTTAAACATTTGTTCCAGCACTAACTGCACTGACTTTATTAAGGTGATTCCATTTCTGCTGTGGTTGAAATTGCTATGGTGACTTTACTGTAAGGTTCACTGACTATGATGCAGGCAAAAAAAAATGGAGGCCAAGTGTGGATTAGACTCTACTTCTACAAAAATTTCTGTACAGATGGATGCACAGGCAGAAGTGATCTCACTGAAGTCAGTGGGATGAAACACCAACACAAAGGATATAGGTAAGTGCCTACAGTAAGGTATATAATTAAGTTTCCATAGCCAGCAGTTAAGTTTGATATAATTGGGGAGGTAAGAGCATGGACAGACTCTGGAGGCAGCTAATGATGGGACATGCTCTTCAGTTTCTTGCTGCAAGCACAGTTAAATGATTCTTATTAATGCTATGGCCAAACACCTTGTAGGATGGAGAATATGGATTCAGTGTTGGCGGTGGAACAGCTACCCTTACAAAGAGCCCGAGAGCGGTCTGCCCTGAAGAAAGGCACCACTCCACTAAACCAGTTTTAAACTAATTCACGTGAAGTGGCACAAAATTTAATTCCCGCTGCAACAGTGAACCTGTTTCAGGACCATCTTAAGTTCACTACAGCAGGTTTTAATTTCTATGCAAAAGACCACGTTCAGTGAGCTTGCTGCCAATTAAGATTATTTATAGAGAACATTATGTTTAATTTCAAACCTCACAGTTTCAAGGAAGAGAGGGCAGGGCCTGAATGAATATAGATGAGAGACTCCCAACAGCGTTGGCATGTGGCAAGAAACATTTGGCTGCAGACAGACATCACAGAGTGATGCAGTGGCATGGATACAAAATGTCCCTGCCCTCCCTTGTCTGGGCTGCCACCTCCTGGCTTGTGAGAGCTCTCCTGTCTCTTTCAGGCCCCATGAGCTCAACTAGTGTCAGCAAAACCAAGTAATTTCAACTCACAGAGTCCTGGGAGGAGGAGGGGGTTGACATTTTGCAGGAGTTGGGGGCTGCAGCCAGCCCCCTGCAGCACAGACAGGCTACAACCCACATCTGGGGATACTCCACATCAGCGAGCCTTGCTCCTGAAAACCACTGAAACCTTGCCACTGGCAGGCTTTTTATCCAAGACTTTGTTTTTCATGCAGGAATTTAGAATTTTTAAAATTATTTTAAAGTATTTTTGAAAGTGTCGCTTTCCTGGCAGGGTTACATCAAAGCCAGGAGAGCTTGCATACACTACAAAGTCACAGAGCAGCAAGCTGAGAGCACCCCAGGCTCAGAAGCTGCCAAAAGGAAGGAGCTGCTGGCAGGTTTTAACAGGCTCCCTCCAACGGAGATTTTTAATAAGCACAAAACACCACAGCAATAAAAATGTAATGTGCTAACCTGGGGTAAGCTTGAGAATGGGCTTCCTGAGGAAATCTTGCTGTTGATTTTCAGAGAGGCACAACCTACTCCTTATCTCGATCTCTCTGGCCTGGCAGCTACCCAGCCTGTTGGCACAGGGCTTATCCAGTCCTTAACTACAAATCTTAACCATCAAATTAAAATTCATTTAAAAAAGGCTAGCTGAGTTATTGCTAGTGATTCTTAGAGGTGATGACAGCGTACCCTATGAAATAGGCACATATTACACTGGATCTTGCCAACTACACTGCATTACGCTGAATGTTATGAGGTGTTTCTCATTATTACCTGCCGAGAAAAAATAAGGGTGTTTCCAGCAACAGCAATATTATTGCTAATGTCACAGGTGAGTAAAATCTCAGTTACAACAGTGTATAAAGTTCTTGCTATCTGTGTGTTCAGGAAAGATGAATTCTGAGACAGGCAGGGAAGGGCCACCAAGATGGTAAGAGAATGGGAATGCATGATGCAAGAGAATAATGAAGGCATTTATCCTGACAAAAGAAAAACTGAGGTATTATGTTGCTGCTGTTTAATCCAGGGGAGCGAGCACTATGGCAGGAGAAGATCCAGCCAAGCTGATGTACTGGTTTTGGCTGGAATAGAGTTAATTTTCCTCATAGTAACTGGTACGGGGCTATGTTTTGGATTTGTGCTGGAAATTGTTGTGCTGTGTTGATAATGCCAAGGTGTTTTCCTTACTGCTGAGCAGTGCTTACACAGAGCCGAGGCCTTTTCTGCTTCTCACCCCACCCCACCAGTGAGTCGGCTGGGGGGGCACAAGAAGTTGGGAGGAGACACAGCTGGGACAGCTGGCCCTGACTGATGCAAGGGATATTCCACGTTATGCTCAGTATATAAATCTGGGGGAAAAAGAAAGAAGGGGGAATGCTCGGAGCGATGCCATTTGTCTTCCCAAGTCACCGTTTGGTGTGATGGAGCCCTGCTTTCCTGGAGATGTCTGAACACCTGCCTGCCCATGGGAAGTGGAGAATGAATTCCTTGGTTTGCCTTGCTTTCATGGGCAGCTTTTGCTTTACCTATTAAACTGTCTTTATCTCAACCCACGAGTTTTCTCACTTTTACTCTTCCGATTCTCTCCCCCATCTTGACGCGGGGGGAATGAGTGAGCGGCTGCATGGTGCTTAGTTGCTGGCTGGGGTTAAACCACGACAGCTGACTATCAGGAGGAGAGTGCTCCGGCGCAGCCTGCCTGTGGGAGCAGTGAAGGCAAACAACCTAATCTAAGAATGAACCTTATTTTCAGTTTTTTACAGGCTTTAAATGAAATGTTTGGGTTTTTTTGGTGTACAAAAGTCAAAAAGGTCCTTCCCTTTCTCGGTTCTAATATTTTACAAATCACCGCACTGTGGCACTATGTCAGCAGTGTTTCTCAGCTCTGCCCTGCTGCCTTCTGTGTATTGCACATTATCAAAATGCAAAATCCTCTGGCTTCTAGTAACGTGGTTAGCCAAGGTGACTTGTGCAGTAGCAACAGGCAAGAGATGATAACTCTCCTGTGGTCACATTGCAAATTACTGATCTATAGTCTGTTACACTGAAAAGACAATGCTGTAGCATGTTGTATTAATAAAGCTCCATATTTCTTAATCCATTGGGGAGAAAAGCACTGCTTTCTGCTGTACACATTTTAAGATTTTTAGTTGTTAAAATAATTTGAAATATTCATTAAACAATATCAGTAGATTTAGAGAAGCATAAAACACAATTATGTGGGAAGCCTGTACACATGGTACATCCATCAAAAAGCAAAAGATAAAATTTCTGGAAGTAGCAAATAAACTGATATGAAAATTCTTGGTAGTGCTTTCTAAATAGATCTCCAAATCTGCTTATATCCCAAATGCTTTGCTAAGAAGAGTGCAAAGGTGGTTAGCTCAGTAACAGTGACCAAGAGATGATAACTACTGTATCGTTCATATGATCAGATTGCAAATTAGAGATCAATACTGGGACACATGGAGAGAGGACAGCAGTCCTGATGGGATCTATCTTGGCAGGACTGATAAATAATAACAAAACGGCCAAGCCAATAATGAAAAAAACATGAGCTGGTCCCGAGTCACAATAATGATTTGAATTTTATGATACTTTTATATAGCTAATACAATTTAGGAAATGCATTTGTCACCTGGTTTGATAGCCCAGGTTTTTCATGAAACCAGAAAAACTGAAACTTACAGAAAGCAAAAGAGAAGGAAAGAAACTGGCATTCACATGTCATCAGGACGTAGGAAAAATATTATGGGACTGTGGGACTGAATTAAACAATGGCAATGCTGCATTGGCGGAAGTAAACAAAATGTTCACGTGCCAACTATTTCAAAAGAAGTTAAGATAAATGGCTTTTTCAGAACAGCTCTGTTTTCTGGTTATTAGATGTTGTTTTACTCCTCAGTAAGGTAAGTTTGGTGAGAGATCTCTTTGATTTATAAAACACTTTCTTTGTTGCAAAATCCCATCTATAAACAAACAAATTTATTGCAACTTAAGCTGCAATCACTCCTATTATACTGTCAGTTCTGATTAACTTCACCATAATCTGGTACATCAGTTTATTATAACAGGCAGACACGGGTTTCTTCTCATGAGAACAAAGTAATGGATATGGGGAATGAAGACCTTTGTTTTTAAGGCTGTAATTGTTCTAATGCAGTGAAAACCACCACCACCAAGAACAAAAACAATGATGGATCCACAAACTCTGTAGATATTGTCTACCTAGACCTTAGTAAAGCCTTTGACACCATTTCGCACAGCATTCTCCTGGAGAAACTGGCTGCTCATGGCTGGGACTGGCTTACTCTTTGCTGGGTAAAAAACTGGCTGGGTAGCCAGGCCCAGTGAGTTATGGTGAATGGAGTTAAATCCAGTTGGGGGCCAGTCACAGGTGGTGTACCCCAGGGCTCAGTACTGGGGCCAGTTCTGTTTAATGTCTATCAATGATCTGGACAAGGGGATCAAGTGCACCCTCAGTAAGTTTGAAGATGATAGCAAGTTGGGCAGGAGCATTGATCTGCTTGAGGGCAGGAAGGCTCTACAGAGGGATCTGGACAGGCTGGATCAATGGGCCAAAGCCAATTGTATGAGGTTCAACAAGGCTAAGTGCTGGGTACTGCATTTGGGTCACAAAACCCCTATGTTTTCCCATACAGGCTTGGGAAAGAGTGGCTGGAAAGGTCCCTGGCAGAAAAGGACCTGGGGTGTTGGTTGATGGCTAGATGAATATGAGCCAGCAGTGTGCCCAGGTGGCCAAGAAGGCCAATAACATCCTACCTTGTATCAGAAATAGTGTGGCCAGCAGGAGCAGAGAAGTGATCGTCCCCTATACTCAGCACCGGTGAGGCTGCACCTCGAATACTGCATTCAGTTTTGGGCCCCTCNTGAGGGGATACCTTATCGCTCTGGACAACTACCTGAAAGGAGGTTGTAGTGAGGTGGGTGATTGTCTCTTCTGTCAGGTGGCTGGTGATAGGATGAGAGAAAATGGCCTCAAGTTGCAGCAGGGGAGGTTTGGATTGGATATTAGGAAAAATTTCTTTATCGAAAGGGTTGTCAGGCATTGGATCAGGCTGCCCAGGGAAGTGGTGGAGTCATCATCCCTGGAGGTATTTAAAAGATGAGTAGATGTGGTGCTTAGGGACATGGTTTAGTGGTGGACTTGGCAGTGCTAGATTAACAGTTGGACTTAATGATCTTAAGGGTCTTTTCCAACATAAATGATTCTATGATTCTATGATTTTGGTGCTGGCCTAAAACAAGCGCTGGCATTCCTCTCACTGAGAAAATCCCCCATTACGAAACCTTGTCCAGTATCAGTTTAATACCCTCCGCACCACTTGCTGTAATGGTGATGGTGCTGTTTTCCAACCCACATCGCCCAGGCAGATGGTGTGGAAAGTTTAGTTTAATAATTTTTCCTTGTTGTAAAACAGGTTAAGTAGATTTCATTTTTGCCAAATACTTTACATGGAATAAATCATTTGAGAGTCTGGACAGTTATGCTGAAAGAATTAATTTATGCATGACAACACCTGTCATCACTTTTCTATTGAATCAAAAAACAGATCTTGAAGACAGCTACAGTTGAATAAGTTAGTCTCTTATTTACAAAGCGAAAAGTAACTGTGCTTCTTAAAAACTTCAGATGTTTTGTTTGATGGCTAATGTTAGAAGGAAATAAAACAGTTTTAAGAATGAATAAGAAGATAGTCTGAAATGCCTCACTGTGGTTTGCTAAGTATTTTTTCCCACGCGACAAAGCAAGCTTTCATCTTATTTTCCAGCTTGTGGGTCTAGATTTCACAATGTGGGTGACACAGATGACACAGCTGTGGGTCTACATCTCTTGGCTCTTCCTTCTGGTCTTACCAGAGGGTCATGGGGACAACAGCCAGGTCCTTCCTCTCCTACAACAAGAACATCACCTTTTCTTACCTGTAGATTCCTTCTTAACCTCTTGACACAAGAGGTGTCAAGCAAGCATTCAAAAGAGGCATGCCCTGAGCAGATAAAAATTGGAGGAAAGGAGCAAGCAGTGACCATGCAATTGTCCAGAGGGAGAAAAACAGGAAGGGAGAATCTCACAGGCTGACATCTTTACAGAAACTAAATAGCATATCCATAAATCTCCTCTTCTGCAATGACCCAGCAAGTGCCAAAATCTTCCTTTTTGGAGCAGGAGCACTTAGAGGTGACCAGCTAGCATACATACCAATAATGACCAGCCACAAAAAAATCCTACTCTTCAAAACTTGCTTGGTGTTATAAGTATTCAGGACATGATCAAATAAATCCCCCAAACTAACATTTCCAACAGGGAAACAGGCCTCCCGCTAAAATCTTGAAGAAAAAGGAGAGGCTGAATTCGTCTCCCTAGGAGATGACGCTGAAAACCCAAAGACTGGGAAAAACTCAAACTAGACACTGACAAAGTATTGTCCATGAAACTGCAGCACCCCATAGCAGCTAGGCACACTCTTGTTAAACAGGTAAATTAATATGTTGCTTGACACCAGTGAGGTTTGGCAGGTATGTTTACCTACAGGCTCAAAAGATCAAATGATGAAGAGAATTGAAGTTGTAAGTTTAATGCTGAGAGGGTTGATTTCTGCAAATTTCATAACTATGTCAGGTTTTACATCACTTCTAAACCTGTTTTTGAGCCTTTTCAAAGCACCACTGAACATTCCTGCTACTCACAGAAGTATCCTGTCCCCTTTCCAGTCTTGCTGACTCCTAAGCCTAGTTGCTATTTCTTGGCAATGAGTCTCAAGCTCCAGCTGTACATTACATAAAATGCATTTTCTTTAATCTATTTGAAATTTGCTCATATTTGATCTCTGACTGTCCCCTTGCTCCTGTGTTGTGAGAAAACTAATAAAAGCAACAAATCTAACTGCTCTAAATGCTTTACTATGTTGTCTATTTTTACACGTTCCCTTTTGCTTATGCCCTTCCAAATGAAAAAGCACCAATATTTTCACTCGCTGTGGAAGCTTGGATTCATTGGAGAGGGCAGGAGCAGCCTCTTTCTACTCTTCCTGTGCTACAAAGAGAAACTGGGAAAGCTTTGCTACCTCTACAATCAGAAAGGAACTGACACATCATGCCTGGTGAAGAATATCTAAAGATGTGGAGATCAAACTGCTGGACCAAGCATGTTCCAAAGCACGGGTTTTTTCATGCATCAGCCTGAGGCATCATTAGAAAATAATTTGCTTGTAGACTTCTTGGTTCTCAGGTTGAGGAAGGCAATGAGTAAATTAGACTATTCGGTGCTTTCCTGGGTGACTCTGTCTCTGTGCTGTCAGTCACTAATAAAAGCAGCTCCCACCTCAGATGTCAGTGGGTGAAACATGAGTAATTCATTTAGTCACCTTAAGACACTTCTAAAGCCAACGCTGCCTTCTTTCCTTTCAAGTCAGAAACTTCACTCCTTTTCTAAAGCGTTGCTGAGGGCAAGTGTTGCAGAGTTGTGCAAATCATTATCTTTCAAACACATTTCTTTAGTTAATGTTAGGTTTCAACATTGCCATTTCAAATCCATCTAAGAAATGTGTTTCCTAAAAGGAATAGTGATTACACGGCGATGCTGGTCTAAGGAGAATAGAGGCTTTGTTCTAGTAAAAGCAGAGACTCAGAGTTCAAATGTCATTGTTTCATACTTTTCACATAAAAATCTGATTTCCTATATTAGAGATATGAAATTACGGAAGAACTGAAAACTACCATGAATGGGTTGTACTACATGGTATAGAATCTACTGCAAGTAAGAGTCCTCATCTCAAAAAACTTAGCAGGAACATAGACCCAAATGTCTTGTTTGTGCAATGCACATAATTTTTAAAGGGTCACAAATTACAAAAACTGAAATACTTGGATTCTCCATAGCTCAGGCTATTTTAACTTTCCTCCCAGAGCCACTTCATCCCTTTGAGTGACATCTTGGAGAGCAACTTGGGGAGGTCTCATATATTGTTTTGTAATGCAAAATGCAAAAGCTTCATCTAAACCTAGAAACAATTCAGGTACTTCTGAAGTTGTAATAAAGGAGAATAGGCAGAAATAGAGAATTTTCTCATCAAGAAATGCAGATGAGCTGAACGCATCTAGATCTGGATCCCTGCTGGCTTTACCACAGTTCATGGTCAAAAAGATAGAGAGCAGGAGTTCTGGCAGAAAATCTCTCTCTAATGGCTGTAGATAAGTTTGTTACTGCCCCGACAAGAAGTAAGTTGTATCAACTGTAAAAAATATGAGCTGGGATTGACTAGTCTGAGGCCATGAGGAAAAAAGACTGGGCTGACTGTGACAGACTTTGGATAAACCACCTGCTTTGGAAACTGAAGCCAATGGCCCAAGTCCTGACTATGCATATTCATGGTATCCAAAATATGCAGACTAAATAGCTTAGAAAAGGCTCAAATGATCCTAGAAAGCACTCTGCCCCTGCACTGCTGTGAGGAGCCCTCACTGTCCAAAGTCTTATGCGATACCAACTTTTACTGGCATGCCAAGTCAGGCACATACCCACTGTGTGCCATGTCCATCTCCTGGCCAGACCCTTCTGGCACTGGGTGCTTCAGCAGCTCTGATGCAATCCCACACACACCACTGGGAGGGGATGGGGACAGAGGAGACCTGCCATCCTCAGCCCTCTGGGGATCCCATTGGGCCTGATGCTGCTGCTGGAAAAAGCCATGTCTAAAGATGGACTGACAGTCAGAGACTTCTCCTTGGAGATAAGAAGGCGGCAAAGAAATATCAGTAATGTTACAGTTCTATAGATTAAAAAGAGATTATAAATAGATGAAAAGGCTGTCACATAACCAATACAATTGGCAAAATACCACTTCATTTTTTGCTCAGTATTGTTTTTCGATCAAAAACTTGTGTGTTATTAATGCTCTCTCTCCAGCACAGCATGAAGGAGAAGAACATGACACATCAGGAAAGGAGGAGTGCTGAAGAATGATTGATGTAGCAATGCCTCATAGCTTTTTAGTGGAAAGCTGGACTGAGAAACAACATATATATATATAAAAAGTTGGTGCAGTATTAAGCTCTCTGGGGCTCCATAATGCATAAACTAACCAGAAAACAAATTTATCAAGAGACTGATTTGGAAGACAGGACAAGTATGCTCTGATAAGGTCTTTCATAAGATTCAAGACTTTAGCACCCACAAAAGCACTGCCGCCTTCTGGCCAACAGACATAAGCTACTCACCATACACGCTTTCATTAGTCCTACATGGAGTGGTATAAGCAGTGAAACTGATGAACCTCCCCGTGGATTTGTGTCCTGTAGTTGAACTGTCTGTTAAAGGAAGAGCTTGTGATGAAGCCTGCCCTTCAGCAAACCTCTGATGATACATTTCTCTTCTGCCCAGTTTGACTGAAGTTTATAGGAATGTCCAGAACCCCAGGGAAGTCTGTCCCTCTAGTCCAGAGTGGCCAGTGGGTTCAAAAGCTGTTTTCAGGCCATTAACACACACATATGTGCAGTCAGCAAGTACTACACTTGCCTTGCCTCCCCAGGAAACTAGCTAAAACCAGACACTCTCCTCATCTGCTTATCAAAGGAAAGCATCCAAGAGAAATGTGGGTAAATATTTTGCAGAACTGCTGCCTACTTCTTTTAAATAATTGCTGCATTAAGGGAAGTTGGAACAGCCTCAGAGATCAACACATAGTTCAGATTTCATGAATAGCTGAGCTTCAAAAGCCAGGAAGGAAAACAGTCCAGAAAGGCTGTAGGTGGTCAAGCACATCTGCTAAGACACTTGAATGGGATCAGATTGTGAAAAAACAACAATGAAAAACAAAGTGAGAGACCAGCGCTGCAATGGCAATAGCACACAGAGCCTTCCCCTTCTGTACCATTTTCTGACCAAAATATCCCAGATCCTAGAGAAAGACAGCTGTGAATCTGTCCTGGAGCCAGGCACTGGAACCGAAGTGACATACAGAGAGCCGGTTTTACTCCATTTCACATCTTCTAAGCACATATTTTATATATGTACTTCCAATGTAAAAGATAACAAATAGCAAATAGACTTAGCAGGCAAGAGCCATTTCCAGTCCATTTAATTGCATGGAATTGTTTCAATAAACATAAACACAAAAGATATAAAGGGAAGATAATAATTCAATAATATTAACAATCTTTGGTTATTCAGTCCTCTGATGACCCAAAAGGAAAATAAATGTATCAAGCTGGGCTTGTGATGCTAATTTTTGTCACCTTTCCTCTAGTGATCTTGTACAATTTTTTATGTTTGTGGCTTACAACTTAGATAAAAACAGACCAGCATCCTGAAATACAGACTTATAAATGTCAAAATATAAGCAAATTTGCTTCTGCACTATCAGACTACTTATATTATTAACGACTAGTCTTATTACATAAGATCTACGTGCTGTGCACTTACAAACCACATTACCAGCTTCATTTAACTTCAGTCAAATTCATGCCTTAACAAGTATTTATCAAGATGATATGAATGACATCACGTATTTTGCCATAAGGTGTTTTACAACTCATACCTGGCTAGACTGTTTATTCCTCAAACTCTTCCGTAATTACAGATATTGCTTAAGTATCTCATGTGTGTGCTAGTGCTCTGAAACACTCCATGTAAACACACCTTGGAAAACTGACTTACCACCTGTGGGGGAGATGATATCATACTTCCTTGGTGGTATTACCATAAACCCTCAGTTCACATTTGCTTGTAATACGAGACATGGGAAACACATGCTGCATATAGCTAGGAGAAAAAAAATGACACAACTCACTTTTTAATAATTTCAACTTTCCAAGGCATAGTTTTTTGTGGTGTTTTTTTAGTGGAACTCTCTTTAGCAATTATTCTCATCTTCCTTCTCACCAGCAATCTTTTCAGGCTGGTGTTCTCATTGCAGCGTATGCCTCTCATGTTAGAAGACAACGGCTTTGTCAAAGAAGACAATTTTAGTGAAAATAAAGAAATCAGCCACATATACCATGGAAAAACTGGTCTACTGTCAACACACAGGTTTCACCTGAATCCTCCCACCATCCCTGAAGAAGATCCAAGTCAAAAGAAGTGCTACTGAGTGTGCTAAGCCAGAGAAAATTTGTGGGGACTGAACACATGAAGAACCTTACCGGGATGCAGAAACGCCTTGTAACTTGACCAAATCCCATAGCAATCCCACATTTCATGTGGCTAATAGAGAAAGTGCCGGATAATTAAGTGCAGTAGTTAAATGAGTCCTCTACATTAGCTATGAGCAGGGAAATGTACCATGGTCACTTCAGAGAGGAAATTTATCCTCATAGGAATTGGTCTCTGCATTAGGGTCTTGCATGTCTGCCCAGTTTTCATAATCGCCCTCTTTCTGTTTTCTGTACAAACCAAAACATATATTTTAAATGACAAAAGATACACCACTGAAATGTCTTAGTTCCACCATCACTGGAGATGATAGTTTCTGAAGAGATGACACGGAGAGTTACTGAAGGAAAGAAATGAAAGATAACTTTGATGAAGAAGATGGTCCTATCTGTGTACTCTACCCAAATACTCACACACTGCTGTATTTTTTCAAGCATCAAAACAGACTAGCTGGGAGATGAGGAGGAGAAGTCAAGAATAATGAAAGTGTTTTCCAAGGAGATCATAAGAATAGCTCCTGCTAAAGTAGAAATAGCTGCTCCTGGGGAGAGGTAAACCCCTGTGCCATTTCCATGGGAACAGGAAATACTCTTAACTATCACAACACTGTTTTGATAATAAACTAATAAAAGCAATGAAATTCAAAGGTAGCTACACATCCACATATTTAACTATTATAACTTCATACTGCATTTGTTCAACCTTTTTCATTACCTCACAAGATCTTGCTGCAGGACATATAATTTTGAAGAGAAATTGCTTCTGGCTCTGAAAAGAGGGCCACAATATAATACAAATAACTATCCTGGGGTTGTGTGCCACAAGATTTATGTTAAAAAAAAAAAATAATCTTTTTGTTCTACTCACTTGTGCTCTTTTGGGTAATCTATCCAGTTTTGGGCTCTGGCTTTAAGAATAACACAGAGCAATAGGAAGGTGCCTGGAAAAAAATTAACAAGAATCGCCACACATCTAGGAGCTATAATCTACAAGGAGGCTGTGGGGGGCTCCATCTAGAGAAGACTGAGGGGATACACCAGGTCAGACTTCAAATATATGAAAGGCTGCAGACAGAAGAACCTCTTCTG
The DNA here is from genome assembly GCA_013401275.1 of Pandion haliaetus. NCBI lineage: Eukaryota > Metazoa > Chordata > Aves > Accipitriformes > Pandionidae > Pandion > Pandion haliaetus. The sequence continues at coordinate 51,888 of VYZV01021620.1, read as the reverse complement.
CAGATCCCTGATGGATAAAAAGTGATGTGTCTGAACTGCAAGAAGGAAACCTGAAGTGTGACATTTGGGAAAGGGCAAAAAAGCCCCAGACATACTGTCAAAGGACAAAGTGTGATCTCCATCGGGAAGGGTTTTCAGGAGACCTCAGACACACATCTGTTAGAAGTGTAATAGGCATATTTGATTCAGGCTTGGCAAAAGCAGGGTGGGCTGTGTTATCCCTGGAGAACCTCCTCAGTCCTCCATAGCTCCAGCTCTGTACTCCCTCTCTGCAGTTTCCAGCTGTAGTTTTCGGCCACTTGACCTTCTAGGCTGCTCCACCTCAGGCGTGGGGACACAAAGCCAAGGAACAAGGGGTTGCAGTGGGGAGCTCTGTGTCCTCTGGATGCTCACACGTGTTGCTGGTATTGTGAGCGGCACATCTGCAGCCAAGGCTGTGGCTCCAGGTCTCCACACGTGAGCCCTGCGTGTGTTTCTTCTCCCATGAGTAAGGGCATGACCACATCCAGAGTTGGAGTCATTTGTCCTAGGTGATAACTAACACATGTAATAAAAGATGCACTCCCTGACCACATATGGAGTTGACTATTTTCTGCCACAAGTATTATTCTACTATGTTTGGTGTTTTAAACCTGTGTTTTGTTGCTGGATTTCTCAAAAGAGTTTATAAGAGGTGCCAGGAAAATGTTTCAAGTAGGGTAAGCCAGTGTCATCAGTCTGCTTCATCACTTGGCTTTAAGATGGAAGTCAGTGTGGTGCCTAGCAGATTTTAATATGGGTCTGGCTTGTCAAAACAAACTTTGGGAAACAGCAGAAGTGGGTGCATGTATTTATTTCTCCTGGTATAGAAGATGCTTGGTTTTTTCTCACATTTTCTTAGTAAGATGGAAAATATCTGTTAAAAGTTATCTCTCAGTGGGAACGCTTACTAAGTGTCTGCTTGAATGTAAAAAGATATTAGGTATAACAGGTAATGCCAGGCAAAGGTATAAAGAAGGAAAATGAGTCTGTAGATAAAGTACAGGAACAGAAGTAATTAAATTTGATTTTACTGCCAAGCAAGTAAAAAATGTCAGGGATGGCCTCTGGAAAGTCCCTAATCATGTCGTTTCAGTGTTTTCCTCTCTAAAATGGAATTTTAATAATTACACGCCTCACAAGTGTGCTGTACTGCTATGCTTAGGAGTGATTGCGAAAGGGTCTGCAATTACCTCACAAAAAAATGTTATTCACATTATTATCACTATGATCTGTGTACATTTATGCAAATACATATGCGTCCCCAGGTGATCTATTTCAGATGCTGGATGGAATTTAAAGGTGAGTAACTACTTACACTTAGATTGTTCCTCCATAGTTTAGTACAATTGATTGATGGAGGTACTTATTCCAGATTACAAACTGTTTTGCTGTATAATCTGGACAGTTGTCTAGACCTTAAATCAAGAGCAAATAGTGAAGAGCCCACTCAAAATTCATCCTGTAATGTGTAACAAGGATGCTGTAGAGCAAAATATGGCAAGGAGGGGTACATTAAAACAATAGAAAACAAGCCATTTTAAATTGCCCAATGTGGGCTTACAGAATAGTAATGTCAGCTGACCTTGATGGAAGAGTAAGAATTACACACCATATAGAACCAGTCAGGCTACAACTCAGTAATACAACTCCACAAGGCAAGTGTACTTGGAATATAGATCTAAAACACCTGGGCTATGTAAAACTGCTACAAGCTTGCTCTGTCAGTTCAGATTAGTCCAGAATACTCTGAAGAGATATGGTCACCTATGCAGAGTTTATGCCAGACTAGACAGGATTTTTTTCATACTGCTTTTATGGGTGTCATATCTCCTTACACATCTGGCATAAAGCGTAAAAACTGTGTCAGAACAAATTTGTCCTGCCAGGTGATCTGGCAGTGCACTGAGGTGGCATTAGCATGTACCCACGGTGCTACAGCTCAGTGTGCTGAGAGACGACTGGCCAGAGAGGTGTGTGCATGCTGCTCTACTTCTTTGGCTTCCAAGAAATAAGAGCTTAAAGGAGAGTTAAATGAAGGGGTTGTAGTTATCGTTACCAGAAAGGAGGGATGCTCGTCAACGTGAACATTAAAAATCACAGTAAAATCATCTAACAAGACTGTCAACTAACAGGATTGAAAAAGCACTCAGATATGAGCGATATTACCAGGACTAAGAAGTCAACTTTAAACCCATGCAAAAGAAGAGGTGTACGGGCTTGCACAGAGCAGGCAGCTCCCTGGCTGCCTTCCACCTGCAGTGCTTGGTAAAAGTGCATTAAAGTGCGTAAAGTGTACCAGAGCCACCATCATCCCTGCTCCACAAAGCCATCTCAGGCCACAACAATCCTGAAACAGGCCACAGTCAAATTTACTCACTCTCATCAAAACAGGGCAAAACCATGTACACACCAGTGACGGCAGACAAACATTTTTCTAATTTGCCAAAATCTCCAATGGGTAGCTTTTGCCAGTGCTCTGTTGTCTTGGTACAAAGTTTTTCCTAGTGTTTAAATCTTGTGTAATGATCAGGTAAGTTTTGACCATACATCCTTTAGAGCTAGAAAAAAGCCTTGGTCCTCATTACTTTTTAAGACATCCACCTAAATACTGAAGTCCTTATCAGCCTAAGCAAGCCAAAGAGTTTCCATCTCTTAAACTTTGCTGTAGTTCTTGCTGCTCTGCTCTTACCTCTCTCCAGTCTGTCCAGATGCCTCTTGAATGTAGTGTTTAAACTAAACTTGACAGAGTTCCCCTGCTGTGACTTTATCAGGGCAGGAAGAGACTTAAAGTCACCACCCGTCTTACATATTATTCTATTTCTTATCCACTGCAGACCGACATCTGCCTTTTGCAACATCCCCACACTTTCTGTTTAATTTGTGATCTATCATGACACCAACCTCCCTGATGCTTGTGCAGAGACTGCCTTCTCAGGCAAGGTTGCTGCTTAGGGGCATGAGCATTGAAAAGACTATTATATAGATACCATGAACCAATCTCATTTGTGTCTAGTCCTCTGCACTTTTATTATTTCATCTTGTTGGTGTCCAGTCTTCCCTGCAGTATACTCAAATCACTCGGCATACTAAGCCTGTTTCCTGTACTCGCAGCCTGCTGAAGCCTTCCTCTCTAATTTGAATCAGTGTGGAAATACTGACTTACACCTAATGGCCCATCATTTCTCTTGATTGGAAAAACTTAAGGAAAAGTATGCTGCTTAAGTCAAGGGGATAATTTAGCAAATGTTGAGTTTATCAACATTTTTCAAAACTTTTACTTTCTCAGCATTTTAAGAAATCCGCCATGCAAAAATGCTTAATATGAAATTGGCACCATCGCTTTTTCCACAGACACTATAAACAGTGAAGCTGTTCATGTGCTGAAACTGATGCTTAATCACACCTACCGAGACTATCTGTGTCTCCCTCCTCTCTCGCATCTGGACTATGCACTTTCGAAAAGTGACTTCCCACTTTACTCTATCTCAGCAGCAGTAAGTGCCATGCAGGCAGAGAGAGCTCTGCCCACTACGGAAACAGCAACAGTAAATAACACTGCAGCAGACTGTTACTGCTACCGTATTTTACATGTGCACTGCTTCAGACTCGGCAGCCATTTCTGTGATCATTATCCAGCTGAAGGTCACAGTAGCTGGTTTGTTCTCCTGATCTAATGTCAGGCTTCCTATCTGGGAATTCAAAATCTTCAGTAGACAGAAGACATATGTCATGCTTCAGCAGCCACCGCTTTGCGACATGAGCGTTGCAAATGCTGAGTATAAGATAGGTATCAAGAACCAATATCAATCACTTTACTTTCATCAAAACCACCATTATCTTCAGTAGGACTTTCTCTTGCATGTACAAATGAAACGTGGGCCTGCTGCTGCTTTACAGCTTCTTCATACCTGCCTCCTCGCACTTCTCTCTTGATAACGTAGCCCAGGATTACTTTAATAAAGGAAAAGGAAAATATTTTACTGTGCTTGTCACATGCTCTTTCACAGCCTGCACTTTCACAGCCTGCACGCTGGTGGGCTTTCTTGCCCAGGGGAAAGGGAAAGGTCAAGGTCAAGGCACAGAAATACCCAAGTCTTCATCAGTTTTCGCTCCGGGATACAGTTTATTATCTAAACATCAAATTCATAAAGTAACACAAAGCAAAGCTATTCCCTCATCCAAAGCCAGCTGCAGGGGCTCCCAGGCTTTCCACGCCAGAATAAGGGCACACATCTTCAGCTAAACCCCTGCTGAATCAAGTGACAAGCAGGCAGCCTGTAACCCTTTCCTGGCTGTTTAACCCTGTCACAACAGGGTTTGCTGTTGTGAATGTTTTATTCCAGGGCTGGAGCAGACAGTTTTACACTCTTTCAGGTTTTTGAGCACACAACACTTTAAGGGTTTGTTTTGTGCATTAATACTTAGAGCAACATCACATAATTTTGCTAAACTTATTTAAAAATCAGAAAATCAGGCTATGGAGTGCTATATGTGATTTTTTTTTTTTTAACAAAATGGAAACCTTTTGCAAAATATGCAAAAGTGTTATGTATTTTGGATGCTTAGAACTGAAAAACATGATAGTAAATAGTAAACTAATAAGGAAAAGAAGATTTTTTAGAAGTAAAAACAATTCCTCAAAAGGGCAGATAAGCTGGAGGGTTGCAAACAGGAAGCAAGAAATACAAAAGCAGAGAGGAGAAAAGCAAACAGATTTATTTTCAAGGTTACTTCAGATAAATGCCTTTCACAAGCAGACCATGGTTGCCTGCTGTACTGTGAAGATGGAAGGCAGTGTTGGTTTGTTAGACTTAAAAACAGGAGTAAAAACTCAGTCCCTCAATCACTATCCTGCAAATTTAAACATCATTTTCCTGAATGCTGGCTGTACAAGGTCTATCTTAACAAGCTAGAGAACAGTAGAATGGATATTGGGCAGATCCACATACTATTATCACTCCCACTTTTATGAGGAAGCTGAGGCACAGCAGAGATTAAACGTGCTTATGTCCAGAAACATAAACTTACATGGCGCTCTTGTAACAATAGGTCCATCTTGCCTTTTGTTATTTTAACAATATTTTACGATGCCCTCATTTGTAAGAGTAGCACTTGACTCTCTGTACCTTGTCCTACTGCCTCTGAGGGAAGTAGCAAAGTCTGTCCCATAAAACTGCATTTAACTCACGTTGTTTTCACTTCCCTGGAGATAAGAGGTGGTGCTGAGAGTGAATGGGATCCTTTCCGTTTCCTGAAGGTCCAAATGAAATGTCTAATTAATTCCTTTAGTGCAGCCTTTAACATTGGGTTAAGACACATACCAGAAATAAAACCACTCGAGTTTCAGATCTCAAGGTTAGTTTATTTGCCTGACAGATAAAACCGCTTCCTTTCTGCTTGAAGACCTAGCTAATTTGATATGGAATCACTGAAATGAATTTTTTTTTAAAAAGTCACTGGGCTTTCTCTGTGGTCACTTTCAAGGGTGAGCAAGTCAGTGTCCAGGCTTGGCACGGGACCCCATATCTCCTTGCAGTCTTCTGCTGTCACTACTAGACTAACTACTCTCTCTTCCTCTCCTGCAGGACCAGGCAACCCATGAGTCGCGGATATTCTTTAAATCTTGCTAAGGAAGGCTAATTCAAATGAAATCTCTCCAAGCAGTGTGGGAGGCTAAGACCCATGCAACAAAATGTGAATCCCCTCTCCATCACAGGCCCCCACACCTCAGTAGTGCTGCATCCCTGCACTCTCAGCACTGACTCTGTTGCCACGAATCATCTCATTTGTAGCTTCCTCCTCCACCTCCAATCTTCTCCTTGCCATGCCAGAGTATGTACAAACAGCGAAGTAAATATCTTACCTGCCTTTTTTGTCTAATTTTCATAAAGCTTTCATGAGATCAGTTGCAGGAGCAGCCATGAACAAACTACAGCCCTGATAACATGACCGTACATTCCTTGCCTGAAGAGAGGGCAAGACTTAGGCTCTACACAAAATTGCAGTATAGGCCTTTACATAACTGGTGGATTAAGTAAGAATCAAATCAGGTTCTGTCACTTTAAAACTTTCCTCCACCCTCCATCACCTCCATCCATCAGTTGCCTGCAGCATGTATATTGAGGAATCGCGTGCAAACCTTACCATAACCCAAGGCTTAACATAAACTATACTCTTTCAGGTCATTGGCAAATAACAGGTATATCCGGTTGTGCCTTTGTACTTGCCTGCACGCAAATTAAAAGCGCATGTAAAGTTACAATAATCAAAGTCAGTCAGGGGGAAGGGGAGGAGAGCAGGGGGATAATAACTGGGGAATCAGGTTATTTATCTTTGCAGGGAAGCCACTGAGAGGAGCCTGCTTGCATGCCATTTACACCTCAAAAGAAAGACAGGGCCAAACCTGGCTTTTGGCCAAAGCCATCCCCTAGAGCACCCCAAGCTGTGCCTAATCCTGCCTTCTCCCTGCATCTGGTAAAGCCAGAAGCACCCTGTTACCTCCACTGCTGCTACCTCTTCCCCATGGTGCCGCACAGTGTTCAACGCTTCCTCCTTGACTGTAGGGTAAGAGCATTTCTATGGGAGAGGACAGCGGCAAAGATGGACTTTGGGCTTTCTTCTTTGGGAGACCTTTGCTCTCACAATCTCAACTACCGTTGCTTTCGCCTTCGCCATGAGGGTGCACCTCCAGTGCGATGCTGCTTCTGCAGCTGCTTCATCCCCTACTCCCTGACAGAGCCAGCACCCGCCAGGGTGACCCCAGGTCCACCCTGCCACCCCAGGGTGGGCACAGGCTCCCACACTGCTCTGCCTTCTGGGGTGTGGGCTGCTTGGGAAAGGGAAGAATTTATGGCAATTTTTTGCTGTCTTTCTCCCTTGGCGTGCCATGAGATTAACAGACATTAGCAAATGCCTCTTCCCAGAGTGCTGTGACAAGATGAAACCTGCCCTGACTGGCACCTGCAGCCTGTTTCCCTCGTGGTCTTTGATCTGCCATTGCTGAAGGTTAGAAGACCTGAATGGCTCACAGAAACAGACACTTCCTTGGGTTTTCTTCCAAACGCTAGGAGCAATCTGTATGTGTCAAGAGTGTTTTCTCTCCCCGCCGAATTTACTGAGGGTTAGAGGAAATCTTTATTATTATTATTAGTCTTACAGGAGATGTCAACTGTCTTGATCAAGATTGCAGCCCTTACATGAAATACTGTCAAAATCTCCTAAGCTCAATTTTCCATCATTGACCACAGATACCACAAAGGGAGTTTCCCTTATCCCCTTGGTTTGAATACACTTTCTCCAAGTCTCTCTTCAAATTAAAAAATGTGCAAATAAACAACTCCCATTTCCCATACCCCAGGGAAGAGCATGAATAATTTTATAGGCTAGAGTATTACCTGCATACATCCCAGTCCCTAGGATTTGAGTCATTTCATTTACCACTGAAATGCTGTTACCGCTGGAGGCAAATACACCAAACCCTTGCACAACACAGCAGAGGAAGCCAAGAATGCCCTGCTGCAGAAGGATGTGCAAATGTTTCCTCAGCTGAGCTTCAGCAGCCAAATTACTGAAGGTCCTGGTTTGGATTAATGCATTTCCTTCTGACAGGATACTTCACCAAAGCCAATGTAGCCAGAACCACTGTTTCTGGTGGAAAATCTATCACTCTGCAGCTGCTTCATAAACACTCTTCAACATTTTATTGAGCTGCAGTAATGGAAGGGAGAAGGAGGGTGAGCATATTCCCTGGCTCACTTGAGCAGGGCTATCTAAGCGGTGACATTTACAAGCGACTCCTTGACTGACATGAAATTTCTTAGGTCCGTGACATGAATCTTCTTTGGGAAATCCCAGCTAAAGGCCTGTCTCTTCATGATTGAAAGCTAGGGGAAGGCCTCATGATGCACAAATTATTGTGTTTTTGTTCAGTTCAGCTGCTATCTTGACAATCAGTTTGTGTCCAGCACCACCTCCTCTCTCAGAGCACCTGAAAACCTGAAAGGAGCAGTACTAAGGATAATATTTTTTTAAAACACTGAAAACTTCCCATTATAAAATTTCAATCTTTTGGACAAGAAATTACCCTAGACCCTATGGAGTCCCTGCCTAATAGTGCAAGCAGGTGGTGTATCCACTTGAAGGTGCAGGCAAGCAGAACAGGCTTTTCAGAAGTTGGAACTGAAGCCCAAAGAGACCCACACTGCCAGCCCCATGAAAACACCACATGAGCACAGATAGCCAAGACCTGCCTTTTGCACTTGATACTATGCTTCAGCAACAGTCCTAGTCCGACTCCAAAAGAGAAAGCATATGTATATACATGCACACACACTATACTAGACCGCTGGCATCACTTCCTGAAGTACTCTTAGATGTTTGCAGCACAGTCCAAGAACCCCCTTAACCAGCAGGGTTGGATGTATTGTAACAGGGGACAAAGGAATGCTCACACCTCTGCGCAGCTCCCTTACCTAGATCAGACCTGCATCCCCCACTACATAACCAAAGGAAGGAGAATTCTGAAATTCAGCTTGGATTGCTCTAGAGGCCACTAGATTCAAATTGTGTTGCCTATTTTAACATTTTGACCAGTTGTTCTGCTGTCAAGGCACCAATGAACGGTTACACACGCAATACAAACTGAAGAACCGGAATGACCGATATTCGTATCATGGGAAATTATTGCTTGGGAACTGGTGAGCTGAACATTCATAGGCTGGGCTAGTCAATGGCTAGGACACCTAGGACACAAGATAGGAAAACCCATGTTCTCATCAAAGAACTGTAAGTTTCTTCATTCCACCTGTGCTTCACCATCTTCTCTCTCTGTGCAGAAGAGTCATGGTGTCTACTTGCACAGAGTTCCCTTAGCTGGAAACTCCAGGTCCTCTGTTACTTATAACTTTGTCCAACTTTAATCATCCGGTCTGAAATTTTCTGTCACTAAAAAAATGCATGGTTTACATTGTAATTTTTAGAACTGTTCAGTCCAAAACCAGTTGAATCCATTTAAGAGAACAAGGAAAGTAAGTGTTCGTACTGAAACATGGTGGTGGCTTTTTCTTTGAAAAGCTTTGTAGACTCAAGCTCTAAAGCTCACATTCATCTGGGTAATGTATTTTCTCCCACATTTGTGCCTTTTGCTGTTCCCTTGATAATTCACTGAAATTTGGACATATTTCCAAACTCTGAAAAATCATATTTTGCACATCTGTAGTAAAGACTTTGTAGAACTTCACAGGTAAATCTTTAAAACCTTCACCCCTGCAGAATATGCTTCTGCTTGTGGATGAAGCAGACTTTGCTTTCAGCTGTAGCTCAGGGCTGTTTTGAGCTAGCATCCGTCACTACGCTGAGCATATGAGCACACTGGCATTTTCTAAAATGGCAAATACTAAAATCTTAAGAGTTAATAAAGCAATTGGACTACAAACTTTGTATCACCACTATTAATATAACACCCCACAAAGTCTGGAAAACAAATGAGAAATGCAATATTACTGCTTGCCAACATGTTAACAATATTAGCCCTAAGCAATGCTATCATTTTTAAGCTTGGGAGTGACCTAGCACATCATACAGGCTTTCTGTACTTTAAAATAAAGATGGACCTTGGCAACACAGCTCTTGGTTCTGCAAACCTCAGAAACAGTGTGAGGATGGAAAGCTGCCAGATGCTTCAGCGAGCCCCTTTGCTAAAGAGGCAAAGAGGGAGGGTGAGCAGGCACAACAGTGTGCTCACACATCACATGCTGAGGACAGATACAATAATGCACATCTTGAGCAGTGTCTAAACTTTTGTAAATGTTGTCATTTCATCCATCTTTTTTCAGAGTACTTCTTTCAGAGTACTTTAATAAAGAGCATTTGTATAGTATAAATACAAACACACAGACGAAACACCACGGATGAGAGCCCAACAGTGTGTAAATTAGATTTTGCTCTTTTGCCTCATAGCAGAAGGCAGTTTAAAAAGGCTTCTTAAAAGGTAGCCACAAAGAGATCAGCTCTGTTTTCCTCTCAAGAATGACTTAGGTATGTGGTTTCATCTAATAAGAAAAGACAGCAAACTTTGGAAAGAAATATTGTAGGAATTTGGCAATGCAAAATTAAAACAGTTTCATAATCAAGTTTGATGCCTGAATTAAGTATAATGCTATGTCCTCATTTCTGTAATCATACCTGTGTGTTACCTGTGTGGAAGCTGACCACAATGTACGCCTTTAATCTGCAAGTAACATGCAAAATGCAAACAGATGGAGAGGCTACAATTCAGACTAGCACTAGCTGAGCCCCAGCAAGTAGAGAGGTTTTTTGCCTTCCCACAGCAGCTGGGGGAATTTGGCTCAGAATTAGGAGCCCAATTTAGGCTTTTCAGTAGCAACGGAGAGTTGAAAATGTGATCTGGGAAGTCAGTGGGAATGCAGAGAAGAGTGAAAGTCCAAGGAAAGCTGCAAGTTAATGAAGGTTAAGTATGCGATATGTAACCACAAATACATACGCTTTAAAAAGCATGCCACAAATGCTCTATCTTAGGCCACAGGGAGTGGCCTAAATAAATAACCCTGAATCATGGAGCTGCAGTCGGCTCCTGTGTATGCCTGGCACTCTGGGTAGCAAAGAGGATGTGGCTCCTTATATTTTGCTCATATCTCCTGCTTGGCATGACAGGAAAGCCGCCAAACTGAGCAAAACCAGGAACCTGTATCAGACATGATCTCATTATCATCCACGCTTGTGGTGCCCTAGTGTCAGGTTAGTTTTAACACTGAGCAATTCAGTATTGTGTAGATAAGCCCGAGCAAGCAGGTACATCCGTACGGTGCAGGGAAGCAAGCACAGATAGTGGCTGCAGAGCCGGCTGCCCTGGAGTGGCACTGCATCTGGACCGAATGGCTTGTGCAGATCTTCTGGTCCTGGATGTGAAATGACTTGAAGCCTAGTGGCAACCCTGCATCGTGCTGGATTGCAGTGTAAACATAATCTGAGTGAGCTGTCATAGACGCAGAGGTTTACAGGTTCTAATTCTGATTGCAATCTGATTGTTTTAATGGTGATTTTCCTGATTTACAGCAGTATTGTTGAGAGTAGAGTCAAACTCCAGAGATAGGTAAGAACACCTGTACAATTTTAAGCAGCCTGAAACAGTAGGATATTGCATTTGTTTAAGTTTCCAAGTGATTTGTGTTTTACAGTTATGCTACTTGTTTCTCCATCTTATATAGTATTGTGCAACACGCAGAAACAGACAATCAGAAACAATATTTCCAAGGGATTATTTAATGAAGAATGGCTTGGATGACTCTATAAACTGTAAACAATTTGTACAAGCTCTGTACTGAAGCAATCCCAGGATAAAATATTGCTCAACTGTCATATAATCCACCTTGAGATTTTGTAAAATTAAGAGAGAGGAGGAAGAGATACATAGTCCCAGGTATGGGAAAGAGACAGAGAAATCCAGTGTGGGAGGGCTCTCCATGGAAAGCTGCAAAAGGAAGCGGTAAGGAAAGAAAATGGGACAAGGTCAAGTCCTTGAGAAATTCCAGTTGCTGCTCATGAGGATTTATGAGCACCTTGCCAGTGTCCAAAAGAGAAGCCAACAGCTGCCACAGTTAGAAGAAAACTGAGAATTGAGTCTGTAAACCCTTATTTAGATAATTCTCAACACTTGTAAAAAATCTCTCAGGCATTAAGGGGTTTTCTTGAAGAAGGGAGGACTGTGGCAGAGAAATAAAATTTTCCTCTCAAAGGGCAAATGAAGACTCTCCAGGTTGTGTAATTCTTTCTCTTTTATCAAACTTCTACCTCCACAGCAAGGACTCTTGTCCACGTACATAAAGCACCTTCATTCAGAGTCACAGAGGTACTGATGTCCCCACAGACTCTGCCAGGCCCCTGCGCCTGGCATTCCTGTCAAATCAATCAGGATTTTTAACAGATTAGGCCTGAATTCCTTTCCCTTAATCCCAAACCCACCCTGTTCTGCCCTTTCAACTCTTTCTCTCTTCCATATCTTACATCAGGTAGGGTTTTCTAGGCCTCAGAAATAATTCATTTTAGGTGGCGTACATTTTCAGTGATTCGGTCTTCAATGCCTAACAAAACTAACTTTGACTCAGGAATCTGGGACTGGCTTCAGTAGGAGCTGCATCTCAATTAAGTCCCCAGAACTGGGAAAAAGGAAACATGCATTTTCTGAGAGGAATTCTGAACTTCTATGTTTCTAGAAACAGAAGAAGTGAGAAGAGTAAATAAAGAGGTAGGCAGGAGGGCAATTTGTGGAATATAACAGAGACCAAGGGCCTGATCATCCATTGCCTGCATTTTGTACCACACTAATTCATTGCTGCGATAAAATGCTTCACCCAAGCTATGCTTGATTGTAAGGGACTAATCAAGGTCACATAGGATCAGAGCCTAGAAAATTGAGTGAACTTTCATTGCATACAGTCAAAATAATACTCAGGCTGTAATAGATGCAATAGTAAGCTAAGACTGTAAATATTCTGGTTGTACAGCACGTAGTACAGGGGACCAGCTGGCACTACCACAATAGAACAAAACATCTAAAATAGATTTTTCTTTCTCTCCTGTCTAATAGCAACAGAACTCCTGAAGACCAAACAGAACTGAGAAAAAAACCCAAAAAACGTAATGTTTTCTTACAACATAAAAAAAATATACCAGGGCTTGTAATTCCAGGGCTTATACCTCAAACTGTGAATCTGCAGCTGATGATAGGGGAAATGTGTTCTTCCTCTGTACTGCTTGCTAGCGGCCAGGATGCAATCCCACTTGCAGTACAATGTTGAGGAAAAATGTCAGTAGGATGTAAAGTGTACAGTGCACTGGACCCACACTGCCTCACTGAATGGATGAGAAACAGTGAGGCAGGTGCAGGGCCACTTGCCACAGAGGAAAGAAACAGCACAGCATGTCACCTCCAGCAGCCCCACGCCAAGATGTTCTTCCTCTTACCAATTGCAACCAGAGTTTGGCCACCTTGAGGTCACTCTTTATAAATTCCGATTTACATGGGAGCTGGAATGGAATCTGTTCTGCTTGCTCCAAAGTAAATGGCAATCTCCCTCTTTGACTGCAATACAACCAGTTTAAGTGCTACATCAAAGAAAGGATTTAGGGTCTTACTAACAAGAGCTGTAATGCGGGTTTTAGGCAACTAATTACCACGGTCACCAGGAAAAAGGCAAATTTACCTGCTGGCAATGGCAAATGCCCACCACTATAATCCAGAGTTCAGGTAACTGATCCAAGCTAGTCCTTACCTCCCAGATCGAGTGCCCAGAACACTCTGCAGGGAGAAGCCCATGTCTCTTCTTTGACATGTGACTGATGAAGGAGGGAAGGGTGGCCGTCAGGGCGGGACAGTCCACTTTGCCACAGCTGAGCAGTTACAGCGGGGTGAAATTTGGTTTCAACCTTCAGATGGTGAGAGAGAGATCAAACTGCCTAGTCTCTCTCCAAGCTTGCCCTAACCTTAATGCCATAGGGATGGAGCTACCTTTGCTCCTCTTTGAAGCTGGGCCATGTGCTGGGCTGGACTGCAGGATCCTTCCAGTTCACCTGAGAGATGGGGCTGGGAGGAGGGAAGGTCACTTTTTCTGGTAGTGCTTGGAAAAAGTGGGTTTTACACCTCTGTTGCTTGGCAATGGCAGGAAGAAGCACAGTGCACTCTGAGGCACACAGAGAGATGTGACCGATGCTAGTCTGAGCAAGCGGTGGTACCGCTGACTGGAAGAGCCCGGGACAGTGACAGCAGCCAGGATTACACTTCTTAGCAAAGACAGAAGCCGTAGCAGCCTGGCTAGGCCTGGGTTCACACCCTGAGCTGGGCTGACTCCCAGCGTCTAATTTTGTCTAATCCCTAAATGCTGCCCAAACATCTTATTTTCTTCTCATGACGTGACTGTAGAGAATCTGAAATACGTGTTGCATTTTTAAATTTTGCTTGGCACAGCAAAACCGACGACAACAAAGCAAGAGCATTCTGATTTCTTGGGGAACACTTTTCCTTGATGCCGGTGGGGTTTTGCAGNAAAAAAAAAAAAAAAAAAAAAAAAAAGCAGCGTGAGCGGGAGAGAAGCGAGCGCGGGGCGGGGGAGAGGCGGGAGGGCGGCAGCGGGGCCGGCCGGGCTGCGAGCTGCCCGGCGCTTCCCTGCC
>VYZV01021620.1:3876-34557 GCA_013401275.1 Pandion haliaetus | reverse complement strand
AAGGCTCCCCTCGGCGGCAAAAGCCGGCCCGAACGAGCGCCGAAACCGCTCGGTCCGGGCAGGGGCAGAGCCGGGGGAGCGGGGCCGCCGGGGACCGGCCGGCCCGTGCGGTGCCAGCGTACCTCAGCGGCTTCCGATTAACCGACGGGGAAGCTCTGGGGAAAAGTTAAGAAAGGATGAAAAACAACAACAAAACAAAACAAAAAGCCTAGTCTGGAAGTCCGGTAAGGGTGCATAAAGAGAGCCTGGCAAAAAGACAGCCGAATAAAACCTGAAAGTAACAAGATTTTACCAGGTCAAGATCAAGGAGATCATAGGAACAGGACAACAACTGCTTAACCAAGATAAAGAGTTCGTGCACCGGTTTACAAACCCGCTACTATGTTAACGTGCCAGCAGCGTGTGCCTTCATGGCCGTTGCGTGACCGCGGGAAAGGCAGACCCGCGGGCAGGCGGCGGTGCGAGCACAGCCCCTCTGCACCCTGCCCTGGCACCAGCCCTTCCAGGGGGAGCAGCTCAGCCGGGGGAGGTGGTTTGACAGAAGGCGGCGTAACACCGATTCTCTTGCCCGTCCTGGCTTTTTCTTTCATCATCTGCATCATTTGTAGGCTTGCGTAAACATCATCTACTCAACCGCTTCTTGAAAAACAGGCAAATACTGAATGCTTTGAGCTAAGGGTATGATGCCCAGTGTTCGCATAACCCGTTGAGTTTCTCCCCCTTTCTTACGCTTGCCCTGCATTCGACATGTAGATCTGCTGCAGGAGTAAAAGGCAAGGACGCAGAAGCCAAACTTGAATACTTGAGGCAAATAAAGGCTCGGAGGAATGTGTGCTTTTAGACAAGCAACAGAAAATAAGCAACATCTATTAATGTTTTGATCTTGTTTGGTTACCGTGTAAGTCTTCCAAGCTATCTAAGACTTCAAGACAGTTATCTTAAAATACATTATAAAGAAAACACATTTTTAGACTAATTAGAAAAAGTATACACAAACTGAGAGTGGGATGTTCACAAAGCTATTCTGACAATTATTAGCAGGGATTTTTTCAGTTTAAAAACCTGCAGACTTTCATATGTATGCAGTATGTCTAGTGATAACAAACTCCATGCTAACTTCCAGAAGTCACATACAGAGCTGAAAAATAAAATTCTTGTTCCCACAGAAAGCCCAATATTTAGAAGAGACAAGTAATTTTAGTTATAGAATGAGTTTTCAAAATTGGATCAGAATATTCAGTTTCAGCGTATTTTAAGTTAGTTTCATTTTTTGTGTTGAGAATCAGTTACATGTGATATTAAAGTGAAAACTGAGCAAATTAGATTTAGAATGACACCATCGCACGGTAAGTCTGGATTTTTCTCTCAAAGTTTTCTGTCAAGGTCTACAAGTTTCTCAAAGTTTTCTGTCAAGGTCTACAAGTTTCTCAAAGTTTTCTGTCAAGGTCTACAAGTTCCTGCAATATATTTAAACTTTGCTCAAACTCTATTATTTAGGGTAGGGGTGAGGTTCTGTGAAAAATGTTTGCACCAAGGATTATTTTTAAGAAAAATCTTTGGAAATATTATGTACATACACACATCTTTCTTTAAATGACAGGTATCCGAATGTGCAGGCTAAAATGCAGGAAGAAGTGGACAGGATTGTTGGAAGAGACCGTCTGCCATGTGCTGAAGATCAGCCTCACTTGCCCTACATCATGGCTTTCTTGTATGAATCCATGCGTTTCAGCAGCTTTGTGCCTGTTACTATCCCACATGCCACCACAACCAACACCTTCATAATGGGCTACCTCATTCCCAAGGACACAGTGATTTTTGTTAATCAGTGGTCAGTGAATCACGATCCAGCAAAATGGTCCAACCCAGAGGATTTTGATCCAACGAGATTCCTGGATGAGAATGGATTCATCAATAAAGATCTTACTAGTAGTGTGATGATTTTCTCATTGGGAAAACGTCGGTGTATTGGAGAGGAGTTATCCAAGGTGCAGCTGTTTCTCTTTACCTCCATACTGGTGCATCAGTGCAATTTTACTGCTAATCCAAACGAGGACCCTAAAATGGACTTCACCTATGGGTTGACCATTAAACCTAAGCCATTTACCTTGAATGTTACACTTAGAGATACTATGGAGTTGCTCGATCAGGCTGTCCAAAGACTGCAAGCAGAAAAATCAGCCAATGAAAATCAGCTGTCAGCAAATGCCTAAGCAACAAACCTTGCATCTAAAAATAATCCCTGTCTCGCTTTTTAGACTTAAAGAAGTTATAGTTTGTTCTGGTGATCTTTTTGGAAACTAGCCAGTATTACAAGTTACAAGAGCAGGAAGGAAAACTGCACAAGGTATAATTCAGTCCTCTTTTTAATTCTAGAAGGAGCGCCAGGGGAACAATTTAATATATTAAATGATAAAACATATGCAATTTGAAAGTAAGCCTTTTCTTTTCTAGTTTGTTCACAGAAGTCACTGTTGTAAAGAGTTTTTTAATCTATTGACTGGTTAGAGCATCTCCAGGAACTGTTTATACAATCCTTTCCATGCCTCCATGCGCTATGCCTTAAACTCTTAAGTTTGCCCTCAGTGACTCCACATCCCAAAGTGAAATACCTTATTTAAAAAAAAAAAAAGGGGGGGGTGGTCAGCCTGCCTCTCAATTCACTCTACTGGAAACTGCCGTAGGCACGTGGCAGCTCCTATGTTGTGACTGCTGGGATGTACATTAATGCCTCAATAATAAATGTTCAAATGATTTTTGGTAAAATGACAATGTAAAGTCTTGCCTTTAGCATTCCAAAGTGTTTACATAAATGATTAAAAAGACTTGCTTATAAGCACATTTGAAAATAAAAATCATATTTTGTAGAAGAATGAACAGAATACCCTAGTATAGTAACTTTTAATTGAGTTTTGAAAGATCAGATTTGGTATGTCACCAAATGGCAAGGGTGATACAAACCATATGCTAATCTGTTCATTAGCATATTCATGAACAAAATAGATATATGAATTAGAAAGTTTTATAAAGCTGAACTTTTTACTAGAGAAATACAGAGTTAATATCCCTGTACCTCGGCACATAGGTAAGTCCAGGAAAATCCACATGGGCCGAGATACTTAGAAGTGAGAATGTGGGGTTTTCATATTAAAACTTTCATGCCGCAAGCCTCAAGTAGAGCATACATCAAATATACCCCTGCTCACTAGTCATTCTGTAGGTTGAGTTAAATGGTATATCCAAAAATCAGCTAGGTACTTTTAGTTCGATTTGCTTGGAACAATCTCAGAAGGAAAACTAACATGTCCTAATTAATGTACCCATTAACTGAAGAAAAAGTACTTTTAAATTTTTTGTAGGGTAAAGGACATAAAATTAAGAAAACCAAAACCAACCAAAACTATTATTTTAAAGTAAAACACACACGTGAAACTTTATGGCCTTGAACCTCTGGCTAATGTTTGTGTACACAAAGCTGCATGTATTTCTCTAAAAAGCAAACAACCCTATGTAAATGCCTGATTTTGAAAAGCGTTGGGCACTTCTTTGGAGCTGCATATGACTTTCAATTACATATGAAATCCATCAGAAATGGGAGTACCTCACATGACATGCTGTGGTCAGCCTAGTACTAAATAAGGTATTAGTAGAGCTAGAAAAATAAGGGTGCGATTCTACACAGTAAAGTAGCTCTGCTGAGACCTAAGCAAGTAAAGATTTGCACTGGGTCTTCTGATAGATGGCCAGTCTTAGTCACGTTGGCTGCAGTGACAGAACTCATACTGACATTGGGAAGAGCTGAGTTAACAACACAATCCTGATCTTCTTGACTAGAAGCTTCGCTACTGATTTTAAAAACCTGAATCAAGCCTGAAAGTACTGCTCCAAAACCCCATACAGTACTTATGTACCTGTTTAAAGTCTCTGACTTCATATGGCGTCTGTCTTCTTTTTTTTAGAGCTAAAAAGGTTTTCTATACATACACAAGGAGTAACCTCAGGTGTTTTTCTGAATTATGTACAAGTCTGTGATATCCCAGAACTTAGCCTATACCTGTGAAAAGCTTTATAAGATACTCAGCATTTTCCTATGGAGATCTACATTAGATCAAATGCTAGCAAGACAATTTTCTTTGTATCTTTGTAAGTATTGTTATTAAAAAAAATATAAAGGATGTAACCTACAACTGAATAGTTATTCTAATGCAAGGATCACCGATTCGTATTTTAATAAAATGTTTTTTGCAATTTTGTACTCTTCCAAAAGCTTTAACTGTGCATTGGCTACTAATGCAATGTCTATTTACACTGCTCATGTCTGTCAGGGGGTCACGCACTATATAGCTGTTGGTCAAATAATGCCTCGTATAATCTGTGAAGTTACTCAAATTTAGTAGCACCCATTTAGAATGTATGCAGTTGTTCAGCAAGCTAACTTTTATGGTCATTTTGAGATGTATCATTGTGTTACCAAAATACTAAATAAAATTATTATTACACTGCCTTTGCTTAGTTTATGTATGGCTCTCTAACATCAAGATAAACAAAATTATTATTTCTGATTTGGAAAGTATTATTATTTTAGATATTTGTTCACATACTTTTCACCTTCTTCCCACTTCTGGATTTTAAGGTTTTTCTCCATCCTGCCCTTACAGCTTCTCAGGTCTGCCTGCTTATTCATACCTTGCCCTGTGTTCAATTTCCTTATGCTCTTCGCTAAGAACATTCCCTGCTGCTTGTCTGTGCATTGATTGGAATTCACTCATGTCTTTTGCTTTCTTCTAATACCTGTTTATCTCTCCTCAGCCTGCACAATCTCCTATGCTATGTTCTTCCTTCTGGCATTTTAGTTTACTTGCACCTGCCCTTATTTCAAGCCCACACACTCGTTTTCCTTTCTCTTTTTCCCTCCTACATCTAGTGCTGGCAGCTATATACTCCTGATACTGGATCCCCACCACTGTCCTTGGGACCAATTTGTGCTGTTTTGGCCTTGGCGTAGAGTAAGGAGTGCCAGGGAAGAGATCTCAGGGCCAAACAGGCCTTAACATGCCCTTGCAGAGCAACCTCTCACAAAATCAAGGCAATCCTGTAGTGAAGGGTGGCCGTTATTGCATATATAACACATTTCGTTGTGATGCAGCAGCACCCCTACCCGCCTTTGTCTTCTTTTCCCCAGTCTGCTATACAAACCTGCTTACTTCAGAGCCATCTTAGAAAAGACCTTCATATTTTCCCAAACCCCAAGGAGGTGGAAGAAAAGCTGGGTGGGACAGAAGGCTGGGCAGACTGCAGCAGTAGTTCCCTCCTGATTTGGGATGTTTTCAGCTGGAGTTTCTCCCTAAGGGGCCAGGATTGTAAGTACAGGCTGAGTTGGCAAAATCAGAAGGAGCACAAGTTGAAGACGACTTACAATGACCCCCTAGAAGTAGCTAAGGACCCATGGAGTAAGTGTTGAGTCCCAAGATATCCCATGCAGTGCATACGTGGCTGAGGTTGACCAGTGGGACACAGCATAGATAGAGAGCAGGTGTCCTGCCTGGGTAAAAGCCAAGAGCAACTTCATACAGCCAAGAGATGCTGTCACACTGTCCCTGCTTCCCGTTAATTTCCAGGTGTTCTTTTGCTCTACCAGCTGTCTACAGCTGAAGTCTAGACTCCTCCTTCAGTGTTGACAGGCACATTTTTATAGCAAGACCTGCTCCCTTAGTGCCAAAAGCTGTGGTGCTGATGCAGCCAGAAGCTGGCATGAAGAAAGCATTTTCGGAGAGATTCTTGGAGATCACTACAAATACTATTTATACCAGTTGACTAGGGAACCAAAAGTTTCTGATTGCCCACTGTAAGCCAGTACCAAGTGTTAAGGAAATAGAGTAAGACTAACTCAGCAAATTGGCTTGATTATTTTTTTTTTTTAATTCTGTATTTCCATTTTCCATCTGTTTCATTGGAGCAGTTGTTAGAAAAACTACCATTTTCAAAACTAGACAAGGTCACATCTAACAGCAAATCATGCACATCTCATGAGATTTTGTGTTTGCACTGTCACCGCCTTCCTCACCAACCTGTGACTGGATGTCACCATAGCAATATCAAATACATGTTGCTCTTTCTTCATGAAATAAAGCATAAAGAAATTAAGCAGCTGTATTCAAGACAAGGTTTTTCCTTTTAAAGTCTTCACACTCACGTTGTAGTGATTTCAACGGATCAGGAAAGCCAAACATGATCTCACGCTTGCTTTCTCTGTGTATTTGCACATGCACACGCTTAGTCCATCTACCAAAAAACCCCACTGCACACACACAGAAAACCCACAAACACAAAACAGGAAGCACAGGGAGAACTTATGACAAGCATGTTTCTTGGAAAACCAGTAGCTGTCAGACCACCTGTGGTGGGTTGACCCTGACTGGACACCAGGTGCCCACCAAAGCCCTTCTATCACTGCCCCCCTCAGCTGGACAGGGGAGAGAAAATACAACAAAGGGCACCCAGGTCGAGATAAGGACAGGGAGAGATCACTTAACCAATTACCATCACAGGCAAAACAGACTCGACTTGGGGAAGATTAACTTAATTTATTGCCAATCAACCAGAGTAGGGTAATGAGAAATAAAACCAAATCTCAAAACACCTTCCCTCCACCCTTCCCTTCTTCCCAGGCACAGCTTCACTCCCAGATTCTCTATCTCCCCCCACCCAGCAGCACAGGGGGGTGGGGAACAGGGGTTATGGTCAGTTCATCACACGTTGTTTCTGCCGCTTCATCCTCTTCAGGGGCAGGACTCATCACACTCATCCCCTGCTCTACCGTGGGGTCCCTCCCACAGGAGACAGTCCTCCACAGACTTCTCCAACGCGAGTCCTTCGCCCAGGCTGCAGTTCTTCACAAACTGCTCCAGCGTGGGTCCCCCATGGGGTCACAAGTCCTGCCAGAAAACCTGCTCCAGCGTGGGCTCCTCTCTCAACTGGTCTGCAGGTCCTGCCAGGAGCCTGCTCCAGCGTGGGCTTCCCACGGGGTCACAGCCTCCTTCGGGCACCCACCTGCTCCGGCGTGGGGTCCTCCACAGGCTGCAGGTGGATATCTGCTCCACTGTGGACCTCCATGGGCTGCAGGGGGACAGCCTGCCTCACCATGGTCTTCCCCAGGGGCTGCAGGGGAATCTCTACTCTGGTGTCTGGAGCACCTCCTCCTTCACTGACCTTGGGGTCTGCAGGGTTGTTTCACATGTTCTCACTCCTCTCTCTGGCTGCCATTACTGTGCCCCGCAACTTTTTTCCCCGTCTTAAATATGTTACCCCAGAGGCACTACCACTATCGCTGATTGGCTCGGCCTTGGCCAGCGGCGGGTCCGTCTTAGAGCCGTCTGGTATTGGCTCTGTCAGACATAGGGGAAGCTTCTAGCAGCTTCTCATCAGAAGCCACCCCTGTAACCCCCCCCCTCTCGAAAACCTTGCCACAAAAACACAATACACCACCCCACTACATAACGAGGGGAAGCAAGTAGGCTGAGCTAGCAGAGTTTATATAGAATACTTTTATAGTATTTGAGTATACCATCGCATTCCTTGTGAAGGTAATATTTAAACTTGCTGGCTTCAGCAGGAGTCAGTTCAGAGCTGCTGAAATAAATAGCAATAATATAACAATAAGGAACAAGACTCATCAGAACTTGAGAAACAACTGCTGCTAGAAAAAAGGAGAAGGGGGGTCAGTCCAGGATCTGTGCAACAGCTATCAGTACCAGCATAGTCATGGCACAAAGTAACTAAATGCAAATTCTCAACAACAAGTTCCAACTAGTTTTGCATCAGACCCAGAATGTTTTTGTGAGTGGCAGGGACTGATGTGTAGGTCTGTCTGTAGGAAATTTATTCAGATTATCCAGGCAGAGCAACCAGAGACTAGGCAATTGGGAGCTTACGTTTTACCTGAGAAAAGTCAAGAAATTAGCCATGGAAAGTGAACAGCTAACATTTGCCTTTGCTGCATCTTTAGCTTGGTTAAATTTTACTCAGACATTTCATTTGCCCACACAACAATTTCAACTTGGGATAACATTGAAGGTGGATCTGGCTTTTTCATGGATGAAGAAAAGCGCTGGATTCTGAACGGTGCTGTTATTTTGGTATACAGTGCAACACAGATACAGTGATTTGGATTACAACAACTTATTTGCTGTTTACTGCCCTGCATTTTTGCAGCTGAGTTTTTTCATGTTCCGGTCACTTGTACTCAGAGCAGGCCAACTCACCTAATTGTCAGGTGAAAACAAGCTCAGTGTTAAGCACAAACAGCTCGGAGCATTTAATATGGCTGTAGTCAATGCTTTCATAGCGCTCCTTTGGGGCTATTTGCCAACTTTTCAGGCAGCTCCACTAACCAAAAAATTCTTTGCTTTGGTAGTGTTGCCCTGTCCTTCAATACTTAGAACAGATCTTGCTGCAGCCTGAAAGCACAAAGCCAGAGCTAACCAAATCAAACCAGAGCCTCTCAATTCCCTACACTCTTTATCTGTGCTGTTTGGGGACACTGATCCATCAGTATAGTTAGAAGACACAGGATGCCGAAGCATTTCAACTGCACGTGTACGGAGGGGGGGAAGGGAGCGAACACACAGAGGACTTATTGAAGGTACATAAATCACCTGCAGACCTATACAGGAGTCATTTGCTGGAGTGGCTGAGAGCTAGCAGAGGAAAATGCGTATCTAAAGTGTAGGAAGATTCCAGCTAGAGAGGAACTGTGCACAGGGTCTCCGATTTCCAAGAAAAGAGAGGTGGTGATTTTACATTGCTTGTACCTAAAGTGTGTCAGGATTAGGGTGATAAGAATCCACATGGTATTAAAGAGGTTCACTCCCGTCAGCAGCAGGGAACATCAAACTGAGAGCACCTGGACCAAACCTTACCTTCACACCAGGCTGAAGATAGAATGAGCGATTATTTTCCTGAAAACTTTGGACAAAGGATGTCTAAATACTAACTCCTGACTGCCTGTTAAGTAATAGATTTGGGAGGCAGCAAACAGAAATGAGAGCTGAGGAACTGTATTGGGTTTGTGTGGCAAAGTTTTGGTAGCACCTGGGGCTACAGGGGTGGCTTCTGTGAGAAGTTGCTAGAAGCTTCCCCTATGTGTGGAGGACCCCCTGCTGGAGCAGGTGGGTGCCTGAAAGAGGCTGTGACCCCATGGGAAGTCCGTGCTGGAGCAGGCTCCTGGCAGGACCTGCAGACCAGTTGAGAGAGGAGCCCACGCTGGAGCAGGTTTTCTGGCAGGACTTGTGACCCCATGGGGGACCCACGCTGGAGCAGTTTGCTCCTGAAGGACTGCAGCCCGTGGAAGGGACCCACGTTGGAGAAGTCTGTGGAGGACTGTCTCCTGTGGGAGGCATCCCACACTGGAGCAGGGGAAGACTGATGAGTCCTGCCCCCGAGGATGAAGGAGTGGCAGAGACAACGTGTGGTGAACTGACCCCAACCCTCATTCCCCGTCCTCCTGCACCACTGGCAGTGGGGAGGGAGGTAGAGAATCTGGGAGTGAAGCTGTGCCTGGGAAGAAGGGAGGGGTGGAAGGAAAGTGTTTTAAGATTTGGTTTTATTTCTCATTATCCTACTCTGATTTGACTGGTAATAAATTAAATTAATTTCGCCAAGTGAAGTCTGTTTTGCCCATGACAACAATTGGCAAGTGATCTCTCTCTGTCCTTATCTTGACCCATGAGCCTTTCATTATATTTTCTTTCCTCTGTCCAGCTGAGGAGGGAAGCAATAGAGTGGCTTTGATGGGCACCTGGTGTCCAGCCAGGGTCAACACACCATAGTCCTTTTTGGGGTCGTCCACGGGGATTGGGCTGTGCCATACAGGCTGCAGGATTTGAAAACAAAACCGGTCTACAACAGAAAACCATGGAGAGTCTGTCATTCTCCTCACCTCAGCATCCCCAGTGCCTGAGAACAGTGGGGAGGAAAAGACAGCCCAGCTGCAACAGTCTGAACACCTTTAGGGGAAATTTTCCTCTTGAGATTCAGAGTGGTGGAAGGAGGGGCACTACACCAGACAGAAACACTACTGGTCTAGAGGATCCATTCAGAGCAGGTCAGTGTCATTTATTTGAGCAAGCTGAGCAGGAAGATTTTTGTATCAGTTGGATATTCCTGTGCTATACAGTTATGTCTTCAGTTGTATCTAGGCTTGCTGATCAATATCCCCTAGGGAAAGAATGGCGTGTATATTGCAGGATGCTCCAGAACTGCTTTTATCCTCTGATATTATTGGTATATTTTCAGTGATGGATCACCTTTCGTTGGCAAGGACAGTTCTACAAGAGTAGACTTTATTTCCACAATCTCCCTTCTCCCAGCCTGAGCTCCAGTAAGAGCATAATAGTTATCACGCAGAAACAGGCTTCTAATCCTCTCATGATAACAAATGGGATTTCACACAATCATGTTTTCTGTGCTAAGAATAACAGTACACCCTCCACTTACTTGCACTACTCTATCATAACTGAAGCAGAGATGTGGAGTTAGACACTAGACACCCTTGTTCCCAGGATGAAAGCAAGATTCAAGACAAATTTTGACTTCACGAAACAAGTATGGTTTGCAGTCATCGGCAGAACAGCATGAAACAATACTCCGTGCTTCTTTTATGCTTTGTACTCTGTGAAAAACTTCCAAGCCACAGTTTGAAGATTTAATTCTATTATATATCTTATTATTAATAATGTTTTTTCACTCTACAGAGAAAAATCATGAATTGTGAAGCTATTAATCTTTTGTGGTTCAGGAAATAAAAATAACTCAATTCAAGTTAAAAAAAGAGTGCCACCAGAAATTAAACTCGGACATCACAATAATTACCCTAATGAAAAGTGAAATTCGTAAATGAACCTTTGTCTTATTGTAATAAAACTCCTTTTCCTTCCCTTCATTCATGTATATAGCTGCTGGGACATGGTGTCGTGCTGCAACTTGTTCCAAGATGTAACTACGTACATCTTTCTGTTTCTGGCAGAAGTGAGGAAGAGCTGTACCTACACTCCAGAACAATATGCCCTGCAGGGAAGCTTTCTGGGCAACCCTTCCAGGCTGCACAGGAACAAAAGGGAAGTGTTTTCCACCAGCTTTCTCTGGATGAGCATTCTTTCTCTCAGGTGCCCAATGCCCTGCCAAGCCTGCATCTTCCAAGTATGTGACAAGCACTTGTGCCTCAGTGAGCTGAGGGCAGATCAGCCAATGGGCTTCAGTAAGAAACACCACAGAAAATGTTTAATAAAATTAAACAAGGATGAATTTCCATAAAGGAGGGGAGAAAAAAAAATCTGGTTTAGATAAATATCCAAATTAAGAAAGTTCCCCAGAGAATTACAAGGTCCTCCAGTGACATTATACTTGAACTGAAACCTTGTACAAAAAAAATCCTATTCCTGCTGGCATTAAGACTAAAATACTTAGCATCTGTGCACACAGGTCTACAGCACACTGACAATGTTGTCCTCTGCATTTCAAGGATGAGGTACTAATTTTCTTGAAGCCATCAGCAGAGTCAGAATTCAAAGCATTTGGCTGATAACGTATTCACTACACAACACTGTTTCAAATGTCTTCACGTCTTACTGAAAGCCAGAAATTTTCCTTTCTTATCTTCACAAGCTATCTCTTACCCTAACAGAATACTTTTCTGCTTCAGTAAATAGCTCCAGCCTGTTCCCAGAGTTAAGCACATACAGTAGTTTTCATTGGGTATAAAACCATAAAACCGTACAGCAGAACAGAAACCTTTAGGGAAGTTCTTGGAATAAATAGATGCTCCATCAGTTTTCTGAATGGTTGAAATTGTGAAAGCAGAACAGATACATAAGGACTGGAAAGTAAAGGTAACTTTTGCTCTCAAGAGAACAGATGCTTTCTTCTAGGGTTTATGAAATGTCAGTTAATGAAGTGACCAGACCTCTTTAGCTGTCTTTATAGCACACAAACTCTATCCCAATTAGACTGTAACCTTTTCCCTAGCAAAGATCCATTTAGCAGGGCTTCCTGCATCCTTACATTCATATACAGTCAACGTCTTCATGTAATCATGAACAAGTTCCTCCCTGAGGATTTGTCATCCCTCTCTTCAAATATTTCCCTGAAATACACACAACTAGCTGGCAAAAGAATTTAGTCAGTTATTTCACTGAACTCAAGTCATATGTATTTATTTTTATTTTTCTAAATAGGCACCTTCCTGTCTTTTGGGGAAATTCAGCAGGGTTTGATCATATGCTAAGAGAAGCAGTAGTTCTTCAGGCTGAATAGCAAAGAAGATTCTGGATGTATGGAGGAATAAGCATAGGGAAAATTGGGGCAGTTGAGAAGCGAGGAGAACACAGCAGAGAAGGAGAAACATTAAAATAACAGGCCAGAGAAAATAGAAAGAAATGTTTCATCGCATGGAGGAGAATGAAAATGAGGAAAAAGAATGCGAGCAGCTACCAAATGCTGCCCCGACCCCAGGTACAATAGCTCCCCAGGGTACCCTAGGGACCACAGGTTGTAATGGATGAAGGCACACACACATGCCCCTGCAGAGGGCAATCCATCCCATCTGCCCTTTTATCTCTGCTGACAAGAGAGCACAGACAGCCCACCTGTACTGAACACCTGTTTAGGTTATTGATGCACCATGTCCCTCCCTTACTACTCACCATATGCTAGAGACAGATATTTAGGTCTGCCGTGCTTAGAAACAGACATGTTAAGCTACAGAACATCTTCAGTGGTGCAGTTAGATTAGAAAAAAACAATACTCTTACACTCTTGGGACACATTTCCTTAGGGATTGAGGAAATAATCACAGACTGGTTGAGATGGGAAGGGACCTCTGGAAGTCAGCGGGTCCAACCTCCTGATCAAGCAGGGCCTCCTGGAGCCGGTCTAGTCATTCTACCTTCACAATAACAGTAACTACCCACCACACTACAGGCTTTTTCCTTCAGATTTTTTATAGCAAACACATAGCAAATAAAACGTTCACCACTGGTTTACTTTCCTCTTGAAGTTAAGCCTGTATGGGTATCCCCGTGGGATACCCACTGCTGTCCCTAGGAAGTGTTTTACCTCAGCACTGCCCCCCACCCCCACTGGATGAGAGAAGCCTTCCCTTCACCTTCCTTTAGGAAACATCCCCAGAGGCAGGAACAGGGAAAAGCCACACAAGACAGCCATTACTGCCCATCTCCTGCTGTTCTGAGCTGCATATTTTGTGATTTTATGTGCATTTGCTCCCTGCTTCAGCACACAATGGAGAGGATCTATCTGCCCAGAATGATCTGTCACAGGCTTTGCTGCTGCTGAACTGAGCCAGTAAGTCATTCACGTCTTCTCCAGATGTTTCTGTTTTCTGAACTAACAGGAACTGCATGTACTGCCGGCTCTCCCTGAAGACCTGGGCCAGTGCAAACAGAGAGGGGGGAATTCTCCACTTGACTTCAGGAACGAAGTCTCGCCTGCAGGAGCAGGAGCAGTCCAGGATGCTTCATGAGCAAAGGGTCTAATAAAGAGCCACTCCTGAATCACTGGGACCAGTGTACACAGGTCTGACCCATTGGTTAAAATCCCCCACACCTTTCAAAGGTTTTAATGCTTTTAAATTTCTAAATAGCACCACAGTGTCTTTGATACTTGAAGTAACAATTAAGCACTACATGCACCAACCTTACCTATAGCAGTAAGTGAAGTAGCCATGCAATTTAGGACACGGGTAATAAACAGTGCCCTGTTTGCTCACTGAGTTTTACCACAGAAGTCGGTGTTTATTGTAATGGTGATAAATCAAAGAATCTAAGCTTTCCCATCAGTATTTTACAAATAAATTCCTTGCAAAGTGCTGTCACTATTTTCGCATGTTTCCAAATATCAAGACAATAGTAAATGCACTGCATGTCTTCAGTCAAACTTTGTAGTCAGGATTTAAGAGAGGAAAAGCTATAGAGCAACATGCTTGCAAACACCTAAGTCCCTAATCTAGCCATCACATTTTACTGCATATTTTTTAATTTACTGCATACTGAAAATTAAAATTTTAAAGGTAGGAAACAAATTATGATTTTTTCAATCCAAATCTGGACAGGCAAATTCAGGCCACCGAACAGCATTTCAAAAATATCTAGAAATTAGAACTCTACCTTTTTCTTTCCAGCGTTTGATTTGTGGTGGGCGTGGGTTTTTTCTCCCCCTTTGCTCTCTCAACCTTGCTTAGATATTGCTCAAAATCATTCGCAGAAGGCTTGCTTTCCCAGTCTCCAGAAAGATTCTGTTGAGTTATCAAAACAAGGTATCTAAACTGTACTTCAGATTTTTTAGAGGCTATTTTCTATCCAATGCACAAATATTTGTTTACAGATGTTCACCAAAACAAGTTTTATTAAACTGTGCCGCAGAAATTGTCTCCAAATTTATCAGGAGGTACAACATGTTTTCAGCTTAAATGCATTTTAAAAGGTTTATTGCCTTTTTAGTTTTGACTGCTTAATAGCAGCACTATTCAAAAAGACAGACTTCAGTGAAATATGACGCTTGGGGAAACAGATTTCAACAGTAGCATAGGCTTACATAGTAAAGATTAAATAAGGCCAGTGTTTTTCCAGAATATTTCTTTACATTTGTCTAGCTCTGGCCAGGCTAGATTTTTTTATAATGCTTCTTTCAAGGGACTGGCCCTCAACCTGTGCTCAGTAACTAGCTTGCACTCCTGCAGATGTCTGATGAATTGCTTTATTGAAATTTTAACTCCCAAGTCAGTTTGAGTCCATTCTTCACAAAGGCACTCGGACATGGTGAAATAACAAATTAGAGAGAATCATCACATCCCTGTGCTAGTCTAAAAAAATTAGACCACCCTCATTGTAATTCTGCACTTGCAGTTGTCAATTTTTGACATACAACCCCAGGATCCTTTTATACACACTACCAGAGAACTTCACCAGTAGCCTGCAAAGCACAGCAAAGCCACTTATTTTGTCCAGGAAAAATCTAAAACATGGGGTTAGAGTTCATAATTAACTAAAGCTCCATTCAAAGTCCAGCGATCTTGATGAATGTCAATAAATTTCAAAGACTGTCAGGTTACTTTCCTCTCCCAGACAATCAAAAGGGCTTCCAGGAGACAAAAAGAGTTTGATCTCTGCCTCCATGCCCCTGAGAATTATCATTAATTTTAATGAAACACATTGAGGGTCCACATTGCTGTCAGCTGTCTGTAACTTGGTTTATTTTTAGCTTGTAATATAGTTAATAAAAAACAGGTACAACCCTCATACTGCTTTAGAAGCACATCTTGGAAATTGGACAGCTCTGCTAAAGTCAACACAGAACAAGATTTTAAGATGCTTCTAAAGAGCCATAAACCAAACTGTTCTTAATATGCCATAAAAGTTTTGTTTATCCATGGGCATGCATTGAAACATCTGACATTGCACTTTCCCATTTATAGGGAAAGCCAAAGCTGTTCAGGGAGACCACACACTACATCACATTTAGCACCTGTTAGGAAAGTTTCAGCATGATTTTAATTATTTCCAAGTTCAGTAAATCCCCTTCTGCCTCCTTACTGGAAGGGTTTACATCAATTAAAAGGGTGTATCATGTAAACTGTTTAAGCCCCTACAAAGCTTCAGTTTGCATCCTGGTTAGCAAATTCCTCTCCTTTCCACTCTCCAGCTACAACCTTGGTCATGACAGACTGTAAAATGTAGTTTCATAGGTAGCACAGTACCTAGAATTTAATCCAAAAGTCCCTATATTTCTGTCCATACCTATGATGAATTGCTTGCACTATCTATAGAGCTGTCCTGCACTGACGGAGAAACCAAGCAAGAGTGGATGGGCCACATGACTGCAGTGACACCAGACTTTAGGCTCTTTCAGCATTTGTATTTAAAGAGTAAATGTCTAGAAAAGATGGGAACATGAACTTGGTATCTACATCTATGGCCGCAAATCTGCTGAGAAATTTGCACATCCAAAACCAGCCAGCTTAACTCAGGGTACCATCTTCAGGAGCCAGCATTACCTGGGATCCTGCCCCAACTTAACCCCCAGGGAAGAGCGCACACACAGACAGACAGGCACAGAGGCTACACAAGAGGGAGCAGCAACTTCTTTGGAAGTGATATGGACATATCAGCAGCAAGAGAGGCCTCGCACTCTGTCTTTGCCCTAAGTCTGGTCCACCTTGAGACACCGATATATCATATCCTTGTTAATCAAGCACTGAGGCACAAATGAAGTATTTCCCTCATGTTGGACTACCCACAACATTAGAGTCTACAGGCTCTTTCTTTCAGAGCAGAAATATGTAGCCAGATGAAAAGCCATAACCCTGTAGTCATGCTTGGGCTTTCAGGTTTTGGAAGCCCAGCATTAGCGGTTTCCGCACACAGTCACCCCTGCAGAGGGAAAAAATCACAAACAGTGGAAGAAATTCTGCTGTTAAAAGCAAAGGTGGGGTTGGAGCCCACCAGTCTGCCCCTTGCATCTTGCTCAGCTAGGCACAGCAGGCAGCAAAAGGCAGTTACAGGAAAATACAAGAAACAGAGCTTCTTGGTCTCCTTCAAAAGAATCCTCAGCATCTCCTAGCACAGGGTATTCTTCACCTACAGCCAGGCATCTCCCCACTGTTCAATCTGGTCAGCAAGATGAAAGCTAGGAGCTTAATCTGTGGTCAGTTAAAGCACCAATATATGGTTTAGTTATTAGTAAGAGCATTCCAAGGAGTAGCAGAGTTTGTCCATATAAGCTGGCTCAGAGAAAAACCTTAAAGAACAATCTTTCATGTCATACTTTGCAGCTGGGATGCCCACATTTTCTAACAGAGCTCATTCTGGCAGCACAAGCTTTCTTCTTATTCATCAGTGAAAAAACAATAGGAATAGTAAGATCACCACTATTCTTTGTTATACTTTTTTTTTTTCCCCTCAGCAGAAAGAAAAAAGACCAGATTTATATTTTATACTTCACTCCCATTTGGAAAAAGACACACAGATCTTACTAAGAAGCCTGCTGCTGCAGTGGAACTGAACAGTGCTCTTCCGGAACAAGCCATATAGATACTTTGATTCTACAGAAGCGGGTCATCTGAAGAAACACATCATTAGTTCTGAATGTTTGCAAATAAGCCTAAGCTTCCTGGGCACAGAGGAAGGGTATTAACAAGGAATTTCAACTGGTCCTTATATTAACCGAAGATGGATTACTTTAGCAGGACAAAACTTCAGGATTATGGCTGAGCACAACAAATACCAGATGCTTCCAAAATATTTCTGCTCCAGCTCAGGGTGGAGTTCTCAAGTTTTCAAGACGATATCCACTAGAAGTCATTTAGGCACCTAACTGCCATGTACTCAAAAATCTGGACATAAGTAACCTTGCACTTCTTAAGGAAGGGAAAAAAAAAAAAAAAAAAAGAAAACAAAACAACCAGGCCATAATCCTTCTGTGAAGGTTTTCGTGTAAAGAGATACAAGTACTGTAGTTGAGCTTTGTATTTTTGCAGGAGGAAGATGAAAGAATTTGGACACAGCCCTGGCAATAATCATTCAACAACTAGGAGTTATCCCAGAAAAACATATTGCCAAACATCTTCCACACAGATGCATGTTTTCCATTGTTCCTCGCTTGCGTTTCAGGAAACAGTAAATAATGCTGTGGCCAATACCCAAACACAAGGTAATTTTAGCAGACCACCTTGTTTGGGACCAACCCACAGTCACCAACAGTTAAACACAATCCCTTAGATTATACACTACTAGGAATGTCCGATGAAACGCAAACATGTAAACCAACTTAGGGCAGCACCTGTACACCTAGGCCAAAGGCAACGGTGAGATTTAGGGGCAGACAAGTCTCTTCATTCCCTAATGGCAGATGTACTGGTTTCTCCAGTAAATGGGCTCATTGCCAGGGTTAGAGCATGGACTGAGAAAACGTAACATCACAGGATGCAGCCATGCATGCTGTAGTAGGTGTTTTAACAGGGAAGGCTCCAGCCCCTGAGGAAAACCACACCTTGCTGCTACACCATGAGATGCCTAAATTCTCCCTGTTCATTGTGGGGGCTGGGATCCCAAGCAGGCTTACAAATTTCACTCCCCAGCCTAGAAACAGAAGAGCTAATTGTAACAGCAGCACACCGACGGCGTCAAGGCCGCTGCCAAAGCTCTCTTGCTGGGGATTCCTGTAACCATGAAACCCATGTGCACATTTCAAGCCATAGCCCTCACAATGAGCTCACCCCTTCCCTAGGGAAAGAGACGGGTGTTAAGGAGGAGATCCTAGGAAAGTGCTTTGCTAGTCCAACTTTCAGCTCCAGGAAAATGTTCATGTCCCAGGACAATCTTTTCATCAAAATTGGGTCTGAAAGCCAAAAATGAAGGAAATGAAAAATGAGTAAATAGCAAATTAAAATGCCATAGCATTTAATTGTGGAATCAACAAAACATGGCATTCCTGGAACAAAGCTGTTCCCCAGGCACCTCAGCAACTGCTGCCCGGTACCGCTGAGACTTCTCAGCATCCCTCTGTCCCAGTCGAACAGCAACTGGAGCTGCCAAGAGACAAAGCAAAAATCCTGGCACACGTCAGGGTTTCTCATTTCTTTCTTTTTTAATGCTTGCATGGCTGTCTCTGATATGGCTGATGAGAACTCCAACAACTGAAACAATGGATGGGGCTTCCACAAAGCAGCACGTTGTCAGAGAGGGAAGCGCTTGGCTGGCAACTCAGCAGCAGCCCAGCATCACTGTTTCCCCCACATGTGTCCTCACAGGGTTATCTGCTTATTAGGATAGAACTACAGGCTGCCATGTGGTCTGTTTATGGGAAGAATAGTGATGATGCATTTATATATTTTTTAAAAATTTAATGGATGGACATGCCTGTGCAAATCAATACCAGGGAAACATTAAAGCTATTTTTATGAGGAAAAAGAAAAAAGGATTAATTAATTAAAAAAATATAGTTCAAAGTTAACATATTCAATCTGTTTTTAGTATGATTTTTGCAAGTTCTTTACTGAATTGTCACTGATAACATTGTGGCAGAAATGAACTGCTTTCTTTCATACACCACAAAGCCCGTTATCTCCTCCCATCCCTTAAGTTTATGGTCAGTTCAGAAATTGTGGCTTTTGTGATGTGCAAACTGTTCTCTGAACACTTTCACTGACTGGCTTTATTTCAGGGCATTAATCTGTTGTCACTTTGCATCCTTTCAGGCAGTGACAGAAACCCAGAAGGTAATTACAGCTAATTTCATGGCACCCTACTCACTAGCACACCTGAGAACGCTCCACTTCAAATCAACAGGAAAAACCCTAATAAACTCCAGAGCACCTGGATCCCTCTCCAAATCAGGGTTAGAGACTGGGTTGAGGGTTTTGTTGTTTATTTTTTGGCTTTAAACCTAGAAGAACATGAAGGATGAGGAATGCAAAACAATTTGCAAGTGGGGAGTCTCAGTTATAGGAGAAATGTCTTAAGACTCATGCAATGTTTCTCAAAATATGGTGTCTAAGAAGATTGCTCCAAAGGCTCACAGCACACAAACATTGGCATAAAGTGCTTTACATGAAGCAATCCTCAGAAGGGTATCCTTTCACACCAGAAGTTTTCTAAACTATTCTGCAAAATTTAACAGAGAATTCCACCTGTGCTGAAAGACCATGAGTCTCTATGGCTGCTCTGATGCCTGCAATATCAAGAATTACTGAACCTGTCTCTGAATAAGAGATATATCCTTTTGAAATCTGTCAATAACAACTGGAAAATCTATTATGTCACTGGAAAAAAGAAACTGTGGACTTGGGCAATTGGGCTGCTTCATACCCAAGTTTCCACATCAGCTGTATTTTATCATAATTATATTGAGTGAAATACTACCTGACTGCAAAGTTTCACAGGTCTCCAGTGCAAGAAATATTTTTTGTAGCATTTGGAAGACTCTGAAAAAAGAGGTGCTCTGGTTAGTTACAAAAGCTTATGCTAGAGATGACGTGGGACCCCATCTCATAAAATAGGTAAGTAATTAGAAGTAGTTTGGTAAGATGATGATCGAGTAAGTCAGTAAATACAGCACTCCCTCACCTCAGTTGTACACATTGTATGCATTAAGCATTAAATATATTGGAGGCTGTATGTAGTAATGAAGACACCAATGCAGAAAGCAAATGCTGAACTAAGGTTCCAAACATCCATTTCTGACTGCCATGTGTCGGAAAAAAATGGAATAAAAAT
Source organism: Pandion haliaetus (assembly GCA_013401275.1). Classification (NCBI taxonomy): domain Eukaryota; kingdom Metazoa; phylum Chordata; class Aves; order Accipitriformes; family Pandionidae; genus Pandion; species Pandion haliaetus. The sequence goes on along the minus strand of VYZV01021620.1, from coordinate 14,275 downwards.
CAAAGCCAACTCCAGAGAGGAGGAGTCACACAAGAGCAACACTGAAAAACAGAGTTTGCCAAAACCCTTGGAAACTGAAGTCCTGGAGATGTACACAGGTCCGCTGAGACCTTAATTTTTATGGACACCTTCCCATCTGGTGATGGGGCCCAGTTGCCTCAGGTCAAACTTACTGACAGGCCTGCAGTTCCTGCTGAATGCCCCGCCTGTCTGCTTGGCAAAAAAAGCACTTCACAGCCCCTGCAACACTGGCTCTAAAGCTCACTCGTTTAAGGTTACATTTTGACTTCTCCTTACTTTGAGTACAACTGAAATACCACTTGTTTGGGCCAGAAAACTGGAAGAGATTCAGTGTAATACGGGTGAGTGGACCAGCTATTAGTGTCTCAGCAGGAGCCATTCATGGATGTGCTTCAGTCTCCTCATACTTAATATCCAAGGTTACTTCAATCTTGCCTGAAATTTCTCTCCCCTTCCCATTCCCACAGGAATTACTTTACTTTTTGATGAATGAGTACTGAGTTCAGGAAAACAAAGTCAAACATCCCACAGATGGGTATTAAGCAAGCCTCCTTGAGCATTTCTCTGCAAACCATGATCCTTACTTACAAAAAAGCACCCTTAAAAGACAAAACCCCACCTCCACACACATAAGGCTCTCCCCCCTCATCCGTCCCCTTCAGCCACACACTCTCTAGAAGTAGATACGATGGTTTGGAGATACTGATTACAACCATCTCTCTTAGAGACGGGGTTGATGGACTATGAGTTGACCCCTACTGACTCAGTAAACAATTCAGAGTTCACAAGCTCACAGTCCGAGAAGCAAGGCAAGGAAAGCTAATACATTTATTTACAGCATCTTTTACTTTTTTCTTTACCACCTGCCTGACCTGAGTCAAACAGGTAAGGGGCTTCCAATAGGAACTGACAGCTCCATATCAAGATGAGCCTGCAGTGTCAAGTAGGGTTATCACCTAGCATTTCCTCTCCAGCATACAAGGCATCTAGCAATACTTTGTATTCAACAGGTATTTTTCCTGTCTTTCCTCTCAGAGGGAGGTCTGGGCTGTGGCAATTCCTTTCATGAAGCATTTTTAACTCTGCTCTTAGAAGTTAGAATACAAAATGATATGCAGGCAGAGTCTTTCTCCCTTGCTTCTTAAGTTTTCACTTCACACATTATGGACAGAAATTTCAAAAGCTTCACAAAGTAATTGAGTTGCTTGTAGCTACAAAATACAGCAAATCATATCTATTTAAATTCCTCTTTTAAATGTACAGGTATATATATTCATATAAATATTTTTATATGTATATACACTAACACAGAAGCTGTGGTCCCCATTCAATTTCTTCATGTAATTACAGTTTGACATTCAAAATAAGACAGGATGAAATCCCAAATCCATAGTATTCATATAAAAATAAATCAAGCGCAACACATGGAAATCAAGATGTTACACTACAGATTAACCTGATCAGCCTGTTTGCCTTTACCTGATACCACTGTAGAGACACTGAATATTTGCTTCCATTCTGCTGCTCTTTGATATAAGAAAAGTTCCTTCATTAAAGTTCCTTCTCTAGCCTAAATTTAAGGATTACTTTTCAACAACCCCCCAACAATTTAAGAAAAACACAACACCCCTTAGCTTTCATTTAAGGCTGCTAATTGATGAACCAGATCTCAGCTGCTGGGAATCAGCATTAACTCCCCTGTCAGAGTCTGCTGACGGAGCCCTGCTCATTCACAGCAGCTGCTGACTGCCTCACACCTGCCACATGACTTTCATGCAGGTCTGTCAGTGAGGATTTTAACCAACTGCTGTAACCAGTTATAGAGGAAACTGAGTAAAATATTGGCAGTTAAAATATATCCCACAAAACCAAGCTACAGCAATGTTTTCACACTAGTGTTTTAACACTTGTTTGCTTAACAGTAACAAGCCCTTCTCACAGGAAAATGGCTGTTCATAGGTAAGAAGATGACAGTTCATAGGTAATACATTTGAATTTTTCCATATAAATTTAAGTCATAAAACATGAACAAAAACCATTTTTTGAAGTAAGGAAAGAAGAAAAAAACATTTTCATTTCACTGTTACCTGCCACATGTACCAGTGCCCTAGAGGAGGATGTGGTAGTGACAGAGGAAGGTTCTGGAACATCACCTCAGGTCTCACTGCAGGGGAGTCAAAGCCCTGCATGGAGGAGTCTTGCATGTAGATAGTTACAGGCTCAAGACTTAACACTCCTCTTCATCAGGAGTTACCAAATCCTGTCTACCTTTGGTTAACTTTCCTCAGGACAGCTTCCAGATTTTCTCTTTTAACTGAATGCTGGCAGGTGCCATTACAGTATCCATCGCATGTGTCACACACACTCTCTGTTACAGATGCAGCAGCGTGAAGCTGGATACCCCACAGAGCACGTACTCACCCCTCCTTCACCTCCAGGCCAGAGGCTCAGGCCACCTTCCAGCAAACTCCTGCAATAAGACAGCTCCTGACTGACCAGCACACGTCCCCCAAAGGCAGGAAGCAGCCAGATGTGAGAGCCCAACCCCATTCACGAGCTCTCTGGGAAGCTTTAGTCCGACCACGTGCACCAAATTGTCGATTCTCTGCTGCCAGAGCCCACCTGAACCCCAGCTCCAGGCACCCTGGGCTGCTCTCCCCACTGCTCTGCCAGGTGTGCCTGCCTCTCCCCTGGCCTCACTAGGCTGCTGGCCCACAGCTGTGAGGAGAGTTGTCTGAGTCCCTCTCGCTGCTCCCTGGCCGGCCGTCACTCACCAGCTGGGGTGGCCGCTCACAGCCGCACTTGCCAGTACGCTTCTGTGGCTGGAGGTACAGCTGTGTATCTATCGATGTATCTGCACGGGCTTTCTGTGCGTTCCAGAAAACCAGCCTGGAAATGCCACATAAATGCATCCCAAGGCATCGTCTTCCCTGACAGCTCTTCGGGTGCTGATGGAAAGAGTAAAAGAGGCCTAAAAAGTGAAGCCTATTTTACTGCTTGCTGCTCTGTGTGTTCTCCAGCCAGTTAACGCTTGGCTGAACCTTGGCTTGGCTCTACCAGTTACTGAAAAACCACAGAGGTCAGCCTTCCCATTTTGCAATGCCAGCCTGCAACAGTGGAGTTGCTGCCGGCTTCGGTGGCAAGTGGATGGTCCATTCAAATGCTGTGATGGCCTCCATTGTGGAGGACTGTGCCTCACTGCCTGACATGTTTTTCTTCAAACCATCTGCATGGGTAAAAGAAGCACTATCAACCCGATTTTTCCAGAAGGGGAAATAAGTCAGGGGAGAGGAGGGATAAATATTATAATGTAAAAGCTAGAGAAAAATTCTGTGATGTGCAATAGGCTAGACTGATCATAAAACTCTCCCTCTAGAGAATAAACTAATACCCTTTACAGAAATCATGTCTGGTGGACGACTAATTAAAAGTATTGCTCAAATGACCATACAGGTCCAGGTACAGTAGTTTGGGTTTTTTTTCCCCCTAATCTATTGTTCTGAATTTCTCCCACGGCAGCTGAAAAGACCTGCCTGAATCAACATGTTTGGTCATGTAGGAACAGCTCTAAAAGGGGCTGAAAGCAGTGTGCCGCTGGAACAAGCCAAACCAAGTATCAGGATGTACAGAAGCAAATGTCAGACTAGGTCAAGCAGGTACTTTTAAAAGTCTCATCCTGGCACAAAGCCTGGGTCTCACTGATGTCCAGAGGCTGTTTTGCCATGTTCTCAATGGCCCCAAAATGTCACAGGTAGGTTTTATAGGGACAAATCAAGTGAAACTACTCTTTAGTAAGACAAACACTTCTAAACCAAAGAAGACATCAAATAACCGTGGGGTCACACACTCACTTATGGTCTTTTGGGCCAGCATGCACAAAAGGGATTTGTGATGAAGGCACCGGGAACACTGTTTTGCTTGAAACTGCCAACACCCATACACTGGTGGTATCAAAGCAACACACAGTCTAGCAGTGCTTTTGTGTGAATGCTTTGCTGCACTTAAAAGTGTCTGCTCTTTTATTTTGAAAAATGTAAATTTTATTACTAATTTAAGACCTCATATATGATTTTATAGGGCACTGTATAAGCTGGCCTAGCATTCTGGAAACCAGCAATCCTTAACCCAGAGCCACAGTCAGGAGCTTTACAAATGACTTTTAATTTCTTCATAAATTATCCTCTTCCAAAATTAGGAAGAAAAGGTAAATCGCTGAATCCACTTTGCTGATTTGCCACATTTTTCTGAACAACAAACAAGAACATTTCTCTCACCTAGGGGCTGAAATTTCATCAGCTATGTTGATTACCTTTATCCATGAATTAGAAACTTGAACTTAGTTTGGTACGTTTAAAAGAACATCCACATTCATACCCATATCCTTAAGAGATGCTTAGGTTGCAATATTCCCAGTCAATATTGTGTGGCTGGTTTTTTGGCTCGTACAAAAAGGTAGGCAATTCAAACCAGCTCATAATTAATCTTAATAAACAAGACACATGAAGAGTGGCTAGATGGTGTTTGCATACGTGTAACTTGGGTAAGTAACCAAGTAGCTTACCCCACAGTCACATCATGGGTCAGTAGCACTACCAAGCACAGAGCTCAGGTTGTTCATATTCAAGTTCACACAGGACATTGCTGCTACAGATACTTCTAGAATGACTGGTTGGTTGTTTATTTTAATGAAATGAGTAAAATATTTCCTAAAAAACAATTACTAATGTTTCACATTCTTAGTTCTAGAGCTTCATTTACCGCCGTCACACATGCATGGGTTACACAGAGATGGGGCCAGAAAAGCTTACTTCTTTTTGTATTGTCAAGACAGTTTGGTTTGTTCCTTCTCCAAGGAACTTGGGAGTCTGTAAGAAGGAAAAGTGCTGGAAAATAAGAATATAACCTTATGTACAGAAGGAAAAAAAAGCAAAAAATAATGTTGGCCCTTCAGTTAGTTACTCCTTTTTGAGTTTGCACTGGATGAATGCTGCAATACAATTTTAATTGTAACATCACTGCAGGATTTTCTGATTTGGAGTAGGTGTAATGCATCTATCATGACTATTGTGTCCACTGAAAGAAAACACTAGAGGACTGCCCTCCAAGGTGTCCAGGAAAACTCCAGAAAACCCATGGACCTTGCTGGAATCCACAGTACCTCATTATAGTTCTAGGCACTTCAAGTGGAAGGTGTTCAGGTGGTGATGGCTGAAGATAAATAGATCCAGATAAGCTGATAGGTTTGGGCTGAACATGGCTGGATCTCTGGTAGCCACTTCTTCATTGCTGGTTTTTTGTTGTTCTTGTTGTTTGGGTTTTTTTTTTTTTTTTTAGTTCAGGCTTTTACTACTATAATAACAGGGTTGCAGGCGTGGATTTAGGGTTGGGTTTTTTTATTTACCTGGACAAAGGAATTGTCACTTTCCTTTCTAAATCGTCAGCTACTCATCACTGTTGGGCAGCTTCCTAATTCATTCCAGAAGTCAGTATATTGATATTACTACATAAAAATGAGTAAATCACCCTAAGTCTCTGCAAAAGGAAAGACAGCAATTTAAACAAAGTAGTATGAGAGTGTATCACTAACCATTTCCACAATGTGCCAGTGGTCAATTGCTACAAAAAATACATAACTTTGTGATTACCGGCTGTTGCAGGGGGACAATCCCAAAAGGATCAGGATCCAATGACAGAGCCCTTAGCTTTACCACAAGAAATAAAAATTATCTCAATTATCCAAGAAGGCAGAACTAGTAATTTTAACTGTAATGAAGCACAAGAATCCTAGTATCAGATCAAGACCCCCTGAACTCACCTTTTGCAAACATGTAAAGAGACAAATTCCCCTGGAGAATTTAGAGTGTATGTTCTGGAGCAGAGACCAAACAAGAGATGCCACAGTGGAAAAGCTGAAGGAAACAGCGGGCAACATGGCCAAGGCACCGGTGGCTTCAGGCAGCCTGCAGCCCCATCTGCTCCATATGGATTAAAGGCCTGCAGGGGTTAATACAGTTAACTTCTAGCTCCTCCACAGAGACAAAACTACGGAAGTGAATGTCTGCTTGTGGATATTTTAAACAAAAAAGAAAACATATGGCCCTCTGGAACTATGCTTGCTGTTTCTCCAGCTGATACGACACAGAGAACAGATAGCCTAGGCCTAGAATTAAATGCAAAAGCTTTATTCCAAGGACCAATTACAGAACAATTTAGGGAACACACTTCAATTTTAAAAGTTCTCAGATTAGCAAAACAGAACTACAAAAAAGCTGAGAATGCTCACATACACTAACTAGTAAAAAACTTAAAAAGCAGAAAATATCTTAGCTGTGTAAAAGAGCAGTTTCTTACCTGCGTGAGGAATATTTCTGTAAACTATGAAAGACAACTTAGAATGAATAATTAAACCCAGCCTTTTCTCTTCCAGATGTTATTTTGTGATTCTACACATAGACTAGTAATGAGCAAAAAGAATGGGCTGAAAAGAAAGATCAGTAATTTCATTTATAAAATCAGAAATTTCATTTAAAAATGTAATCATGTGGATTATAACCACAGGTGTGATAAATAAATAGTCAAGGGCAGCCATGATGCGCATCTTTAAATTCAGGTCTTGAAACATGCTGGTAAATGTTTCACGGTACAAATTCATTAGGCAGTCTGGGCCCAAATGCAGAGCCAGTATGTGCAGACCAATCCTACCGACTGCAGAAACCCAGCAGGAGCACCAGTGGCTCGTAGGGGGCTGGTGTTGTGTGCTCTCCAGGGACAGGAAGGCCAGGAGGGATCTTAAGAAGTCACCTAGTCCAACCGCTGCCAGAGGATGAACTGTGACTTAAACATTGCCAATGTTTAAAGTCTTCTTTGTTTAACTTTTACTTTAAAACTTGTGTAAATGATTATATAATGTTCTCAGCAAATGTATTGCAGAGCTTTGCAAAGTTACCATCAGGATTATTTTCTCCTAGTGCCTAATCTAAAGGTAGGCAATTGCTTCTTGTCCTATGAACAGGGGATTGAGAGAACAAGGTTTGGGTTTTTTTTTAAACTGTCTTCCCTGCAATAGCTTTTTACAAATGTGAATACTCCTTTAGTCATTGCTCCTGCAGACTAAACAAACCAAATTCTTTCAATTTTTACACACAAAATGATGTTGTCTAGCACTCTCATCTTTCTTGTCTCTCTCCACTGGACTCTTTCCAATTAGCCCCCAATCTCCTTGAAGTGTGGTGCCTGAAACTGGATATAGTATTCCAGCTCAGACCTTATTAGGCCTAATTAGAGTAAAAGGTTACTTCATGTGAATTTAATGGGGAATGCTTATTTATTCAGTCCAGTATGAAATTTGGTTTTCATAAACCCATGACATTATTGACCCATGATTAGCTTGCCACTCACTGGAATCTGCATGTCTTTTTCCACAGAATTACCACAACTAGCCAGTCTCCTCCATCCTCTGTTACTTCAATTCAATACTTTCTATTTGCCCTTAAGAAGTGAATCCTACTTATGTCACCTAATTTCAGCAATTAATTTAAATAACTCCTTGTTCTAATCTATTCCTCTGATACACTTTCAGCCTTTATTGGCAATAATTGCTTGTAAATCAAATATCTGTTGCATAATCCAATTTATTTTATACAGTATATCCATTAGCATAAAATTGATCTATGTAAAGCCCTCCTTGTTACATCCTCCTATGCGACAGTGAATTGCTAACAACAACCCCAAGTACGAATCACTCTTGTAGATCCATTTAAACCATGCTTCCTGCACTGGCTATGAAAATGTCAAAAGCAGTCTTTACCAAAAGCTCCTTACCAAAATCAAGATGCATCACCTTTGCAGCTTCTCTGTTCACAAGTCAATTATTCTGTCACAGAAGGAGTTATTTGATAGGATTTATCTCATATGGTATTTCCTCTTTTCTCTGAAATTGTGTATGAAAAAGAGAACTCTGCAATTGAAAAAGAGTTATAGGAACTATTTTCCCTCAGAGCAAACATTAAAAACAACTAAAATGCATATTTCAGTTTGTGAGTATCTTCAGAATAATGAAAACCATTGAGGTAACAGTGAAAACTCGGAACCAGTTCTGAACTTTCAGATTTTGTTCAGAGGTATCGCACAATAAAGTTTGCATGTCTGAAAACATATTTTTAAAGAAAATGTTTGAAAAAATGGACAGCCCTACTTCATGAAAAGAAATCTCTGTACTTTACAAGGAGTCATGGAGTCAGGCTAAATTCAAATGTAACTCTACACACCTGTCTTCTTCCATTCTATTGCATCTATTGCCTTCTGCTGTTAGTAGTTAAAGCTCACTCTTACTATGAGATGCTTCAGTTATATATGTATACATACTTCTTCAGATCTGCCCAATTTTTAGATCTTTGTTGCGGTGACTAGTTCCTTCTTGCTAATGTCACCATTCCCCATCTGTCCAAAATTAAAGCCCCAATTGCTAGTTCAATATATTGGTGCCATATGAGTCCTCCTTGTCTTAGCCATAAACTGGTCCATGTTATCTTACACATCAAACAGGTCAAGCAAAGATGCAGTTGTCCTTATCCAATTGTATTTCCTTTAACAGAAATGCTTACTTCTTCCAGATACACTCCCTGAATCTAGATTAAGATCCTGAATTAAAAGCCAGTGAAAACTGGCCTTTATTTTTCTACAGACTTCGGTGAATTCTGGATCAGTCTGTTAGTGAACAAAATTCTTTCCCTACCTGTTACATTTTCTTGAAAACATTGCTGTCCTACACACTCAGACAGAAGTAGAAGGTCTTTAATTAGTCTATTTTTATGTACAGGTTATGTTCTATAGATGATATAAAAGGTTAGTGATGGTCACATGCTAGACTAGGTTCTCCGAAGACACACTGATGCCACCATGCTAGGCAACTGTTCAAAGAGAAAGAGCCAGGATTCACAAACTTGGTGGAGGTCCTATAACAAACCCATTAAACATCGCAGCTGTAATAGATTAATCTAAACCACTCAATTTCATTGGTCTGATTTTTAATATTGTACTTGATGTTACAAATAAAATATAACTTTAATATTTAATTTATAAAGTTTTCACATTTCCATGTAAAACCAACAGTAGGTTTAAAGTAAAAAGAGCTTTGTGGAGGCAACAGGTTTTTCTTTAGCTTCAACAAGATTCTAATTTTATAAGAGTATAGAAACATGTAAACATAAACATTCATGATTTTCTTCTGTACACATCTGTGTAAATTAGTTGATACAAATATAATTTACTATAGGAACATTGTTTCGTTTGGTTTTGCTACACACAGTTTTATGCTGGCATCGCATACTAGTCGATTAATCTTTCAAAGACTGAGATTTATGCATTTTGCATTCTAACATCCAGTATGTCCATTGCCAGCAGTGGACTTCATGTTCCAAAAATTAGACTCACAGTGTCAGCAATCTAAAATTAAACTTCAGTACAAGATTATAAATAATCAAAAATGAACGCAACATTTTCATATCATAATCGCCAGATACTTAAAGGCCATGATCCAAGCAAACCAAAATCAGTGACAGTTTTCCCACTGACTTAGCTGGAATTCACCCGCAGTTCCCAGTCACTATAGATTCTCATTTTAGTTTTGCAGTTTTATCACAGCGTGAAGAGTTAAAAAGTGTGTAGTATCACAGCTTCAGTGTAAGAAGTAAAGCCTCTAAGTCTTTCTGGGCCTCTTTATCCTGAAAGAAACAGACAATCATGCATCAACTTAGATAGGATAAATCCCTTCATTTGCCTAATACGTGCCTATCCACATTTCTTTACTAACAACAGGCATAACACACAACTGTAACAGCCACAGAACGTACAAGACTGCATAGTAAGTTAATTTATCAGTGATTGCAAAAATAAAGTTTGAAGTGAAAACAGGAGCCAGACGGCAGCCCTCTCTTTACAGCTCTGTTAAAGCACTTAAAATGTTAGCCACAAATAGCCTTCTTAGCAGACCAGTAAGCCTTTCAGCTTAGGCCATAACTTTTATTGGTGTACTTTGCAGAAGGTACTGCCTTGCCTTATACTTTACGTAAGCTTGCAACTCGCCTGTGTGCAGTTTCTATAAAAATATTTCCATAATGTTAACTAATGATTTATTACGCAATTAAGAAGAAAACACTGGGAAATGTAATTAATGACATAGGTTAGATTGTGGTTTCAGTGCATTCAGCCATACCTACCTGTAATAACCACCAAGGACTGACTATACCTTTGGTGTCTTCCATACTGGTGTTGGTGGGCTCTTCCTATGCTACTGGGCTCATAGCAGAGAGGAGCCAATTGGGGAGCAAGAGGCAAACAATCTGCTATGCTCAGAGCCAACACTATATTATACCTCCTA
>VYZV01021618.1:1504-13266 GCA_013401275.1 Pandion haliaetus | reverse complement strand
TGAAGGACTGTCTCCCGTGGGAGGGACCCCACGGTGGAGCAGGGAACGAGTGAGGAATCTTCCCTCTGAGGAAAGAAGCAGCAACGACGATGTGTGGCGAGCTGACTCAACCCCCATCCCCTGTTCCCCTGCGCCACCGGGGGGAGGAGGTAGAAAGCATCGGGTAGTGGAGCTGAGCCGGGAAGGCGGGAGGGGTGGGGGAAGGTTGTTCTGATGTTTGGTTTCCTTTCCTAATACCCTTGTGTTTTGTTTCTGTTTTGATTTGTAGTAAATTAAATTGATTTTGTTTCTTCCCCAAGTTGAGCCTGTCTTTTGCCCGTGACCATAAGTGGGGAGTGATCCCTCCCAGTCCTTGTCTCGACCCAGGAGCCTGCCTTTGTATTTTCTGCTCATCCCAACGTGGCCAGGTGAGGGGGTGGGGGGTGAACGAGCGGCTTCGTGGTGCTTTGTTAGCGACTGAGCTGACCTGAAACCACGACAAAGGTGAAAGCAGAGACTACAAAACCAGTGACTTATTCAGAGGTTCAGGCAAAGTGTCAAGATTTGCACTTTCCCTGGAGTTCAGAACTTTATAACATTACTTGTAAATTAGCAAGTACCAACCAAGTGAAAACAGCTCTTTCCATTATTTTCCTCAGTAGATTTTTAACAACAGTAACTTCTGCAATCCATTCAAGCCTCCAAAGCGCAGTGGCATTCTCACACACAGAAGGCAAGAAATATAGTAATAACCAGGTGCCATGCTCCTCCTTTTTTCTTAGATATTCTTTGACTGTAGCCATGGTTTTGTAAAATGCTCTCTTGTCAGGTTAGAATTGAGCCAATGACAATTTTTACCTTGTAGATGATGTGCAATAATTTGTTCTTAATAAAAGGCTACAATGATGTCGTGGTTTAACCCCAGCCAGCAACTAAGCTCACACAGCTGCTCACCCACTTCCCCCCACATCCCCAGTGGAATGGGGGAGAAAATCGTGAAAAGAAGTAAAACTCACGGGTTGAGATAAGAATGCTTTAATAGAAGAGAAAAGAAGAAATTAATGATAATGATAATGATAATAAAATGACAACCATAACAATAAAGGATTTGAATACACAAGTGATGCACAATGCAATTGCTCACCACCTGCCAACTGATGCCCAGTTAGTCCCCGAGTGGCGATCCCCCCCGCTCCCACTCCCCCAAGTTTATATACTAGACGTGATGTCACATGATATAGAATACCCTGTTGGCCACTTTGGGTCAGCTGCCCTGGCTGTGTCCCCTCCCAACTGCTTGTGCCCCTCCAGCCTTCTTGCTGGCTGGGCATCAGAAGCTGAAAAATCCTTGACTTTAGACTAAACATGACTTAGCAACAACTGAAAACCTCAGTGTATTATCAACATTCTTCTCATACCTAGCTCAAAACCATAGCACTATACCAGCTACTAGGAAGACAATTAACTCTACCCCAGCTGAAGCCAGGACAAATGATGATGCTGTTACTGAAGACACCAGAACAGTTTCCTCTCTGGAAGGTGAAAGCACTGTGCTATTGCAGTTGTCATGATGTAGCAGTTACTGAGAAATGTTACCACTAAAAGGAGCAACCGGTACACCTGCACTAAACTGTTTCAGATTCCTGAGTGTAATGCAGTATTAAAATTACATTTTCAAGTATTGATTTCAGCTGAGACATCTTGGCAGAAGTCCATTTCAGTTAAAGATTTACTGCTAATATTTGCTGAACTGGGAAAGACTGATATTTTTCATGCTCCTTCTGTTTCAATGTTCCCTTGCTGTCAGCACTAGCCTTTGTGCTGTTCTAAGGCAATTCCACATCAGGGAGGCTGAGGCCAACCACACAGTGATCAGCTAAAATAGTGCCACAGAGTCCTTGGGATTTGGCCCACAGAGTATAATGACTCCTGTACCTGCCTAAAATTTCACTTGGATTTTTTTACTAAGCAAACCCTTACACTTAAGTGCTCCTTGGTATTGATTGCTTTTCTGCGTTTTTGCATAAGCAGTCTGGTACAGTGAATTCACACTATAAGGTGATGAAAACGTATGAAGAGATTTCTTGGATTCTTTTTTATAAAGTTCCTTTTTTTGAAGCTTAAATGCTGGCAGAGAAGAGAAATATGAAAATAGAGTCAAAGAAATTTATATACAAGTACTTATGCTGGCATTTAAGCAACCAGTTATCTGTCAATTACCAGTCAGAAAGGGTTTGTACTGTAAATGTAGTGTTTCTCCATAGTATTTTTTAAAGGCATAATCCAGGAAACAGGTTTCCATTATTTTTCTTGCAAAACTTCTTCCACAGCCTAAATTCTCTTTAAAATAAACAAATAAATGAGCACATGTATGCCATCTTACCCTAATCCCTCTTCATAGAAAATGTTTGAGTTTTGTTTTCCTTTCTTTCTACATCAACCCTTGCAGCACTCTGACAATGGCTTCTATTCAGCAGTCTTTAGAGTGGCTTGTACTGTACAAATTCAGCTGTATCTTTTTGCAGCATAGTGCCCACCTTGCATCAGAGTGTAAAAAAGTGACTGTTATGTCTCTGATTCAGGATGCTTTATCCTTATGTTCAGTTCCATCATCAGTCCATGGCCTCTTGCAAATGTTACGGCCTCTCAAAGGTTTGTCAAGTTAAATGCCAGCATTTCAGATTTGCTTTTCTCAGATGCATTAGCCTGAGTTTTCTGAGCTAAATTTCCCTTTGTTTTTCTCAGCTTGTATTTTTTTAATAGCTTTTGAAATATTATTTATTGTTTTTGCTAGAGGGTGTTTGTTCTTCATTCTGCTTTAGCTTTATTTATGAATTTCATTAATGTGATTAGCTTTGATTGATTGACAGGTAAAGCTACCTGCAGAAGGAGAAGTCAGAAGTTTGTCCTAGTTTTGTATGATTGCCATCTGAGTATATGACAGCTAGTTGAATAGTGAGCTCCAAAAGACATCTGGAAGATTTGAAAACAGCAGTGTCTCAATTTTATAGGATGGAAAATAAGCCAGTAGACCTAGAAAGATGAAGGGACTTTTGCACTGTCTTGATATGTGGTACGGCATGTAATTTTAATGTGGCTAGTGTGAGGGACTGAAGGAGTTAATGTCTCAAACATTGTGGTGGGACAAGTTCTGCTTAAGGACTAACTCTGCATAACAAGGAACTCTGCCTAGCAAGGAACCATAGGTGAAAAGAAGCCCATCAGTGCCCATCAACGCCCATCAGCAAGAGGAGGGGGAGGCCGTGCTGGAGGGTGCACAGCTCCCGGTTCTGGTGTGCTGGTCTGATGTGCTGAACAGGGCAGCTCACCATGTAGGGCAACAGGGAAGGGGAAGCTACTCCCCAAATGACCCCCAAGCCCACGGCCCAAAGGGTACCTAATTAGCCTAATGACTTTGAGTGCCCGCCCGCAGGAGTGTCAAGGGTGATAAAAGAACACAAACTGAAGCCCTGCATGCGCAAGCCCACCAGAACTGGACCCCTCAGCTGACTGAACCAACACTGGACCCAAGACTGGTGAAATCTTTCTCTTCTTCTCTTCTCTCTCTCTCCCTCTCTCTCTCTTTTCCTTTTCCATAATCCCTACACCTCATCCCTTCAAACATAAATCATTGCCCAAGTCTGGGACTAGGAGTGGATCCAGCCACCCCTAGGGTCCTCGCTGAGAAGGAGTCTAGAAAGCAAGGGGGTCCACTTTGAACCTCGTGACTCAACGGGAGGGTTCCCCTTATTGTCTTCCCTGAACTGGTTCCCAAATAGGCAAGGTCTGTAGTATATGTTTGGTGATGTAGGGTTAGCACGTTACACAATTTACTGACATAGTTTCGTGCCAGTTTTTGTTGTGAGCATACCAGTTTTGGTGGTGAGCATGCCGATTCTTGCTGTGAGAAAAAAAAAAATTGAGTTTTGTGAGTTAAAGGATCCCTGGTGTCATTTCACCTTAACTCTGACCTGGGAATCAGAAAACCTGAGTCATCGTCCTGAGAACTGGGACATGACGCTAGTATGCAGAGTCATATCCAGAGCCACTGTGAGTGTATCAAGTACACAGGCAGGGTTCTGGAAGCAAGGGGCTGTGGAGGTGACCTATGTGGAGGAAGTAATGAAATTCCCTGTTCAGTCTGACACTGGTATGAGCAGCCCATCACCCATCAAAACTGCAGCCTGACAGGCACCCCCTGGCACCCTGGCTCACACATTTTTAAGGAACACCAGCAGACCCGAGGCACTGGCGATGCTCTGGATGCTGCTGGAGACATGAAGAGGGAGACACTTTTGGAAAAACATAGCAAAAAAGATGCTGATGAGGAGACAGCTAAGGGCATGGCTGGACATACTGTCTTGGAAAGAGGTCACCCATGCTGGGTTAGGGACACCTCCCAGGGACGCTGGCTGTGGGTGACCTGTGTCAGGGCAGGAACACTCCTAAGGGACTTTAGCCTGTGGCGGACCCACGTAAAGGCAGAGAGACCGCTGGGGGACTGTGGCCGTGGGTGACCCATGCTGCGACAGACAACCCTGAAGGACTGCAGCTATGGGCAACCCACCCTGGGTCAGGGACACCCCCGAGGCACTGTTGCCCTTGGGCAACACATGTCAGAGCGGTGGAAAATTAAGAAGCCCAAAGGAGTGAAGAGAACCAATGAGGAGCATGGAGTAGCAGATAAAAAGCAATATATACCCAGCTTCCTCTGATGCCTGTGGCTTCCACCAAATGAATTAAGATAGGCTGTGTGTAGCCCATGTCAAACGTGAGAGAAATTGAGTCTAGGAAGGGGGGAGAACGTTGATTATATTTTTTGCTGGGTCCACCCCCCTTCCCAATACCCAAATCAATGATAAGAAGTTGGTGTTAATTTACAGTAAATTAAATGAAGTAAAAATCCCCAAGTTGAGGCTGTTCTGTTCATGTCAGTGTTAGATATAGTGGGGAGGTGTTTGAGAAGGGAACTGGAAAGACCTAGGCTGAATGGTAACCTGCCTAAGTCATTCTTTGGAATTTGGCAGGGAAAAAATGCTGTACTTAAAACATTCATCATGGCGATGATGAAGGCGTGCTGGTGATGGGCCTCCCTTTACAGTCAACAATCCTAACATCAAGTAGCATCTATGGTTAGTTTTACAAAAGTACAGTATTGAGCATTCTTTTTTTCAAAAGGTGCATGACTAAGCTGCAGACTAGGTTCAGCTTCTCTTTTTGTAAGTGACATCTCATACCACCAAGATCTGTGGCAGTTGTCATTGTAATTTCTCTTGTATGAACCTGTTTCATTTGTGCATTCTAATATGTTTAAAGTAAAACTAATTCTACACTGAATCCTGTGCAAATAAATGGTGGTACTGACCATATCCAAAGTTATGCAAAAATGTATTAAGTAAGTACAAAAATTAGTAATATAAAATTTTAATGGAGTACTTGAAAAAACTTGTTCCTAACAGATAACATCATAGTTCTATACTGTAAGTTTTCTTGATTAACAAGGACAGTGAATAGAGTTGAATTAAATCTTTGCTAGAAGAAAATATTTTTTTTTCTTTCTCAGGCTCCTTTGGAATGCCTTGATTCATACACACAAAAATTCTGAACACTAAGCTGATTTTTTGAACACAACTGTGAATGGCTTTTAAATGCCCCATCCACCTTTTCTTGCAGGCAGTGTTTCTGTGTGGCCTCTGCAAGCTCACATAATAGAATGAAAAATTATAAATTAGCTGCTGGGTTCATTAAATAGCAAATGGGAAGACAGCTGCCAGGTTGATATGTAAGTCAAGTCCTCTGTGTGTGCTGTGATTTGCAAGTAGAATGCTGTTAGTGTATTAGCTCCTATGTGTTTCAGTGTCACGTATCTAAAAGCTTTAATACAGCAGGTAACAAAGCACTTTTTTTGTGAAACAATAATATCAAAAGGAAAAGCAACTTAATCTTCCACTTCAACAAGCCTCACATTCATCTTCTCTGGAAATACTGCATTAGTTGTATTAACCTCTCACAACCGTTTGAGTCTCTACAGTTGTCATATCTAAAATACCAAATTTTCAGTATTTAATGTATGACATTTGGAGGGGTTTTTTTTGTTTTCATAAAATGCATGGCAGTCTGAATTTATCATTGTTAACCAAGAGCTTATCTGATGTTAGTAAAAGAAAAGGAATTGCTGTACTATGCATGTTCTACTTCCAAGATTATCTTAGCCTATTGAGTACATCAGTACTGTAATTTTTGGTTATCCTCAGTTATCTTTCCTATGATCCCAGGGAGTAAATATGAAATTTCTGGAGCACGCAGAAGCCCCAAGCCTACCCAGAGGCATAGTATGCCATTAGTACAGCACCACAAGGTTTGGATACCTGCAGGCACATATAGAAAGACTGACAGCTCCCCTGGAGGTCCTGCTTGCATGCAGGTAAAGCTGGGGTCACAACATCCTACCTAAGCATGGACTAAACACAGCCACACTTGTTCTTGACAATTTACTCAGTGTATCATACAATGCTGATGTAATTCGATTCAGAGTGAACTGCATCAGTTTAACAGCAACCGTGAAATATGCTCCATGGATATGACAGGAAAACATGGTGAGGATTTATGAAAAAGAAATGTGCATCTTCTGTTGATTTGGAGGTATTTTTAACTGAAAAAAGAAAATGGCATTGAATATATGATGATCATATGCACTACTGACCAGCATGTTTTCTTATGTGATTGATGTGGTGGTCCTGGGGTTGAAAGCACAGTGCCAGTCATTCATACAGCTCCAGGGAATAGTGGGTGATAAGTACGCCTGAATGATTGGGTTTAATCTAGTTTTCATTCTAGTCTTGTAACCAACAGAAGAAAATCACACAAAAATATTGCTTTTAGATCAAAAGTTCTGTCATCGCTACATTTTTTCTCAACAGTATAAAGTATTTGGGTTTTGTAGAAATATATATAGATTTTTTTTCCAGCATTTGTTTCACAAGCTAGAAGGGCTATATTCAGAAAACTAGCAGTGGTATTTCTTTTGTCCTTCACCAGATAGTTCAGATTACCAGTCCAGAATGTGGGTGGTCTAGATTCAAGTCCTTTTTGCTTCTCTTTTATGTCACAGAAGATGGTGATAATATGAAATCACCCAGACACTATGTTCTGGGGTTTGGCTTTCTCATATATTCCATTTGATGCTGTTTAATTCTTTGATTTTATGGAGAAATAAGAGCAAGCAGGTAACCCAACTCTTCACTAACAGTTCTTTTAAATTAATAAGTCATTCTTAATACTGGTGCAAACACATGCCCTAAACTAGGAAATTTTATGACTTCCCTCCCCTCTGTCTCCCCAGGAAGACCAACCTGTTGAATCTACCTTTCATTTTCTAAGATGACTGAAGGGGTATATTTGATAATTTTACTATTCACCTGAAGATTTCTTGCCCAGTTCAGAGAACGTGACAGAACATTACACTTGAAAAACCAGTAAAATGAGCACAGAGAGAGTCTAAGGGTTGTTGGGTTTGATGCCCATCTTTATTCTGTATGAAGATTTTTTTTACAATATCCAAAGGGATGTCTAAATCTGCACCTTGACCTCTATAGGATATGGAAAAAACCCTTCAGAACATCAGCCATCCAAGATAACCTCAGTAAAGTATATACGCAGGTAGGAAACCCACGGAGAAAAAAATGAAACAGCTACTTGTGTTCTCTGGCTGCAGCATTTATCTAAAGGCTGCAAACTTGCAATTTTGGTGATGATGGGTGGTATGAAAATTTGGTTTGCACAGATACTTTCCTTCTTTTTATGCTGAGAATGTCTCCAAAGCTTCTTCTCTTTTAGCTAAAATAAGCTGAGACTTCTATCTTTTTGGTACTTTGGAAAGGACGAGAGATGTATGAACCCAGTGCAAAACTGCTATCTGGAAATGGAAGGAAATACTTACCTTCTCTGGCTGCTTTTCTGACTATTTTTTATATAAGTTAGCTCAAAGACCTAGTGTTATGGTGAAATAGCATTTAAATATCCTAGCTCTGATCTTCAAGACTATTTGGACTCTACTTTGCTAAGACCCTCCAGGCTTCAAAGTATAAATGACTTTAAAAAGCCTGTCAGTAAGCCAGCCTTTTAAAACACACATTTTTCTCCCTACTGACTATGTTTTTTTAGTTCAAATTCAATAGAGCATCTCTGTGAAAAAGGTGGCATCATTCTGCAGCATGTCACCAAAGAACAGGACATTTTATGACTTGTTAAATTGCCAGGCTAGGATCCCAAATCTTGGTGGCATTAAACAATTTTAATCAGATAAACATACTTTAAAATAACTCTTAAAATCAAGCAGAAATTGTTAAGTCATACTGTTATCTGAAGTAGCTGCAGAAGTAGATCAATTGAATCCAGTCTAATAAAACCCCACAACTTTTTCATTCTAACTGGAATGTCATTATGGATTGTGAGAGTCTAAGGTCATATAAACCAGCAGGGCCAGAGAAAGAACCAAGGAGGAAAAAATGGATTCAGTTCTTTTAAATGATAGGAAAATATGTGACTTTCAGTAGGGCTTCATAACAGCTATACTTCAGTCAAAGTTCAACTTGAAGGTAATGGAGTATAAAATAATCTCCCATTGAGGAGTGACCATGTGAAATGGCGACAGATGAAAGTAACAGTTTTTAAAACAACTGAAGCACAGCTACAAGTGCAATTTGAGGACTGGCATCTACAAATAGCTCGAGGGAAAAAGACAAGCAAGTTTAGATTATTGTATGATATAAATTGGGAAGAAAGGAGCTTGAGCATCACCTTTCAATAATAAAAATGGGAATATTTTAAATTCATTTTTTCTGTGATATCTGCTGATATGCTCGAGTCATGGAGTGTGGTGGGTTGACCCTGGCTGGATGCCAGGTGCCCACCAAAGCCATTCTATCACTCCCCCCTTCAGCTAGACAGGGGAGAGAAAATATAACAAAGGGCTCCCGGGTCGAGATAAGGACAGGGAGGGATCACTCAACCAATTACCGTCATGGGCAAAACAGACTCGACTTAGGGAAAATTAATGTAATTTACTGCCAATCAACCAGAGTAGGGTAATAAGAAATAAAATCAGATCTCAAAACACCTTCCCTCCACCCCTCCCTCATTCACGGGCGCAACTTCACTCCCGGATTCTCTACCTACCCCCCGCAGCGGCGCAGGGGGATGGGGAATGGGGGTTATGGTCAGTTCATCACACATTGTTTCTGCTGCTTCACCCTCCTCAGGGGCAGGACTCATCACACTTATCCCCTGCTCCAGCGTGGGGTCCCTCCCCCGGAAGACAGTCCTCCATGAATCTCCAATGTGGGTCCTTCCCACGGGCTGCAGTTCCTCACAAACTGCTCCAGCGTGGGTCCCCCGCGGGGTCACAAGTCCTGCCAGCAAACCTGCTCCAGCATGGGCTCCTCTCTCCACAGATCCGCAGGTCCTGCCAGGAGCCTGCTCCAGCACGGGCTTCCCATGGGGTCACAGCCTCCTTCGGGCACCCACCTGCTCTGGCATGGGGGCCTCCATGGGCTGCAGGTGGATATCTGCTCCACCATGGGCTGCAGGGGAATCTCTGCTCCGGTGCCTGGAGCACGTCCTCCCCCTCCTTCTTCACTGACC
Organism: Pandion haliaetus; assembly: GCA_013401275.1. Taxonomy (NCBI): domain Eukaryota; kingdom Metazoa; phylum Chordata; class Aves; order Accipitriformes; family Pandionidae; genus Pandion; species Pandion haliaetus. The sequence continues at coordinate 3,645 of VYZV01021618.1, read as the reverse complement.
TTGGTGTCTGCAGGGCTGTTTCTCTTACATGTTCTCACTCCTCTCTCCAGGTGCCATTACTGAGTCCCACAACTTTTTTTCCTTTTTAAATATGTTATCACAGAGGTGCTACCACTATCACTGATTGGCTCAGCCTTGGCCAGCTGCGGGTCTGTCTTAGAGCCGGCTGTATTGGTTTTATCAGACACAGGGGAAGCTTCTAACAACTTTTCATCAGAAGACACCCCTGCAAACCCCCCCGCCCCTGGTACCAAGACCTTGCCATAGAAACCCAATACATGGAGTAAATACAGATGTCAAGAGAAGTCAAGTGGTGGTTGACAGTGTGCACTTCTGAAAATGGCGTCCTGTAGTCTTTCTTCTCCATGTGCTGTGGAATCACTGAGCTAAGATTCCTATCTGCACCTTGATCTCACTCCAGCTATATTTGATTTGCATTTGGATTTTGGCACCCTGTAGCAAAGTATCAGACCTTTTAAGCTTATCTTTCATCAAATAGTCCCAAGACTGATATGAAAATTATTTTAAAGTAAAGCTGTGAGGTTTTTACATATATTACTGTCAAAAAGATGTTTATTTCAGGTAAGCTAACCTCCCCCCAAACCCTCATACCTTATTCCTTAATCTAGAGTAAAGCAAGCTTCTTTCTCTTCCATTCTGCTTCATTCTAAACTACTACACCATTGTACAGAAATGTTATAAAATTTATTCTTAACCTGAGGTTCTTTTCCACCTGGAATCAAGCCTATGAATTCCTTATAGGAGGGTAAGTCTACATTAAGACAATTTCTTGGGTAAGTTCTAGCTTTCATCAGTCTGTGGTACACAATTCCTGACAAGAAATTGTATCTTTGTGTTTAATATTTTTGATACACTTTTTGCTTATGAGTTTGTCTAATTGCTTTTTTAACCCATCTCAGCTGTTAACATGCACAATATTCTGAGCAGTAAGTGCTACAATTTAATTATATGTTACATGAAAATATGTTTTTTTCTGTTTGCTTTAAACTAGTACCTGATTATTTCATTGGATGTCCCTTAATTAATTTATTGTTGAAAACAGTGAATTGTGGAAAACAGTGAAGTGTTTCTATTTTTTTCTACGTCTCATTAATTATAGTATAAAGCTATATTGTATCTTCCACATATTTTTCACATTTTAAGCTCCTAGTTGATTGACTTTGTCCTTGTACAGAAGTTTAAAAACTTTGCTTACCTTTGTTATATTTCTTTATATCTTTCCCTGTCAATTATCATCATAAGAAGATAAAAAATGCTCAAGTTCAAAATATTTACGCAGTAGCCAACTGATGTTTTCTGCTTCCTTTTTTCATCTCCTCTCCTGATAACTCTGAATGTTTTTTCTATCAGTGCTGAACACTGAAATTTTGAAGGACCTATTCACCATAACTGTCTTGAGTGATATTTAATTCAGACTTTACTTTTGTCTTTATGCAGTTATGTTTGTTTTACTCTGTGTATTATTTCACATTGAATTTCATTCAATCAGCTAATCTGAGTTTTGTGAAATTCTCATGCAGCTCTTTTGAGTCAAATTTAATTTTTCTGTGACTCTGTAATATCAACAAACCTTGTTATTTCACTGTTCTCTCTGTTCACTGCATCAGAATCAAGGGCATTGAGGAGTACAGGTCTGCACACAGACCTCTGAACATTTCTTTCCTCTGACCATGAGATGAATTTTAGTAGTACTTAAGCAGTTAATTACATAGAACTTAACTAGTAAATTACATACATAATTGAAACTTCCATTGTTTTATAAAGCTAATTTAAAAATCTTGACTAGCACCTAATATTGCTGATTTATTGCTACTCATTCTTCCAGGTTTTTTTAATCCCTGTTCTATGCTTGGATACAGTTTCTCAAACTTGTTTCTTCACAAAGGTCCAGCACAAGAACTTCTTAAGTCTCTCTCTGTAATATACACAGGAATGTTCATCATAAGGAATTGATGTTAAACACCCAGAATGACTGATCTGTGGAAGACAAATTTTGTAAGATGTCAGAAAATAAGGCACTGTACATTTTATTGGATGCTGCAAAAGAATCTCATCTACTATTTCAATCTTTTCTTCAAGAGCAGTCTTCCGCCCCCCCCCATTCCTCCTCTTCTGATTGT
>VYZV01021617.1:0-20915 GCA_013401275.1 Pandion haliaetus | reverse complement strand
CTGTCATAACAGTCTGTCTGGGCAGGAGGGACGGTGTGAAGTGAGCTCAGCCAGCAGAGCAGGATTGGCTTTGGTGCAGTGTGGCGGGCAGGTGATACTGGGTGCAGCAGGAGGATGGTGTGTAGTGTTGGACTGCAGCATGCTGAAGTTGGTCCTGGTTTCATCACCACCGCGCTTCGCTCTGTTTTATCAAAGTTCATTCTTCATTAATCTAAGTGATTCTTACTGTAATACCATTGATATAGCTTATAACAATTATAGTGATGATGACATACAGTGGCAGGATTATATAGCTATCAACATCATACAATTTATTCTATTGGCTATTCTCACCTAAAATCAAATCCCCTTGAGGCTCATATCAGACTTCCCCATCCTTCTGCATCACCCACCAAACGCACCCAGGTCCTTGAGCAAAAGCAGTCCCACAGAAGAGTTTGCATTTGCCTGAGGCAGAAGTAACCCAGACTGTCTTCCCTAGCATATTTTTTTATGTGCATTTCAGGAACTTATCTCCTTCTAGAATACATAAAAGTTCTAATTGGGCAGGGCCAGCTTGATTGACAGATCCTCTAGTGCCGACTAACCAGGTGGCCTTTGCTAAATGTGTATCCCAATGTTAGAAAGTTTCCCCCCTCATTGCTCTCAATGTAGTCTTTAATAGTACATTTGTGAGACACTNTAACAGTCCATTGTATCAGTTGATTTTCCCAGAGGCTGGTGAATGATAGGGGATGTGATACACCCACTCAATGCCATGCTCTTTGGCCCAGGTGTCTATGAGGTTGTTTCAGAAATGAGTCCCGTCGTCCAACTCAGTTCTTTCTGGAGTGCCGTGTTGCCACAAGACCTGCTTTTCAAGGACCAGTATTGTGTTCTGGGCGGTGGCATGGGGCACGGGAGATGTTTCCAGCCACCTGGTGGTTGCTTCCACTGTTGTAAGCACATAGCTCTTGCCTTGGTGGGTTTGAGGGAGTGTGATACAGTCAATCAGCCAGGCCTCCCCATATTTATATTTCAGCCATCGCCCTCCATACCACAGGGGCTTCAACCGCTTGGCTTGCTTAATTGCAGCACAAGTTTCACATTCATGGATAACCTGTGCGATAGTGCCCATGGTCAAGTCCACCCCTCAATCACAAGCCCATCTATATGTTGCATCTCTTCCCTGATGGTCTGAGGTGTCATGGGCCCACCGAGCCATAAATAATTCACCCTTGTGTTACCAGTCCAGATCTACTTGAGGCACTTCAGTCTTAGCAGCCTTGTCCACTTGTTGGTTGTTTTGATGTCCTTCAGTGGCCCAACTCTTGGGTACATGAGCATCTACATGACATACTTTCACAACCAGGTTCTCTAGCCAGGCAGCAATATGTTGCCACAGTGCGGCAGCCCAGACAGGTTTACCTCTGCACTGCCAGTTGCTCTTCCATTGCTGCAACCAGCCCCACAGAGCATTTGCCACCATCCATGAGTCAGTATAGAGATAGAGCACTGGCCACTTCTCTCTTTCAGCAATGTCTAACACTAGCTGGATGGCTTTCACCTCTGCAAACAGACTCGATTCACCTTCTCCTTCAGCAGTTTCTGCGACTTGTCATATGGGACTCGATACAGCAGCCTTCCACCTCCGATGCTTTCCAACAATGCAACAGGACCCGTCAGTGAACAGGGTATATTGCCTCTCATTTTCTGACAGTTTATTATACAGTGGGGCCTCTTCAGCACATGTCCTTCTAAAATTCCTGGGAGACTGGGGTTTCCGATGCGAGCCCATTGTGTGATCAGTGTGACCCACTTACTCCATGTGGCATCAGTTGCATGATGTGTAGAGGAGACCCCCACTTTGAACATCCAGCCCAGCGCTGACAGTCGAGGTGCTAGGAGGAGCTGTGTTTCAGTACCAACCACTTCTGAGGCAGCTCAAACTCCTTCATATGCTGCCAATATCTCTTTTTCAGTTGGGGTACAGCGGGCCTCGGATCCTCTCTATCCCCGACTCCAAAACCCCAGGATTCGGCCTCAGGTCTCCCCAGGTGCTTTCTGCCAAAGGCTCCAGGTAGGACCATTCTCCCCAGCTGCAGTATAGAGCACATTTTTAACATCTTGTCCTGCCCGGACTGGTCCAAGGGCTACTGCATGAACAATCTCCCGCTTAATCTGTTCAAAGGCTTGTTGTTGCTCAGGGCCCCATTTAAAATCATTCTTCTTCCAGGTCACTTGATAGAGAGGGCTTACAATCAGACTGTAATTTGGAATATGCATTCTCCAAAAGCCCACAACACCTAAGAAAGCCTGTGTTTCCTTTTTGTTAGTCGGTGGAGCCATAGCTGCTATCTTGTTGATCACATCCATTGGGATGTAAAGACGTCCATCTTGCCATTTGATTCCTAAAAATTGGATCTCCTGTGCAGGTCCCTTAACCTTACTTTCTTTTACAGCAAAACTGGCTTTCAGAAGAATTTGGATTATTTTTTTCCCTCTCTCAAAAAATTCTTCTGCTGTGCTGCCCCTGTACAATGATGTCATCAATGTATCGCAGGCGTTCTGGAGATTCACCCTTTTCCAGTGCATTCTGGACTAGTCCATGGCAGATGGTGGGGCTGTGTTTCCACCCCTGGGGCAGTCAATTCCAAATGTACTGGATGCCCATTCAAGCAATTTTCCCGGAAGAAGCCTCATCTGTGCTTGTTTTTCCTTGCAATTCACATACCCGTGCATCCAGGACCGAGATAGGTTTTCCATCCCACTTCATCCTATCCTCTCCGTGTTCACAAAGGTAAGACCACAGGGCACCCCGTGATGTGTACCTTCTATCTCCTCTCTCTTGAGCAGAGGGACGCTTATTCCTAAGAGCTGAGATATTGGTCCATACAGGTGGGAGGCAGAACTTACTTATCCTCAAATCACTGGAACTCTTTCCTTATTCAGGAAAAGCAGGAAATCATCCTTTGTCCTCCTGGTTTGCCTGAGTTTAGGCATAACTGATGAATGAATGCATTTTCTATGAATAGTTACCTACGGTTTGACTACAGGACATAACTATTCATAACACTAAAGTGACAGATCATTAGGATTGCAGTCTACTCTAAGACACCTTACTCCTGACTCAGCTGTTCAACAATATAAAAACAGGTATTCCTTCTAGTTGCCCTGCCATTCTTAGCTGTGCTGATTGCAAGCTTCCAAAAAAGAACAAGCAATTCTCTGGATTGTTTCATTAGTTTCATTACTAAGTTACGTATTTCTATCTAATTCAACAAGACTTGTGACTTTTTCACCATCCTTTGAAAAATCCAAGAGCTACTAATGCTAAAAGGAGACACACCCCACCACCATTTATTTTTTTTTTTTTAAACAGGGGGGGGATTTGAGCTTTTAATTGTATTATGAAACCATCATCTTGTTTTCTCTTTTTCACAGTATTAGGTGTTTCTGTCAGCAAAAATTAACATTTCAGCATGGAAATATATCCTGTTCTATCACACAATTAGAAGTTAATTTTGTACGTGGGATTTATCGCTCAGTGGTCATTTTCTTCATACAAACCACTGCCATATGCTGTGGCTTAGGATTTTATTACAAGTTCAAGCAGAAAAAGAATTTTCACATTCTGGCTATTGCAGTCCCTGTTACCGAATCTTAATTCCCATAACAATGGGAGCAAGAAATCTTGTAAGCATACTACTTTAAATATACTTCATTCCAGAGTAGGATGCAACCACTGGGTTTTTTTGAGTTTGTATTTTTTGGCAGTTTCTTTGGCTAAAATCAGGAAAACCTAATATTTAATATTTTTCCATATTTCTTAACTATTTCTTTTTCACACAGTCCTTTCCCAAGTAAAACACAATTAAGCCAATTACTGCTGACAAAAGCATTGCTCTCAACAACGTTAGACATTGCTTCTCTAAACAACACACTTCAATAAATTTGTTTCCCTAGTTTTCAGAATCTTCTGTCTAACCGGAAGAAATTTACTTTCAAAAATGCACTACATAGTCATCTCTGCTTATCACCTCAATGAGAATTTTGGGACCTTGGAGAAGTCATTGTAGCAAGAATACTTGTAATAAAAATATTCCAAAATGTTTAGTGAGTTTTCAATGTCCTACTGAGAAATAGCATAGCCCTTACATGTTCTTTTTAGTCATTTGGTGGCAGTATTTGCAAAGCATATTCAAAGTTTTTCTTCCATGTGAAAAAATTATCCTTAACTTGGACTTCATCATTCACACTATAAAAAGCACTCTTGATCTCACTGGTAAAGCTGAGTTTTAGACCAGTAAATTGAAAAAAAAAAAAAAAAAAAGTTTTGTGGCCAGTAGTGTTAAGGACCAACAATATTAAGCACAATTACTTTAAGTTCTGGTAGATTGCTTTAAAATGGGTATATTGCAAAACCTTAGCTGAAGGCCTCATTTAAATATTTTTTCCCACCTCTGAATCCGTAAGATAGGAATACATTCTTGAGAGGTTGCAACTCCCAATATTACGCTATTCCTGCTCTTGTTGCTTCTACAGATCCAGCATCAAGCTGTAGCTTGTCTTCTGTTTCCTTGGGGGTCCCCTTCCTTCTCCCTGTTCTCCTGAGCCACCAAAGGCAAAATTCTGTCCTGCTGAGAGGAGCTTAACAACAACAGGTTTTACCATTTTCAGAAGCCTTTGTGTTTTGCATTTCTTTTTCTGCAAACCATTTCAGAAATTTGCAGTAAACAGGGAACAAAACCAGTGTTACTTTGAAATACAAAAATATTTATGCATGCTTGACCTTTCCCCATATCAGATATACATACACACATTAGAGTAAGTGTATATCAGTAAATGTTTATATATAAATTTTAGAATTTTTTTTAATCTAGAGAAATAAAAAGTTGCTAGCAAAATAATTTATGAACTGATATAGTAAAAGCAGGATTTGACAAACTCATGTAAAATAATTTAAACTAGAGATTGGATAGACTGAATTTATTCAAACTCACAAAATTCAAATTTAAATTTGTCCCAGTTTCTACAAGTCTCACTGCAAAAAGTAATATCAGTAGAGCTCTTCCATGTTTTAAGCTCTTTTAAGTTCTCAGCTTTCCTAATGCCTATGTACTGAAACATATCTATAAATTTACCAAAGCTATGAGAAAAATTCCAGTATAACCTACTGTAAGTTTATGAAGTCCCTGTTAAACAAGCCAGAAGTGGTAAGGTCAAAAATCATAGCATTTTAGCTTTACAAATAAACACACAAATCTTTAGAGATTCACCCTAGCAAAAACAAAGCTTCATAAAATTTTGAGTCAGAAACATACTGGCAAAGCTACTGCAGAGCAATAACATTAAACTTTTTTTTTCACAACAGGGTTCTTTCAAAATAAAGAATCAGTTCAGCAGTACAATTCAACTACAGCATTCTAAGCCCAGAATATTTTATAACATCATGTTATTTTACTGCAGAAAAAAAGCTTGAAAACTGTGGTACTTTCACAACCTAAATAGAATACTTCCAAACCCAGTTAAACTTGTTACTGCACATAACTATTAGTCCAAATTTAAAAAAAAGAAAATAAAAATTGAAACACAAGAAAAAGAATAGCTGCAAACAACTAATGTGTTGGTGAACAACTTCTGTCCTTCCCTTACTTTATACAGATGCTGAGAACATGTAAAAATTGTTAGTGATGATCATTCCAGCTTCTCGATAAATCAGGCACTTGAGAACAGTTGCATTACTTTATGAAAAGCTCCATCATCTGAAGTACTGTACAATACCCACTGAACATTAAACTCCATTTTAATTTTCACTTGAGCATAATTTTGTGGGTTTGGGTTTGTTTTTTGGTTTTTTTTTTTTTTTTTATTTCCTTTTAGGCTGAGGACATCTTGTCTGTTATGTGGACTTTAGGATACAGAAGTTAGAGGCCAGGACACTTCAAAACGAGGCAAGTGAGGAACTAGAGGTGTCCAAAGGAATGGACCCAAACACAGATCACACTAGAAACATTTCTTTGGTCTTGCTGCCCATGGAAAGCAGGTCTGATGGTCCTCTGTGAGACCTCGGATGGGCTGTCTGCAGCGTCTTTCTAATAACATCTTCAAGTGGCACCAAGCACTTAAGGCAAGAAACTGAAGTAGGAGCCAAGCCAGCCATGCAAAAAACAACTTGATAAGCCAGGAATTACCTCACACAATGGGTGCTACGTTTTAGGCAAATGAAAAACAATGCTATCATAAACCAGGCCCAAGGAAGGCAGATTCTAGGTAAAGAGCTGACAAGTCTGGTGCAGGACTGGGCACCTCCTCGGGAGCGGGAATTGGGGTTAAGCCAGCAGGAGGAAGAAGCGCAAATGCAGCAACGAAGAAGTGGCAAGCTGAGCAGTCCACAGCAACACCTTTTTGACAAGAACAGTACATCATTACCACTAAAAAGTGTGGCTAAAGTGGTGTTCAACAGCCAACACAGCTCTGACAAACAACTTGGAAAGCAGACTCAGGACAAGTATAATATAAAATGGCTCGTACACAAACCTCCCTTAATTCCCTTAATAACTCTGTTCTTCCAGAATATGATCCTTTCCACAGGTTGGCCATCTATCCAGCCACTTTCATTGTACTTGAGAACCCAGACAACAAACTCTGTACCATCTTTTCTAGGTCCCTAGGAAAAGGGTTTTTCTGTCACCTCTGAGGCTGCTGTAATTCTTCCTCACATGCTCTCAGTGAAAGATGAGCTGCTTCAAGAAAAAACTAATATTAACCAAATCACATCAAAGTACCTGTGGATACCACAGCCTGATGTCTTGATAAACTGTAGTGACTCTCCTATGTTTCAAATCCATTGTGAACAACTAAATAGCTGTTCCTCAGAGATATTTATTTAATATATCCCATTTACAGCTACGTTATGGAAAATGGCACTACTAAATTTAAAATCTGCAGGATATTTCTATATTTAATTACTGTTTTCTAAACCTTCTATGAGTGCACTTATGCAAATAACACTCCTTATATAACCTAATGTCTCAATTCACCAAAATACAGAGGCATGTGTTAACTACTGAAATCGCTAAGCTGAGCTAGAACCCAGAGGTGGGCAGGCTCTCACTGTGAGATGAGAACACTCAATTTGCAGTAAGCACTTTGAAACATCAGTTTTTCTTAGTTATTAAAATTTTCTGGTTTTGTTCCTTTCTTTTTTGGAGAAGAAAGGGAAATTGAGTACTATTTTAGGAAAAAGTATCAGTCCTTCCAAAGGGGCTTCTTCCTTTAAATCTATTTGTTTTCCCAAAGCTACAGTATCCTATCTCAAAGGCTGAAGATTATATCAGTTTGGCTTAGCAAATATAGTATTATCATTGCTTTGCTTTTCAGGGGCAATAGTGCTCTTTTCTTCCAATAAAAAATGATCTCAAACATGTTATAGGTTTATTTTTATAAACCTAAATTAAAAGAGAAATAAATGCAAAGTAACTTTTCATGAAGTCCATTGAAGTTGCAATCAAAATGACAAAAAGACCAAAATTAAGACTACAGATATAGTTGGAAGTCAACTTCTGTTTTGCAATGTAAAAATAGAGCCTCATCAATTAATATTTAAAATTTCTGGCTATGCTTTGCTGGTGGATATATTTTTTCCTTCAAATCCCATTTCTCCCATTTCCTTCCTTTTCTTTGAAAAACACCTATTTCCCATCTCTACAGTTTCCTGTACCTCACAGTTAAGTTCAATGATCTACACCTGCTACACTCATGCCTTAGAAAATTCAGCACCTTCTGGAAATTTCTAGCATTTAGTATCTGAGTTTAGTAATAAGATAGTACGGTCAGGTTTTAGCTGATTCCTGAAAGAGAAAGATATCTTCCACTTTGAGGTATTGCTAAGGTTTATCACAACTAATAAGAATGACGCACTACCAGGACAATCTTTCTTTCCCTTCCCAGCAGATTAGAAAAAGAAAACAGTTATACTCGGGGCCTGATTTTATTCTGTTACAAAAGAGAATTTACATTAACAGAGTGGATGCCTTTGTTACCTTTCTTGTTGTGGCTGATCTATTTATCTAGATTATATGCTTTATTTATGTGGCCAAGACAGCATTGAAGAAAATACTTGGCTTTTTAATACAACAGCAAAACCCCTACCTGTTATTTCCAGGTGTTTATGAAAAAATTAAAGGATTTGCTTAATCAAAGCTCTATCATCTTCTAGTAGAAAGATAATATCATTCAGTCTCATTCAATGTTATTTCCAATAGAAGGAAAATGAGTATTTGGGGAACTCAAATGTACTAAAATGTAGAGCTTCTAAAGTTAGCAACAAACTCAAGAAAATTGAATCTACAGGTGCTTGGAGTGCTAAAGAGCAGTACTTAAAACAGCAAGTTAGGCATAATCCCATTATCTTTGCAAATTAGCTGTCAGTCTTTACCACAAGCTGCAAGAAGAATTTGCTTGCACAATTGCTATTGAGTTAAAGTCTGTCTGCACCTTAAAAAAAGAAAAATGCATAAGTCATCATTCCCAGCATGCATAAATCAATATATACTTGATAAGTAGTCATTCCTTTTACATTTTGGAGATTATTTTGAACTGAACATATCAAGGTTAATTCTGACAATGTTGCTGCAATTTTCATTCCCATCGCTAAGCTGCAATTGTGAGATATTACTTTGTGTAACAGCATCATATTCTCCTCCACAAAAAAATTTCCATAGTTCATTATGTAAATGTAGATATTTTAATTTTTCATTTTGAAAAGTTGTGTGCATATCACAGGAGAAAATGAGATTTTTCAAATGGTGAATTTACTCAAGTCAGAAACTGCTCTTTGTACAGGATTTTCCACTGTTCATATATTGCACACTTCTCTCAGGTAGAGTGATTATCTGAGGCCAAGTTTTTTTTAAAGGAACTGGTCACCAGAGGAAACAGTAGAGACATGAGTGTGCCAGCATCAAAATACTTAGTCCAAAAGTGTGAAATTGATTTACAGTTCCCTTTTTGATACTTGCTTGAGAAGAAATAGAACAAAATATCCTTTGAATAGAAGTGCAGCTCAAAGACTTCCAGTTAATTTATTTCTAGGAAATTAATATTTTTCTTGAATCCATAGCATTTTCATTGTTTGCTATCACCACAGAATTTAGGTATTTTACATAGAAACCTTTAATTCAGTTTTCCCATTAAAAAGCTCTTTATACTTTTGTTCTTTCTTCCTACCTTCCTGTGTTGTATTTCTGGATCATAGACATACAAGGTTGGCATTTTCAGTCCACTTCAGAGGAGAAAAAAAAACGTCAATAGAATGACATTGTCTTCCAGAAATATCATGTGCTCTGAGGAACATTTTTATGATGATATTTTAATTTTATTCTGAACCTGATCTGCTTCAATGTTTTTATCATCTCAATTTCCTGGAGATAGATATAAATGAGAAGGTAAGATTAAGATGAGGAAGTACCTCACCTGGAGTGGCTTTTGGAAGTGATTGACTAAAAAGAATTGAAAAGAAGTGAAATTGAACAGAATGCTTTTCTGATTTTCATGGACTAGCTAAGATTATTTACACACACTGTTACAAACTATTTTAATTATCTTATGACACTCCAAAAGATTCATAACTACAATTACATTAATGTTTTGAACATTCACATACTGATTTAGTTTAAAAATACTAAGAAAAAACTCGCTCCTAGTTTGTAGAAGAAAATAATTTGTTACTCTCATGGTCAGGTTACCATTGTTATTGAAAAGGAAACAGTTTTGTGTATCCACAGTAAAGATTACCATCATTCAAACTTTAGAATGTGTGTTGGACAGCAATATCCCACACACCAAATCATTGAAACTGTAGGAGACAGCTGTGGAGACTACCTCCAGTACTCTAAGCAGACTTTCCTCACACGCACAGGTCAGCTGTAGGTCTACCATTTACAAGGGGAGTCAGCTGTGCTGAACATATACCGTGACCATATATATTTCATGCCCACAATAACCACTATAATAAGACTCAGGATCCCCTGAAAAAAAACAGAAATAGGAAATGAGATGACTGGATTTGGTGAGACTGCAGGGAATGACCACATCATGAACTTCTTTGCCATTATGCTATTGCCTTAGCCTAACTGAGCTAGCCACCACTGCACCCTGAAAGAAATTTTGCAGGGAAATGAAACATGAAGGGTCACATAATGAGATGATTTCCATAATGGACTTGTGGTCCAATGGTCTTTATATGTTTGACTAAAGATCATAGGGCCACAAAACCACTATGTCTTATTTTTTTGTCGACATAAATAGGGAGAGAGAGTATACAAATGGTATTTTGTGATAGAAAAAAGCCAGGTGAACTGAGAACTCCCACCAGGAGCAGGGAAGGGCAAGGAAAGAAAGACAGACTAGGAAAAGGAAGGTTTGCAGTAGTCTGATATTGCTGCAAATCCTATTATTAAACCATAGACACCAATAATAACCCACATTACAGAAACAAAAGCCTACCCAGCTTTGCATCACTGTAACTGTTCTGTTTATGTTATTTCAATCTGTCACCTGTTTACAATAAACCTGACATTAGTCTGGAATAGCTGAATCACTATAGTATCTTTCTCAAGCGGACAGCTGAAAATTCCACCAGTAAAGCAAATTACCTCAAGCTGCATTTTTTCTAGTGGCCAGTGACCTCTTCAAGACATCACAAGATACGCATTCAAATGATGTCTTCTGTAACTCACTCTCACAGGGCTCTTGCTGATAAGGTGATTTAGGCTGTAAATCAGAAATGTCCAAGCCTGTGCATCTTTTCTCCCAGATTTAAAATAAAGCAAAACAATCTATTTTCTAAACACAATACTTCTGTGTAAGAAGCTGAAAGGCTAACATTCAAATTTTTTGCTCAGTTCAGTACCTTGCTAAGGCAAGTTCTAAAGATTCTGTATGTCTTTCATAGTGCTATGCAGCCATACAACAGGAGAAAAATCTATCTCTAAATCCTTGGCTAGAGTCGCAAACAACTCATTAGTTTGTCTCTGGTTACCAGCTAAGCAAAACAAAACTTCCAGGAATTGAGAGAAAATGCTCTGGAACAACCCTCTTCAGCCTTGAAAGGTAAATGGAGTGTTTGGTTTTACATTGCAAGTTATTCGTAATATCTTTAGTACTTTGACAGCTACTACAAATAGTCATTAGCCTTACCCATTCTGTCATCTGGGGCTTAGTTCACACTCATCCATCCTCCCACCTACTGCTTCAGCACCTTCACAGTCTTCAAAAGAATATAGACAGAATTTCTCTCCCTACACACACACNCAAAACCAAGGACCCCTATTTTAAGATATGCTGTTAGCATCTATGCCCTCTTCTTCCTAAGCAGATGCCACCAGCTCCCATGCCTCCCAATGGGCTGTTGTGGAACATGCTGCTCAACTACATGCCCAGTGGATGGGATAGTCTACCTAGCTTTCCCAGTTAGCCTGGAGTGACTTCAAGTTACTGCTTTTAACCTTCTCTTCAGATCTTTCCAGAAGAGCCCTAACTGTCCTCCCCTCCATAAGGATTAAATGAGACAAAATCTGAATCACTAGTGCACTGCACCTGCAGCCCAGATGATTCAGGGAAATCTCCCTTACAGAGGCAATCTCCCTTAGATGTAACTGCCACCACAAACAGCTGAGGAGAGGCTGTCATACTGTCAGTTGTGTAAGTAGGAGGGCTAGGTATGGCTGTTGGAAGGGAAGCTGACTTCTAGGTGTGAAAGCCTAGCAGCTATAAAGAGCTAGCAGACCAGCTGATGGCCAGATGGAATAAGCCAGGGCAGAATCTAGCAGACTGACCCAGGCAGCTAATGATTTAATACTAACACCAGGAAGCCCATCAGAATGGTTCCAAATGAGCGGGGGCGGGGGCAGGTGGGGTGTTGGTGCTATTCTCATTGTTTTGGCAAAGTTCTTGTGTCACAGTCATGGAGGTGTTCCTCTTCATCATCTGTCTCTTGCTGAGGGCCACCCACTGCATGGTGGCCTTGTGGTCCCTGGTGCTGCAAGACCTCCAGGAACACATTGCATCTGAAGCAGCACTGCCTTCCTGATTTTTTTCCATGGGTGTCTGAACTAGGGCTGTCTCAGTGTGGTGCTAGAGAACACTTCATCTTCTAAAGACTGTTGAAAGGCAGAAAATGCAGCTCTGAGCATGCTGCCAGCAGTATAATAGAAAATATAGTTGGAAACTTAGTACCATAAGAAACAAACTGGTAAATAGATTGCTATTGTTCTAAAAGAGATAGCAATCTATACAGCAGATGGCAAGAAGATGGGGTGGAAGCAGATGTAATTTTAACAGTGATATACCTAAAAAATCCCACATTTGTTTATGGCACTAAGGGCACATTCAGAACTCAAAGAAGCTATATGGGCTTTTGTTTGGGAAAAGGAGTGAAATCTGCCATGTCAGCAGCGTAGCATGATAGATCTTGCTACGGTGCTGCTGACAATGCACTCTATAAGACTATTTTGGTTTAGAGCTACATTACAGTGTTGTATGCATGTGTATAATAGTACAATTTAAAATCTTTCTCTTTAATTCCAGGCAAACTTGATTTTATGACTGCACTGTTTGTCTCCTATATTGGGAGAGAGATACATTCCCTGAAGGAGGAGATGATTATACATATAAGCCATTACAGATGGGGAAAAGTCGCAGAAGAGAAGCTGATGTCAGCATTGTCCAAGGATGACCCTCTCTCTGGAGAGATGATCCTTCATGATCATAAATTGAAAAGATATTCCTTCATGAATAAAGTATGAAAGAATAAAAGAATTTTAATTGCCTGTATTATTAAAGGGTATTTCCAACTTCAAACTTGTTAAGAGATTTAGAGCCACATATTACATAAAAGAGTAGAACGTGATTTTTTCTTATGATAACAAAATACTGTCCACAGCTTGGTTAATGAGTTGAACAATTTGACAGTACTCCTAAAGAAAACAATCAGCACACAAAAAATAAAGACAAGCTGAAAGATTTTACAAAACATGATCATTATTCTAAGTTCACAATGACTCCATAGCTGAGGAAAAGAACATTCAGCCAAGAAAAAGTGTTCAGTTATAATAATGAAAAGACAGTCCTGAAACTTTTTAAAGCAGTTCTCTCAGACCTGTGGTCTGGGGACAGCTACAATCTGTGGTAGTATTACACTGAGTGGCTAATTCTATTTTATACTGATAACCAGAAAATGGTAGCTTTCTGCTGGCCATACTCTCAAGCCTACAGACTTTAAAACTATAACACTTCCATGCTTCAGATGATCATAACAGTGTTGAACCTGTAACTGTTATCGATAAACCCACACTGAAAAGTCAGCCATGACTGAATCACTTACTGAGTCCCATTTCTCCTATTTAACAGCTATTTTGTAGCTTTTATTTCCACAACTGCTATTGCATTTCTCTGCTATTTTCCCCTACAAAACTGATTTAAAAAAACTGGTATCTAAGGGGCTGAGAGGAAAGGGAAGAGAGCAGATGTGTTAGAAAATGAAAGGGTAGCTTATAACAAATAGACAAGACAAGGAGAATTGGAAAAAAATATGACTGAGTTTCAAAGGGGAATCTATAACTGAAAAGAATCCAGAGAAAGGGCCAGGGAATGATTACAAATAGGAAGAACATAAAGGATCAGCTGAAATGAAGCAGATGAACCATTCTCATGGTCTGGATAATAATAGGATTTGCTATCACTTTAAGTGTCTCAGCCAAAAATTTCATTTCATTACAATTAAATTTTATTTAATTTTTCAGATTAGATTTAATAAACTTCAATGAGTTTTCTTTTTATAGTACCCTTGAATGCACATGTAATATTGTATCGGGTCTATGCGGCAAGGTTTTGGCAGTGGGGGGGGCGTTTACAGGGGTGGCTTCTGATGAGAAGCTGCTAGAAGCTTCCCCTTTGTCTGACAGAGCCAACACCAGCCGGCTCTAAGATGGACCCACCGCCGGCCAAGGCCGAGCCAATCAGTGATAGTGGTAGCGCCTCTGGGATAACATATTTAAGAAGGGAAAAAATGTTGTGGGGGCACAGTAATGGAAGCCGGAGAGAGGAGTGAGAACATGTGAGAGAAACAACCCTGCAGACACCAAGGTCAGTGAAGAAGGAGAGGGAGGAGGTGCTCCAGGCTCCGGAGCAGAGATTCCCCTGCAGCCTGTGGTGAAGACCATGATGAGGACCACGGTGAGGTGGGCTGTCCCCCTGCAGCCCATGGAGGTGAATGGTGGAGCAGATATCGACCTGCAGTCCATGGAGGACCCCACGCCGGAGCAGGTGGATGCCCAAAGGAGGCTGTGACCCCTGTGGGAAGCCCATGCTGGAGCAGGCTCCTGGCAGGACCTGCGGATCTGTGGAGAGAGGAGCCCATGAAACGGGTTTTCTGGCAGGACCTGTGACCCCGTGGGGGACCTACGCTGGAGCAGTTTGCTCCTGAAGTACTGCAGCCCATGGGAGGGACCCCACGCTGGAGCAGGGGAAGAATGTGATGAGTCCTGCCCCTGAGGAGGATGAAGCGGTAGAAACAACGTGTGATGAACTGACCGTAACCCCCATTCTCCGTCCCCCTGCGCTGCTGGTAGGGGCTAGATAGAGAATCCGGGAGTAAAGCTGTGCCCAGGAAGAAGGGAGGGGTGGAAGGAAGGTGTTCTGAGATCTGATTTTACTTCTCATTACCCTACTCTGGTGATTGGCAATAAATTAAGTTAATTTTCCCCAAGTCGAGTCTGTTTTGCCCGTGACGGTAATTGGTTGAGTGATCTCTCCCTGTCCTTGTCTCAACCCAGGAGCCCTTTGTTATGTTTTCTCTCCCCTGTCCAGCTGAGATGGGGGGAGTGATAGACTGGCTTTGGTGGGCACGGGGCGTCCAGCCAGGGTCAACCCACCACAAATATCAAAAACCTAAAATGTATAATTTTGGTGTAATTAAAAATAAAGCCATGTTACTAAAAATATCCTTTTTTTCCCCCCAGTCTTCAGCTATCTGTAGGATACAAATTATCAACAATCACTGCCTAGTATAGATTTTTGTCCTTCACATGCAGTGAAATTCCTTATCCTCCCAACAAAATGATCTGTTTAGCAAGAATTGCTATTTGTAGCTACAACTCTATATTTCCTGATACATCACTGATTCATTGAATATCAAAGAACAAGAAGATCTTATATTAAGAATAGAGTTTATGTTCAGATTCACCTTAAATCTTTTATTCTACTGCAGGCATAACACATTGGCATAAGCATTAAAATAGACTACTGCAGCGTTTCACTAGCTTTTGTAAAGGCATAAAAGATCCTTTAACATGAGTACTGTCCACAGGTAATATGCTTTTCAGACCTTTCTGGAGAAAACAGTTAGTTATTGTTTCGTAAGGCAAAGCAAATAAATGTTTAAGGTTTTCAACAACTCAGATAAATGTTAAGCTTGTGTTAGAAAAAGAAAACTTCTAATTAACTTTCTAATTTAATTTACTTTCCATTTAGACTTTGAGTTTTGGACTGTGGTTTTAGTACATGAAATTTGAAGGTATTAAGGAAGGGCATGTACCATGTCTTGAAGTAGTAAATGACAATTTATCCTTTTCCTTTTAATAGTACATTTTTCAAATAATCCTTCTTTAATGTGCAGTGTTGATCAGAAGAAAACTTTTTAAATGCTTTGAGTATTTCTGCTGTCTAACCAGCTATACTTATAGTATGACTCAAAATCTCCATACTGCTGAGGCATTTGGTTTTGTGTCATTCACCCAAATCATTCACTAGATGACAGTCTTGTGTCATAGTAAGTTCTCTTGGTATGCAAGACATCAGACGGGCTCCTTAAAATGAGAACACAAATTTTAATGAAAATAATTAAAGACAGTGCTTTATTTTTTCATTAAGTGCTGCGTAGAGAACAGTTCATACTTATAAGCTAATATTAAAACTAAATTTTAAAAAGATTCAGTTCAGCAACTACTGCTAGAAAGCTGTTTTAAGCATAATGTAACAGTCCAGCAACTGTACCTTCATCTGAAGCTGAGCTGTCATGCTCAAGACAAGATAAATGAACAAGAGTTTTACTTCATTTTTTCCCCATTAAGTTATTGCAAATATCTTGCTCTTTGTAGATTCAAAGTACAGTAATAGATTCTACAACAGTGAGTTACTATTTTTGTATATGGCCTGAAGTCAAGAGCCAAGAACAAATTACAAAAGGCACGTAACTGCTTTCAACCATGAACATTTATTTTACCTAATTAAATTGGGAGACTGAAGTAATGAATCCTGTTACTTTTTTTCTTGGGGCTTACCTGAGAATTTAGGATTCAAAGGATTTCTCCAGTAACTTATGAGAACTTCTTCTGTACTAATGGAAATAATCACTGAATGCCTTTATCAATTCCAAGTTTATTTCTGCAGCTACATTTCCAGTCCCCCTCCAGGCTGGTACGCCTGATGGCACCACATGTGAAGGCTGCAGAAGAACAGTTTCAGCACACTTTCTTTCCTCACACGAAGAAGGTCTATGAAAACAGGAACACTCAGTGCTCTTTGTGCAATATTCGAAGCAGAATATATGATATTATAGTGGCCCTCTAAATCTGTAGCATGGGTATAGTCTGCAAAAACAGTCCACATAAGTTATCTACTGTTCTAGACCTGGTCTAGCACAGACAGTGAAAGTGGTCTAACGCAGAACCCAGAGCACTGTGAAGATTAAGTTACTGCATCTCAGCGAGGGACATCAGCAATTCTATAACTATAGGAAGACTGTCACATCTGTATACTGCTCTTAACCTTGGAGTTTAAGATAGTGTATTTTACTCTTTTAAATAAATCTGTTAAAAAATCTCTTTTCTGCAGAGGAGATCATGGTAAATGAAGTTTAGACCTTTGTTTTCTTTGTACAGTGCTTGGATTTGTAAGAATTACATGAGCATAATTGTTTTGTAAGTACTGTAGTCCTTTCTTTGTAAGAAGTAAGTGCAATGCCACCTTGTTCTGAGAGTGGGTGAAGTATTTCAGAAAAGTAATTTACATTTATGCTTCTATGAAAATTTAAGTATTGGGTTGCACTACAAAAGTTCTGTAAACCAGTTTGCTAAAACATTTGTACAGGCAAAATAGTTCTTTTAGAGATACAGTATATACCCAGTTTTCAAACGGAAAAAGATATACTTGGGATAGAAATATTTTAGCTGATGAAGTTGCATCAACGCTATGGCTTCTGTTATCATAGTTTTATGAGTTAAAACAAACATTGCTTTTTAGCTAGGTTTTAGCTTCCTAGCTGGAGTCATGAATAACATACTATAGTTTTTCATATATTTAGACTGAGAAAAATAATATTTTCTAATTGCTTGTGTAGCACAGTAGCTCCTGAGCATGTATTTTATGGATTGTGGTTGTGCTTTTTTGAAGAACTATATAGACATCATATAGAGTTGTAAAAGTGCAATTCTGTTGTCTGAATTCAAAGATACGATGGAGATCAAGCAATAGAATAACACTGGCAGGCAAGGAAAGAAGAGGGAGAGACCTGGAGGTACGTGTACCCACACGCTGTTATTCACTGCCTCAAAGGAGGCACATGGGTGTTTGGGTGCATGGGGAGTGGCAGCTGCTGGAAGGAACCTGATAAGCATGGATGCCTGAAGAGATGCCCACCAGGGCTGAAATATCACTTCATGGTTGTGAGAGTTGATAAGGAGCGCTCAGCCCTTTCCCATTAAGAACACGGAATTCAGGTGCTGAGCGTGCTGGAAAATACATCCTTCTGTTCTAGGCTGTGTTACAGTATTTTAGTGAAGCAGCATAAGAAAGCTATTAGGACTGTACCTACATTTGCAGTTTTCTGCTACAGTTTAAATGAAATTCTTATGCTCCAAGACAACCATTTGTAATGATGAGTTTTATATATGTGTAATGTATTATTTAAATATATAAATTCTGTTAAATAAAACCAAAAAATAGACATGACAAATTACAAAGTTTGTAGCAAATTAGTTTACACCAGAAAATAACACTGAATGCTATGAACTTTGTTATGTCCAGTGAAGTTTTGAGAGTTTATGTCTAAATTCCTGGTAGGCCTT
Source organism: Pandion haliaetus (assembly GCA_013401275.1). NCBI lineage: Eukaryota > Metazoa > Chordata > Aves > Accipitriformes > Pandionidae > Pandion > Pandion haliaetus. The sequence continues at coordinate 2,808 of VYZV01021617.1, read as the reverse complement.
CCTCAGAGACAGTGAATCACAGTTTTTTTAAATTATTTTCAATCAATTTCAGACCAAAGCCAAATTTAAAACTTCCAATTTCCTGTGGATTGTAAATAATGTTGTTTTTTAAAACTAGTTTTGATGTCATCTGTGTACTACTAAAGGTGACCCAGAAAGATGAAAAGCACAGTTTTTACATTACATTTTGAAGTTAATTTCTACTGAATCTGTGTAGATATACAGTTCAAGAGGCCTGTTTTTGAACTTTAGGACAAGATCTGCAAACGGACTTGAATTAATTTTATCTTTGTCCAGGATGACAGCCCTTCAAAACCTTGCTTATAATTTTTCATCTGCTGACAAATATCAAACTGTCAGGCATAGTATGACACTTAGCTTCAATAGTCTCAACAGAAGTGGGAGCTGCTAATATTCCACAAGTACTATTATGCTCAGAGCATGCCCAGATCACTAAGAGTAACAAGACACAGGACACAGAACACAGAAGGATATTTATGAAAGGATTTTATGAGTTGAAATAAAGGATTACATCTTGAATTTAAGATGGTGTTGACGAAAACATCCAAACATATTCACTAACTTAGACACTCGAAATCTCTAATTTTTCTACAGCATTCTTCATTTGCTTTTCACTATCAATCATACTTATCTCTCAATTAAAGTTGTTTCCCAAGAAATATCCTAAAGATAAATATTTATCTTGGGTTTTTTGTGTTATCTAAGTAAAGGCAACCTAGAAGAATCAAAATATGGCTTAGTGAGACCATAAAGCAATGTCTAAGTTATTTGCTAAAATAGGTAGAAAATAATGGTATATCATTAGCTCTTTTAGTGTGCAGTGAATCGTGATCCTCTCTTCAGTTCTCTGAAGCTGTAAGAAAAAACATTTATAATAATCACATTCTGATTATATTTGTTTAAGGTCCAGGTATCTTTATTTATAGCTTTTGGGTAGGCCTATACTACCTGTACCTGTGAATACTGTTTTTTTCTATGAATTTATTTTTTTTTAGTTTCTTTTCTGATCTTTATTGCCCAAGTTTTTTCATAGTGGGAGAAGCAGCTTATAACCTAACATAATATGCTTGAATATGTCCAAACGAACAAATTTACTACCTAAATAAGAAATATTGCTTACATTAAATTAATATGGAATGCTATAGTCTTTTTTACTTGGTTAGCCAAATGAAAACCCTGTGCAACTTGACTAAAGTTACTGAACTACTCTACATTCACTCTTATATAAGAGAAAAGGAAAATCTTGTATGTATTTCTTACCTAGAACAGTAGAACACATTAAAAAAACCACCAAGCAAGCAGATTTTATGTTTCTTCCAACCAGTACATTATTAAAAAGAAGACCAGAATATTATTTCCATTAACTATTAGCCCACTGAAGCAGGCTGGAAGTCCTAATAATTGCAAGCAGACCAGTTTTTATGTATTTATTTTTAATCCTGTTTGTGAAATCAGCAAGTTGCTTTTCCTTCTGAGAGACAAAGTAAGTCTTACTCCATCCATAGTCTCCTCATGAAAAAGTCATGTTAATCTGAAACTTATTAACAGAGTATAAGAATAGTGGTACTAGTTCAGACCAAGGACCATTTAGTCCAGCATCCTCTTTCCAGCAGGGCTATTAAAGGATGCCAAGTTGCAAGAAGTTTATTTGAAGCATTTCCCAAGTAATCACATAACTGTTTTCAGCTCAAAGAGTATCCTGAGCTTGATGCTGTTTATTTGTTTAGGAATCCTCTCAGTGGTTCTCCCTTGCCCAGTCTCACCTTCAACTGTGAAAAGGTTAAAGCATATTTCTGACAAAATGTATGCCTACAAATATTCTCATTTGCAAAACCTGCAATTAAAACTTTGACATATTAAGTCATTTTAAGAATCCTACCACAATGTTCAAGATTAATTAAGTGTTCTGTGTGCAGTCATGCATGCAAAACTCATGTTTATGGTGTGAGAGGACAAAATAATTTCCACAGAACCAAAGGTAAATATACATTTAAATAACAAAAGGAAAAAGGCACAGGATGTATTTAAAACATGGGCCTAGATTCATAATATGCAGGCCTCTTTCAAATATTGTAGAAGCAGTGCAAATTTACAGAAAAGAAAACAATTTAGAATAATTAAGGTCTTTAACACTCTGATCCTTTACGCTGGTGAAAAGGGGGCCCATGCTTAAATATGGAAGAATTGTATTCCATAGAATGGCAAAATGTGTTTACTTTGGTGACAAGGAATGGCATTTAGGTAAATCTAACAACCACTTTCTAATATTAATTGATCAAGGATAAGTTACACATGACCTACTTAGAAAAATTCTTAAATCAAAAATTGGATCCAATACTTCTAAATATCCGTGCTTTTCAAAATACAGATTAATATTTAAATTGAAATAAATTCATATTATTTGTGTTTTCCAGTCCACAATGCCCCAAATCAGATGCCTAATACAGTTCAAAGTGGTATTCTCTACATTTTTCAGGGTTTTTTTCCCTCCTAAGCACGCCATCCATACTGCTTACTACCTGCACTTCTGCAGATCCATTGTCAACACCATTGTTGAAACCCCTCAATCTATTTTCCACCTAACAAAAGTTGGTCCTCTTAGCCTTCATTCCTGGTGGACAATTACATACTGTCAGTAAAAAGCAGACAAAGCTGCAGTCATCTTCAGCAGAAAGGTATGGATATCTTGTGTGGGAAAAGTGAAAAGTGAAAACGTTAACCAGTAAAAGGAGAGACACAGATGGCAGGAGAAATGACTGAAAGCATGATTCATTCCTCCTTCTCCAT
>VYZV01021616.1:34776-50935 GCA_013401275.1 Pandion haliaetus | reverse complement strand
TTCTCCTTCAATCCCCATCCCTATGGAAGGGGGACTGCAAGCCATGCACTCTAAGCAGGCATAATTTCAGGCTGACAATGGGTGTGTGTTTTCCTTCCCCATGAGAGAAGACTTAGGGGTTTTAGTATTTATTGCACCTATACTGTGAAACAGTGCTGTTACAGACAACAAGTGATGTCACTGTCATGCTTTATTTGTTAAGATAGTGATTTAGGACAGAATGTCTTTCCCACTTGGCAGTAACTGAGAAACCTTGCTGTCATTTGTATGCAGTCCCATTAATTTTTAATGGAATGAAGTTGGTAGAAAATACCTTCGGAAATTTGAAGCTCAGTTCTTTTCATATTATTTCACTGACGCTTGACACTGTTGGGTTTGTGGTTTTGGTTTGTTGGTTTTTTTTTAAAAAAAACCAAAAACCAAAACATTGCTGCTTTTTCTGACAGTGAAGCTAAAGCTCTGGTCTTCTGATTCCCAGACCATGAACAGGACCAGATTGCATCTCCTGTTCTCACTTCAGTATCAAAAAGACAATAGAATCTGAGAGCATCTTTAAACTGTGGATGGATAACTTAATATGTATATATTTTTAAATGTTTGGCTCATTGCACATTTAAAAAAAAAAAAAATCTAGTCTCAGCATGCTGCAGTTCTAAGTAGATACATCCAGACTGTCACTTAAAATAAACTTTTCTAATTTCCTCTTGTCATTTAAAAAGGGTTTGCTAAATAAATATGAAGACATACATAAAGCCATTTGCTGGAATTCATACTCAGGATCAAACGTAATAGTATCAAGGCCTAAAATCCAGATCCTCTTTTACTTCCAAAATGTTTTAAAAATATTTTGTCTATAGTTTATCAAAGATGGTGCTTCATATATGTGATGCTCCAGGCTGGACTGCAATATGTGACTTTACTGACAGATTTACTTCTCTAAAAGGAGTCAGTCATGTGTTCACGTATTGAACTCTTGGGTAATAATGTAGAACACTTTATTTGCAAAATACTGCGCTAAAATATCTTCATTTGCTCATCTCTGACATCAAAATGTGTACAAAGGATATTACACGTGGTGACTTACCCAAAATCCATCAGTGGTCTAACTAAGAGAAGAAAAACGCGAGCAGTGAATTGTAAGCTGAAGCTTCATTTTCAGCACAGAGTTAAAAATATTTTGGATGATTGGTAATTTCACATATGAGAGAATATTTTTCCAGCTGAAACACCAGTTACTAATTGTTTTAATTAAATTCTTTTTTAGGCAGTAATAATGAATTGGAGTGTTAGGGGGTTTTATTGTAAGCCCTCAATTGCTCTATTTAAAATAAACCCGCTCACATCAAAATTGAAAATAATAATAAAACTAATTAGGGATGACTTTTCTCTCTCCAGTTCATAAGTAGTGCAAGTTATAGGCTTGTTTGGGAAATACAAAGGGAAATCTAATCTAAACCTGCCTTCCTGATTCTTCTTGCTTTTATTGCAGATTTTTNGGAGTAAAGAAAAATAGAAGTTCCATACTGCTGGCAAAGACTGAGATGGGTGCAAATGATATGCATGAATAATGCAGTTTACATTTTTGCAATGTGTAAGTGGGTGCACAGCGTTGACAGCAGTAGGCTTCCGCTTTTGAGGGATACATTTGCTGTCAAAATTACCTTGTTGCTTGGTTATTAGTATCACTATGAAAATTTTTCTATGGCTGTTCTAAATCTAGCCATGTGGCCAAATCAACATCAATCTAATTTAGGTGCTTTTCCTATCAGTTCATAAACTGTATGGGAAAGATAAAATTTCTTTCTGAACCTATAAAAGAAGCCATTAAAAGCAATGAAATCATAGCTGGAAATGAAGAAAACAAAACTAGGTTGTATAATCAATTACTTTTGCATAAAATGTGTTGTGGAAGTTGAACATCAAATTATCAATCTTCGGCACACTTTTTCTCTCAGGGTATTGCAGCTAAGTTTGTTCAGCACATTCATTAAATACTAAACTGGATAGTGATCATTTTTTCTACTTTTGGGTTGATGTTTTTAAGCACGCTAGTCTTGCTAAAAGTTTAAAAAGCTAGTCCCTAAAACGTCTGTATTTGCCAGTGCACAAGTGTTATGCAGTAGGAGCTGTCGCTTTCTTCAGTTTCCTGAATGGATAGAGTAGTTTGCCCTTATAACTGCGCTTACATGTGCTGTGGGAAATGCTGGCATGGGATGTTTCTTTTGTCTCTCGCTCCTTTGCATGTACAGCTAAAGTTTCCATTGCTTTTATATCTGTGCTGTTTACTTTTCATCTGTTTTAGTGGCTTGGCAATACATTAGTCACTGGTCTTTTTTGCATTTGGTCTTGATTTTATCCGGGCAATCTCATTTTCATTCTGTTGTTTGCTTATGATAACACTGCTCAAGTTTGTATCACAGTAAGACTTTGGGTGCTACTGCTATGTATGAATCCAGCCTCCAAAGATCAGTGCATCCCTGGGAATGGTGGTTTTGCTATTTATATTGCTAGTGCTGCTTAATGCGGCCTGGGTTAGCTGTACACACAGCCTTCGTGTGGGTTAGCAGTTAGACACAGTTAGCACCCTCAGTTTTTGTAGCGGACTTACCAGTAAACCATTGTAGTCCGCTAAGGAACGTCTGTTGAGATAAGAGAGATTGTGAATCAGTTGGGGCTTGGCTGAAGTTTATCAGGCATGCCTTTGGTTTTTCTCTTTCGGCAACATGTTTAAGGCAGAGAAGGAAGTTGTGACAACTGCATGACTCTGAAGTTAGATATAAGAAAACAGGAATATTCAGGAAAATAGCTTAAAAGAGAGGACGATGAAATATGAGAGAAGCAGAATTGAAAGGCAGCAGGAAAAGGTATTGGGAGAAACGGGCCCCAAAGGAACCATGTTCTTCCATTGACCATAAGTATTGTCAAAGTAGCAGTACGTAATACGTACTCCTGTCATGGCAGTGTTGCAAAAAACCACCAATTTTAAACGGAGCACTAAAGATACTGATTGATTAGACCTTTTCTTTAAAGATCTTTAATTGTGACTTAGAAGCATAGGCGACCTGCACCTACTACCCTCATTAAAAAGCTTTAACATGCTCATGAGAAAACCCCAGGATAGACTTTGGGACTGGATGCATATTTCAGAAAACAGTTTGGGAATGTGTTTAGGCATATTACTTAATTCATGTTTCCATTAAGACTGCCAAGTGGGAAAATACACATGTTTTTTCTTCGCCTATCTGCTGCTCTTTCAATTTTATAAAATTCTGTACTCAGTTCAGTGAGCGCTTCTTCACGAAGGTTTAAAATTCTATTATGTTTGTGATGTTAAAAAAAAAAAATCTGAAATTGCCATGTCAGATTTCATGTTAATGAAAAAGTGCTAAATGAATCGAAGACGTAGCAGTTAATTAATGAAACTGCTAATGTTTATACAGTATTTTATGGATTAGTAAATTAATATATCCCTAGTAGTCCCAAATCTCAGGTAGCTTCTGATCAGGGGTTTTGTAACTAACTGCATAATTTCCAATTCAGGTCACTCACAGTTCTATAACATTAACTGCAGTCATCCACTGTGACTGTTCTGTATATTACCAACTTGAATGTTCTAAGGAAGAAAAACTTTTTGTAATTCATTAATACACTTATGTCATTCCTATGGGGGTGTGACACAGAGATTGCAATCAATGTCTTGAGACACCTAGTAAAAACAAACAATTTATAAATTATTTCTTGATTAACAAAAACTTAGTCATGCTACGTTTTCCAGTATGATGCAGCCAAACAGTGGATCTTCAGCATCATGCTAAGTAGAATGAGTCAAAAATAAGTCTTTTGACAGGCACATAATAACGTCTAATCATAACAGAGACCAAATCCACTGAACTAGCATGTTAATTTCATTAAGAATGAATTCATGTTGTTTTCTTGCATTGATGAAATGGGGCCCGAATTGGAAAGTAATACGTCAACCTGACCAATACTGCATGTTTGGTGTTCCACAATGGGAAGCTCAGACAAAATACAATTGCCATATAAAATGGCAATTTAATATATTTTTACTATATTTTCTTCCTTTATAACTTGGTGTAAGAGTATTAAGTTTCAGAAGTTATACCCTTTTTAGGCTGTATTCTTTAGAGTAAGGGTCTGTTCCCTTCTCCTCCGGCGTTTTCTGAACCTGGTGACATTTCCTACATTTTAAAAGCCTTCTGTGCAGTCCTTATCTTTGTGACCTTCCAATTATTATTTTCCATTGTTGAATACACTTCCCTGCTGTGCCTGTCCTGTCTGTGGGCTCCTTGAATGTTAGGTCTGTAAGCAGAAAGCCACAGTCAGCCTCACAGGTCTTTCTGGGTCATGGGATGCAAGACGCAGAACAGCGTTCACAGCAGAGGTCCCAGCGCCCGCTGGTGGGCTTCTGTACTGCCCTGCAAATGAAGAATTACTAGTGAAAATTCATTATCGACAAGGCACACTCCCAAAACTGTCGTATGAAGCTCAACACATTATATGGTGTGAAATGTCCGAAGATTACTGCTCTTCGGGTAAATAGGAGGAAACGTGGCTGCTCAATGTTCAGGGCTCGAATGGCACAAATAATGTATATTCTGGTTTTGTTATTGAAACCTCTCATTGCCTGGATTTGATATATGTTCATCATCCTTATAGTTTTGCTGCTTTGCATTCTATATGCGTTTGGCTGGTTTCTGTTTTTTTCATGTGAGATGCATGCTTGCTTATGGAAACTACTCATCCTTCGCTGTTTTGCATTTCAGGAAAATACTTTGCTTCCTTAATTTGACTGTTTGTATTCAGTATCTTCCAGTGTTTACTATTACAAGATCTATTTTTTTCCATATATATCTGTATAGCGGCAAATATTACGTGGTAGTAATTATACGGTAGCATTGCAAGTCTTCCGCCTGTAGTCTGGTGATACTCTTGAAATAATAATCAAAATTCTACGCCTTGTCATTTTTTGCTTTCATTTTTATTGATTACTATTCCAAACCCTCTGTTTCACAATTCCAGCTTGGCAACAGATGAATTCTGTGCAATTGTAAAAAAAAAACGTTTCTTGGGGTTTTTTTCCTTATGAATTGCAAATTTTGAATTGAGAGTTTTGTGGTGTTTGTTGGTGCTCTCATGAGTATGGCATTGTTACTACATTTGGGTAGCTGTACCCTTAACCTGGCTTATCTGTAAAGAAAGTGAAGAAAGGAACTAAGATTCAGTTTAAAAGGATTTGAAATGTTCTGTTTTCTACCTAACTCTGAAAAAATGGTTTACAATCGTTGATTAAATCCTGCTCTATTGAAGTTATGCAAACTTCTAATGAAATAATCATGTCATACTCGTTGTGTAACACTGTATGAAAAGAGTAAAAGCAAACTTCAAAATTTTGCTGTGCCTATCTACCACTGCTTTAGCCTGGGCAAGTCAGAGGATTTTTTTAGGCAACACACCTACAGCACAGACCCAATTCCTGCCTTCTCAGTGTATAAACTCTTGGCTCTAGACAAGAAGAACTGTCTGCACAAGAGTTCAATCCCTTCTGTTAAGATTCAAAGATGAATCTGTCCTCTGAAGCTTTAGTTGTCCAAAGCTGTTTTCCTCAGATTTTGAGGTAGGCCCCAACAGAAAGAATGGTTGTGCGTGCTTCTTAAATACTTGAAGACACTTCCTTTTTGCTTTTCTTTCCAGGATCAGTCCTAAAGGCTCTTTGTTTCTAATTTCACCTAGACAAGATCCATTTCTTTTGAAACCTTTCAGGATTGCAGTTATTTCCCATTCGGGCAAAAAATAAAGGGGTTTTGGTTTTTATCAAAGCAAAGCCCTTAGCTTTGCTGTCGATACACAGTGAATCTTGCTGGAATATACAGTTAAATAGTCCCCAGTCATATGAGGCTGCTACCTTCAGATTCTTGTCTGCCTAATTCAGACCAGAACCTTGCAGTTACCACTTTGTCATCTTGGGTGAACACTCCTACCATCTGTATTCTGGTGTGGTTTTTACTAACTTGCCCCTGTTTGGAGCTGTTCTGTGGATTTGTTAAGAGATCAGAGAATCTTACAATCCTCAGCATTTTTATTTTCCCAGCAGCAAAGTTTTATTCTGTCCTGCATCCTGCGCTGCTGTTGCAGGGACATGAGGATTCCTTTGCTTTGCAAAAACGACTCTCGGCTTTTGAGATACCTAGTGAAAATACCAAGTTCAATTAGTTATTCATCCACACAGGAAAGATGACAGAAGGGTAGTATTGTCCATAAATACTTAGGTGCTCAAATTCTATAGACAGGGAAATGAAACAAAGTGTAGTATTAATGTAAACATTAAAATTTGTGCACTGTGAGCTTGTGCTGTAAGAAGATTTTAGATAAATAATTGAATGTTCTTTAAATATTGGTGGGATGTAAATGGTAGGTCTTTCCTTCTTTGGGGAAAGAAAATTCTGTCCTGTGCTTTAACCACCAGAGTAACTCTTCTCCCCAGATACGTGCTTACCTGCTAATTTACATGTGCAGATATGAGATATTGCTGATACGTTGGTGGATTTAGGCATTTGTCAGTGCAGCCGACACACTCGCTTTGGGAAAGATGCCTGTGTTCATTTGACTTAGTGTATTTATCAAGGAGCAGTCGTCTTCATTCCACTTAATACTGGGTTATCTCTTACTGTGGTATATTTTTAGATTTTCTTGTGCAATATTTTCAAGTTCTGTATCTTGTAACTATAGCACCGAACAACAAGTTGCTGATGAACTTTTTTTGAAGTATGAAATGTGTTTTTTTTTTCTTCTTTCCCTGACGTTACCACGTTCGCTTCCTCAGAATGTTTTCTCTTTCTGTGATTCCTTTTCAGCTGCTGCACATAAAGTGTGATAATGATGAACATATGTTTCAAAGACCCTCTACTTTTTTCTGGTGTAACAATGAGGATTCACCTCCTTGTTTAGATATCTCTTCCATTACGCTTACTCCTAGGAGTTCTCCTGACTCTAGACTACCATCTGGATTGTTAATACCACCACCTTCAAAAAGTGGTCTTCCAAAGCCAACCAGTGAATACAGCTGCCCAAGACCTCGTGTAATCCTGCTGTGCAAAAGCTTTTTCAGTTTTTTTGGCTTTCCTTGTTCTCTGTTGTGTATTAACTTGTATTAAAAATGTGCATTTTGTACAGTGGTTAAAGGACAGAGCAGATGTGTCTTAGATTCTCCAGGGATACTCTTAAAATATGGAATTTGTGAAGATTTGCTCTTACTTCTACATAGCTTTTTCCCTCCCACCCCCAAAACATTATTTCTTATTTTCCCAACATGTTTAAATTAGTCCATTAATTAATTACCTCTGTGCTATCTGTCAACCTTTTGTTAAAATTCTTTATATTAAGAACAGTTATTCAAAACAAACAATTCTTAACGTCCAACTTCAAGGGCTTTCCCCCCAAAGCAATCAGCCATTAAATACCTTTTAGCATAATTTATAAAAACTCTGTGCAAAATGAAGGTTGAAAATTATTCTTAAATACGAAATGAGCATATTGCCTGCTTTTTCATAGCAATGTGCTTATCCTCTCAACTTTTCTTCCATTTGCAAGTAACATTTGGCTGTATTTGGCAAACATCCTGGCTTTCTGCATGTGTTCATGAAAAAAAATGCTTCTTGTGCTCATGTATTCAGAATACACATTTCTTAAAATAACTAAATTGTAGTTTTACTTTAACTATCTGTATCGGTAGTATCAAAATGGCCGGTAACTTCAACAAAACGGCATATAGGCAGGAAATGACAGTGTAAAGTTTGGGTTTGCTTTTTTTGCCTGAAAGACTCGTTTAAGACTAAAGATAAATACTGTTTGTTTATTTATCTAGCTTCTAGGTAGCCATAAACACTTAGCAAATAAGGAGAATCTACATCAGCATTTACTACCTCCAAGACATTCTAGGATTATCCATAAACGCTGATGGGATGTGTAGGTTAATACATGGCATGCACTTACACATTAAACCTGATCCCACCTTCCTGATACAGGCAAAATCCTATCGACAATCAGAGAGAGTTTTGTTTGTATGAAGAAAGGGATATGAGACTCATTATATGTTTACTTTGGGTCAAGCGCATCCGTTGCCCTGCTTTGAGTGGGAGCAGATGACATCCAGCGATCTCCCTGACTTAAAATATACTGGTTTTCTGAGTACGCACAAAGGTGCCAGGAGGATAATGCAAGGTCCGTGAACATAGTAATAAGAGCCTATTGTGTCTAAATGTTGTGCACTGAAATCTCTTCACAACAGATGATCTTTGAAATTGCAATGCCAACTCACGTTGAGGTCAGTAAGAGTTCTGTATGTGTAAAAAAATCTTGAAAAAGTAGTTATTTTGTGAAGTTAATTCAGCTGTGGTCTTGCCTGGGAATAACACGACTGAGAGAATATTTTGTTTAAATAAAACCAAAAAAAAGGCAGCGTGTTAAATGTGGATTTTAATTTTTTTTTATCTTGGTATGCTTCAGTATACCTAGGTGGAAATATCCCAGGTTTTTTGAGATACTGAACAGTTCTAGATCTCACTTCATCCAAATTTAAAATACAAATTCAAAACTTCTAAGAAATAGGAAACATAGGACTTCAGAGTCTCGTTTTCTCTTTAAGCAGTGTATTCAGTGGGAGACTGTGGATCACTATCCTTTCCTTCTCAGCAGCCACTGCAGCCTGCAGGGCGAAATAGAGGTAGTTCATGGCTACCTATAGACTTGGCTCACAAATCCGTGGTGTGTGCGGTCAGAGGGCAGCTTCAGTTGCTGCAGCAGAGGCACTAAAGAAAGTAGCATTCCAAAATAAGGTTTGGGTCCATGAAACTCATGGGCCAGCAGTACTAAAGACCACCTGCTTGCCAGGTTGTTGTATTCGTGTATTCTGAAGAAAAGGATCCATGGGGCTAATTTAACCTGTACTTAAAAAATTTTCATGAGAATACTTTGGTCAAATTGAATCTTACTTAAAAGTAGCAGGCTTTCCCTGTGCCCTGCTGTGTAGTCTTTCTAATACACAGAACGTAGGGGGTTTTGGACTGTCTAAGTAATAACATTTACATGCAAACTAGTTTTGCATATATATTCTGCCTTTGGCTTGTCAACCTCAGTTTTAATCTATTTCATCATCTGTCTTTAGTGTTCAGTTTATTCTGACTTGACTGTGCCTTGTTTGTGTCCTTGAAGTAGTGGACTGATGGCAGGAGGAACGAATCGTTCAAAAAAAAATGGCTGTAGAACCGTGGTAATTGCTGGCTTTGGGATTTCCTTGCTTATCCAGTATTTTTTTTAACCCTTTCAAATCCCTGGGCCTTACTAACGAAATCTCTTCTGTTTCACATTCAAGGATGGGAGTTTTATTTTGGATATTAATACTCAGTGTATTGCATGTCTAGGTTGTTACTTATGAAAAAAATACATTTGAAGCTTTGATCACACCAGGTTTTTTAGGATGTCTATTAAGTGACCATGTAAGGAAGGAACTAGTAACCAAGAAATGCTGGGATTGTATCTTTTAATTTTAGCTACTTGTTCTGTGCACTCCGGAGCATAGCACGTTGTTGTTGCCGTATTACCTTAAATGGGTCTTGTGAACATCTGTATTCATACATCTGCAATAGAGAACTGCTTGTCACCAGCTTTTTCAGGTTTAACTGTGATACGTTTCTGGCTGTACCAGGTGGACTGAAAATGGAAAATTACAATGCTGCTTATGTATTGGAGAGTTTTAGCATGTCTCAGACTCTGAACTGCAAATGCCATTTGCTTGGTGTCAGGAGCTGGTTTTTGCATGCTGATGGTTATTTTTAACTTTTTTGAATATGTGGCTCTTATCTGCATGCTGAAGAATTCAGTATTGTGATCTTTATCGTGTGAAATATTGCCCTAATGTTTATTGTCCTTATTGTAGGCAGGCAGTGTGACACCTAAATCACCCTCCACTGACATCTTTGATATGGTTCCCTTTTCTCCCATATCCCCTCAGTCATCAACACCTACTCGCAATGGTACACAGCCTCCTCCAGTACCCAGTAGATCTACAGAGATCAGTAAGTTTTGTAACAGCTGACCTAGTCTTTGCTTACAGTATATTTTTTTTAATAAAGCATCTTTAAAGTTTTATGTACTTTTTGCATGAAAAGCCAACTACAGTTTTTGTAAGTCACATTCAATAATGCCATTTAATTTCGCCATCTTCCCAAAGTCATTGATGTTGTGCCAAGTTACATTATAAATGAATTTATTTACTTGCTGAAACTATTAAATAAACAGTTTGAAGGAGTTTGGTTGGGGATTTTAACTTGGCTTTTCTTCTACAGTATCTTTTTTGTACTTCCTTCAAGAAATACTTTTACTTCTTGTTAGTTCTTTCCTTATCAAGCCACAGCTGTAGCATCTAAAGCCTACGTTTCTGGGGAAGACAGCAGGTGGAGTAAGTATGGTGATGATGATGCAGAAGGGAGAGCTGCAGAAATTCCTCAAGATGTAGACTGTCTTGGAATGCTATTTTTATATGCTTTTTATAGTAGTAGCTTTGTTTTTCAGTTAGAGTTGATGAACCTCTCCAGATCTGTGAACCACCCCTAAAAGATCTTCAAAAGATGATTAACAATAGCAATTTTCTTTTCCAAAGGCTTGAAAGCAGCTAGGGTAAGGTTCTTGGCTTCACTGGAAATCTTTTAGGAGTCCACTAAGTATTTTTAAAAGCTTTGGAAATCCCTTGGGGGAGAGGATAGCGGAGCATGCAGAAGCAGTGGTAGAGGTTGTAGAAATACCAGTCTGTGCGTAGTATCTTCTATTTCTGATGCCTATTTTAGTATGGATAAGGAACATTAATGTTACTGCCTGCCACCATGTAAAACCATATCTGAAGAGTTTCTTCCTGTTTTGGGGAACGCTGCTAGTATGTAGAATTTTCAGGTATGAATGAGAGCTGTGCACAATTATAAAAATGCATTGTCAGTGAATATCTTCCCCAATACCATATCCTACGCACCTTTCGCTTCCATTGCTCAGAATGACTGTCACCGTCTAAAGAGAAAGTAGATGTCGAGGCTATTGATTCAATTAAAAGATTTGTTCTTTTTTAGAGAAGATTTTAAATTAGTTTAGATGAATTTCTGTGGGTTTCTCAAAGGGTATATTAGCAGAATTTAAAACTGTTCTATTAGGAATAGTTGATATTAACTATTACCAAATAACTTTAAAGAATATTAGGATATTCTAATAGAATATTGGAACTGTTATATTAAGTGAATTTTTATGGCTTTGTAAAGAGCAACAAAAAATATTTCAAAGACACCCACTCCAAGAACTCATTTTGTGTTTTCAAATTTGTTCTTCTGAAACTACAGACAATGCCATAAAGTTGGTCTCAGTGTGAATATCAAGCTTCAAAAATAACAACTTGATTGAATTATAGGAAGAGATGGGGTTTTTTTAGCTTGGTTCCTCCCTTGGTTCCGTTGAAATTGTGGCTAGAAATCTTGTGGGAGTCAGCGCTCAATGCTGAGTGGTCTTGAGAATTCCAGCTATGTATGTTTTGTAGTCATTTAATCACTCAGTTTAATGATATATTTGTAATATAGAAAATACTATAAAGAAGTTGCTTATTCAGTGATATGTACTGTTTAAAATAGTTGTTTCTTCTGCGCTTCATTCGTTTGCATTAAATTAAGGTGATGTAGTTCAGAGACGTGGCAGTCAATGTCTGTTAATTCTCCATGCTCCTCTGTGCCGTGCTTCAGAGAGAGACTACAGAAGTACCTCATAGTCTATACTTTTGATCCCTGCTCTTTCAGTGTACGTCATGGTACTTCATATGTTGAAAATTGTTGCATTCATCAGCTATTAACACACTTTGGCATACTTCAAAAGTGTAATTTGCAACAGAAGAGGAATATTATATAATCAAACAAGGACTTACTGTCTATAGATGAGAAAGTTCAGATCCTGTAAGACCTCATTCAAGCCATGTAATGTTACATCACTGTAATATTGTACAATAATATGGTGGTTTATATGGTGTTATTGCTGCCGGTACAAGCAAGCTGGCATTTCTTTCTCCAATACAAGTCAGGTAGGTGGCAGCCAAGAGGAGCCGATGCTTGGAGTCTCCCATTTCCTGAGGTCATCTTTTCTTGTTCTTGCCTCTACTTTCTTTCTCACTGCATTTGAGTGGGTTTTTTCCATCCATTTTGATGAAATTACAGGGTGATTTTGTTGGTTTTTATATTTTTTACAACTTTTATCACGTTCAGTAGTAAACAAGGAGAAAGATAAGGGTGCACCTTATCTTGCTAGTGTCAACCTCAGTTGCTTCATTTGTCTGAGGTTCATCTGCCTGTTTCCTAGGAATGGCACTTGTGCTGCTCAAGCAAAATGTGCTTTTAAAAGCCAAAGTTCATCTTACTCATCCGTCAACTGGCCAGTTTGACAAATCACCCAAGGATAACGCTGCACAGGAAAGACAGGTCTCATTTGCAGGGAACTGGTAACAATACCAAGCATTTTGGACTCCTCCAAGACCAAGAGCTTCATAGATGGTAATTGGCACCAGGGTGACAGTTCAGCTTTCCGTAAAGAGAAACGCCTAGAGTTAGAGTCTTGCTTGCCAGCTCTCCTTAGGGTAGTTTCCCCAGCAAAAATTGGGGGGGTTATAAATTACCCCTTTTGCGTTGACTAGTTCACAGCATGTAGTTCAAGAAACCCAGCATTCTAACACTAGAAGAGTGCAACACTGACCTTTTCTCAGAAAGGCAGTTATCGCCAAAGTATTTTGAGCTTTAAAAAAGGGAGAAGATTCTTGACATTTTGAGTTCTTATTCAGCAGTATACCTCAGTTTCTCAGTAAATATCTGCTCACTACCGGGTCTAACAGTGATAGCAAACAGATTGTTTTTACCTATTTTGAAAGAGACAATTGCATGATTTTTGGACAGGAAGTTGCAGTTTGGACAAATACGTGGTGTCTCTTTAGGTGATAATTGCAAAGAAGTGATTCTTTCAAAAACAAAAGCCCTTTCCAGAATTGTATTTCTACTCAAAATGTTGCGGAGAAATACTTCTTTTAACACTAAGTTTGCCATAACTAGCTTGCAGGCTAGACATAAACATTGCAGCCCAGTATAGTGATTGCTTAATTGACCAACGCATAGTAAGTGCAACCAAAAATGCAGTGTTAAAAACCATGCTGCTGCTTTCTTGTGGAAGCAAACGTTCTTGTAAGTTATCTTAAAGGACATAATTAATTTATTAATTTTAATTAATTAAAGGAGGAATTAATTTATGTAGTTCTTGTTGGCACAGCCTTATTGTCATATCTCAGAAAAGAACTGGAGATGAACATTCTCCATCAAATTGTTCAACATTTATTTCACTCAAATGCATCTTGAACAATCCAAGGTCACAACTGGCAGATGTAGAAAGCTGCTCCGAGATGCTGTCTTTCCAGAGATAAATATTTAAGAGTATGTTGTCAGAATAATGGTGGAACCATTTTTTATGCTGTAATAATTCCAAAAGAAAAAAATATGGAGTAGCCTGCAGTTAAGGGAAAGGCTTCCTGGACTTCACTACCTCAGCTTATTCCAAGTATTTTCTTGGGTCCTTGTCTTCAGTGTGATTAATTTTTATTTGCCATCACAGCTGCTCCAGGACATCTGGGGAAAGCATATATCAGCATAAGTCTGTGCCTGGATGATAGCTAAGGTAAAGAAGATTGGGATGCAAAATGCAGCAGCAAAGCCAAACATTTGTAGTTTTGTTTAGTAATTGCAGGTCGCTGCTCTCCAGTATTACATGTTTCTTGTCCTGAATGTCAGAAAGGTCACAGAAACAAGAATTTATTACCTGTTCATGTCTTTCTGTGATTTGAGTTGTGGATGTAAAACATCATGGGTTTGAATTTGTTGGTTGATTTCCCAAGCTGTGAATTTATTTCCATCCAGAAAGGAATGGGAAAGGGAACAGAAATTATATGTGCTGTTTGAAAGGATCGTTTTCAAAGGCTTACTGGTAGCTGTGTATTGGAGAAAGAAATCCCTGTTTATGCTAAAATTATTTTGGGGTGTGTGCCAGGCAAGATATTTGTGTTATAGTTATCTTCATGCAAATACTCTAGCCTGAAATAAAAAATTACTGATTTATCGCATCTCTGCTCAAAAGGACCCCTGCTGTGAACAGTGGAGTGAACGCTAGCAGATAAGTTTATGGGGGTCCCATGCAATAGTGCAGCTCTGCAGTGACTAAATTTTAGTCTTCATCCAGTTTCCGCATGTTCTTCAGCTTCTGTTCAAAAGAGAAATACTGATGATGCTGTTGAAAATATTTCACGGAACTTTATCCCTCCGTGACTCTCAGCAGTTCAATCTCTCATATAACGCAGGAATTTTAAATGCAGAAAAGCACTTGTACTATGGACTTTTTCAGCTGGTTTACTGAAATGGTCAGCAAGTTATAATAGAGAGAGTTCCCAAAATAATTTTTTTTCATAGAAACTCAGCTAGGAAATACTTCTCTATTTTGAATTTAATTCCGTACAGGGTTTATTAGGCTCTGTCACTTAGAATAAGTTACACTCTGGTTAATTTTAAAGCCTGCCTTGATTAACAATATAAATGAAGTAATCCTTCACCTGAAGGCAGGTGACATTAAAGGAGCTAAGGCTTCTGCCATTCTCCTGCTAATGAGCTGAGAAGTGCTGTCATGAATAAAAGCCCAATAATAAGGCATGAGTGAGATAATATCCATAATAGTGGACAAAATACTTGCTTTTAAAAATACTGACAAGTCATATTTCAGTACTAAGAAATGCAAGACTTGTGTTCTTTACTGTTTTTTCCTAAATACATTCCTTGAATATTTGCTAAGGCTTGGTGTTGAAATTGGCTGCTTTTAGCTGTCTGACCACAAAGAAAACTGTCAGCTCCTTTTAAGGGTAAAAAGAACCAGAGGGGGGAGAAAAAGAAAGAAAATGGACTTACATAATGAACAAATAAACTTATGAGGAGTAAAAAGCATAATCACTTTTTGCCCAGTAGAGGTTAGATGGAAAGTCAAAGCTCCTACACATCTGAAGGTTACTTGATAGGAGCTTTGGAGCACGTAAGGACACTGGTTATGCTGGAGCAGACCCATTTTGGCTGTGAAAGAGGCAAGGGATGAGGTAGATCCTAATTTTTACATTAGATTATCCTAGTTAAAGTCTCTTTCGCACGCAGGTGGTCTGCCTCTGCCAGGAAAGGCTAGATTTTTTTTGGCTCAAGTGAGCTTTTGGAATAATGCACTCTGATCTGAGCTGTCTCCTGGTCCCATGTGACAGTTTGTAGCTGTTTAGCCACAGTTTTTCAAATATGTAATTAATCAAGCTCCTGCTTGTTTCTGTACTTTGTTATGGGAGTGAATGCTGGTAGCTGCTAATTATTTAAAATGCCTGTTGTGCAGCCTGATACCACCTAATTGACCCGGTCAAAACCCATGGAGACTGATATGCATAATAAATGATGAAGAGCCTAAACAAGTACAGGTCTAAAATTCTGTTTCCAGGGATGCCAGAATAAAGACAGACATCTGCTTAGCTGTATGCCTGTGCTTCAGCATTGATAACATGACTGGTAACACTGCAACAAGGATTTTGTGTCAAGTAGTCAGTCGTCAGCTTCCGTATCTTGGATGTTGCAGGTGAAATTTCGTGCTTAACCAGAAAACTAGCCAGTCATTTCAAAGATACTCGTCGTCTCTTTTACTGTCATGCTCTTAAGCTGACATTGTTTCAAGGTTGGTAGTATGCTTACCAGGTTTCTTGCTGGACAACCATGAAAGTTAGGAGATAGGATATGGTTTTAATTTTCTCTCCACCGATGACAAGACTGTATTAACTTTGTTCTGTAAATTTTGCAATCAGTGTGGATGGGTTAGCAAAATTATTTTCTTACTGCTTTAGTTGAACCCAGTGTGGGGTAGAACATGTCTGTATAGATGACACCATTACATGTAGAGGGGAAAAAAAAATCCCACTACTGAGAAGGGAAAAAAACCACAAACCCCAAAAAACACAACCCAAAATATTTGGGGTGTTGGATGTGAAGAACTAGCATTACACTGTTCTAATAAAAAA
>VYZV01021616.1:4667-18490 GCA_013401275.1 Pandion haliaetus | reverse complement strand
GGGGGGGGGGGGAAAATCCCACAAGATATTCCAAACAATATTTGACTCCGATCCAATGTATTGCTGTAGATAAGTTTACATCAAGGTTGAACGAGAAACACGTTCATCACAAGCAGTAATGCAGACTGTGTATAGTGAGAGTTCAACCATTTAGAAATAACAGCATTACTTGTAAAAGGCATTTGCCACTGAAAAAGTGTAGGAGACGATTATTGTGACTTTAGCAGTCTTATTTTATAATACGCATGGAGGGTTTGAAATATGCATCTGGATTCTTGGTGTGTTCATAAGCAAACTTTATGGTCACAAAAGGTACTGGGGAGCAATGAGAAAGGCGGTGTAAAATGAGAAAGCTGATGTAATTGAGATTATCAACAGGAAAAACCTGAATTTGCATGACAATACAGACCACAGAAAACACTCACACGATGTTTAACTGCTCTGAAAAGATAAGTTCTTGAGCATCTGTGAACTTTTAACTGATTCAGAAAATGCTACTGAGCAGTATCAAGCGTCTAAATCCTACTGTATCGCTGTGTTACTGCCGGGTTTTGCTTTCCAGAAAAATAGGTGGACAAACTGTGTACGGTATCTAAAGTGACACTTGCTCATTGATCTATTTGCATTAGAACGAGGAAGCTGGTATCTATTGCTGTACACATGGCGTTGTGTGGTGTGCAGACAGTGGTGTGCAAATGAGAACGCTGAATGCTGTTCCTGCAGACACTGGTGCTTCAAAATGTAGCTCTGGAGTCCGGAGGGGAGTTTGAGGTGGTTACATGGGGAGGTGCTTCATACACGGCGATTTCTGGATGAGAATACAGATTGCCAGAGCTGAGCGAGTCTTGTGGAAATGTCAAGGCGTTGATCAATCCCGACAGGATTTTGAGCACAATCCAAGTAAGTGGCAGACAGATGTCGAAGGCATTCTAGACACTGGCCCCTCTCTCGGCTGTTCTAAAGCAGAGAACATCTAAAGCTTTCTTTTTCTTGGCCTGAGAGTAAGCCCATGGGAAAAGGCACCTTCAGAAGCATTCCGGCAGAATTTAAATCAAATAGGGACACATTCTGACTCGCTGTATTTAATTAAAAAGCAAAAAGACAGTAAACAAGAGAGTTTAATGGTACATATAAAAAAATGCATTACTCCTATGTTTTATAAATGCAAGCTTTTGAAACATGGAGTAGTTACTTGTATATGGAGCATTCTAGCTTCTGTTCATTTGAATACTACTGACTTTTCTTATAATTGCTTAGATTTTATGAATTCATCTTTATTTTTTCACTATTTTAATTTTTCTAGGGGACTTTCTGGAAAAGTGTGAAGTACACAGGCTATGTATATTTCAATATTCAGACGTTTCTGCCTAGAAATAATGGCAAGAAACCTTTATTTCTTAAAACCTAATACCCAGTCATCTTCCTAGGAATCACAAATTGCATGTTGATGTTTCAAAGGGTAAGCAAGCCTACCAAGGAAAGTTGGAAAAAGTACTGTGGTTGGCCCCGAGAAGCATGCTGTCTTCCAGGAATGCCGAATTAGTTTGTAATCTCCAGCTCCATATCTCCTAACGGCCATGCTTTTTTTTTTTTTTTTTTTTTCTGCATCTTATGGAACAGCATCACAGGGCTTGAGCATTGACTGAAAAGTGATCCGGTGTTACATGCTGAGAAAGCAGCGCTTGGGGCTGCTTTCCAGGAGAACGCTGTTTTGAGCACGAGCTAATGGGGAGTTTGTACTTATTTAGGTGCGAGTGTAGGGAGAAGCAAGTTTTGTGTGTACTGAGACCTGCCGGAAGGCAGGGACAATTCGAGGGTTTGGAAGTTTTGCAGAGTTTTGCTTGAAGAGCCCTGCTCCGCTTTTTCTGACCCAAGATACCAGAAGGAGTAACTTCCAGTGCCGAGACCACCTGTGCAAGTTGCCTACAGCTGTGTTTCCAGTTGGGAGACTGGGACAGGACAGTAGAAACTGGCAGATGGTGTCACTGCAAACCCACAACTTGACGCAGCCACCTCTGAAACTATTTGTCTAGTATGTTTTGAATTTCTCACAATATGCGAAGACCTCTTCTTTCTTTTTCCCCTCTCCTCTTTTCTGTAGTCCAAGTAATGTCTCCAACTCTCTTTTTAGGGCAGCTTCTCAGGGCAATGTTGCTACCACTGTGTAGTCAGTCGTATCTTTTTTTATCCAGCCAGCTGTTGACTGTTAGTTCTATTGTGGTGTTATAGTTTATGTCCTAACAATGCATAATGGCTATATGCTAGAAAAAGGTTGCCAAATTTATAAAGCAGGAAAAGAGAACAGAGCCACACCTTTGTTTTATAAAAATAATTTCTGATCAAAATTCTCATGTGCTGCTCTGGGATTGGCTTCTACATACTAGCTTTTCCAAGCCGATTTGTTGGGGCAGGTGTGTGTTCATGTTTCAGTTGCACTGCTGTACTGGACATTTCCCAGTTCTTTACCATTGTTGGTGCGGTGGGATAAAGTCAGAAGAATGTCCCTGCCTCTTTTTCTGTCTCTTAGCATCATTGGATTGTGGGCCATTCCTTTCTCTTCATAGGTGTCCGCATATCGAGGTGTAGACATAAATAAGATTATATGTATAAACTGTATCTTTTTATATTGTTCCACCACTGTGATCCTTATTCCTTTAAACTAAAAGAACATCAGAAGTTCAGGATAAGGGCATTAAAGGAGCCTTTGATATTTCAGTTCTGGAGTCCTCTGTAATCTTCCAGCTCCCCTCTTCCTCACCCTGTGCAGGCACCAGAATCATGCTTGCCTCGTTACAGCCACATTCATTAATCTCATCTCTTGACTCGTTTATAGAGGACTTTCCTTTCTGCTCTTGAAAAGAAATCCTGTATTGACCCTCACTTGATAGGCCTTAATTGTTTTTTCTCCACAAGCTTTAATTGCTTCCCATGGAGCGTCTGCCAGGAGAGAAACCAGGCTTCCAAGCACCACTGCTCTAGCACTTGTTTGAAGCGTAAGTATTTAAACCTCATGAAAGGCAGACTAGATACTTCTTCTAAATCAGTCCCAGCTTCCCATTAAAGTCTGTCTGGAGCTACTTTCTTTGTGTGGCTGCCATCGTGGTCCTCAGCAGTTCATTTGGTGAGGAGATGCTGGCTGGGGCCCAGCCGAATGTACTCTTGATTTCCACAGTGCTCTCTCAGTACCGGTCTGTGGCTGTGGCAGATTTAAATGCCCACGGAAAAGCGAATCGCTGCCCCACAGGCTTGGCTGCCTTGGCTATCCAAACTGCCACCCACACAATTCTCTGTGACCAATAGTCCTGTTAATATTTTTATCTTCCCGTGTGTATTGCTGAAGGCCCGTGTGCTATTTGTTACGAATTCCAAAACAAGGACCCAGGGCAGTGCATCCTCCAAATTTGTGCATTAGCTCAGGATAAGACCACACATCCAAGCAGCTTGTAAAGCTTCCAGCTTCGTCTCCACCACTGACTGATGGATTAATTCCCAAATGGGCCACTGCCTCTGGCTGTCATGGTTAGCCATCACAAGTCCTAGGAACTCCAGGGCAGAGTCAGGATCCTGTATGAGGGATTTCCTTGACAGTTGGAGGAAACGTGTCAAGCAGCAATGAAAAGGCAGGCTCTTGGGAGGTTCTTGCGGTCAAAGTCTTCCCGCAAACTTCTTTCCTCTTCATTAGATACAAACAGCTTTTCTTCTGAGGTTTTGCCAGCATGGCCAGGGGCTTTCCTGACTCCTGCTGTGGGTAAAATGCTCTTTCATCAGCCGTGGTTCTGGTGGAGAGAAGGGCAGCGTGGGCTGCAGCCCAGCCTGTGGGAACCGCGGGATGCAGTCTGTCCGTGCACGGACAGCCAAGCCTTTGGCTGGGCCAGCCCAGGTTATGACAGCTTCATCGGTTTCCTTTGGAAGCTGCGGCTGGAGCTGGTGTTTGGACAATCTGGCTGGGCAAACAAGCATAAGCACAAAGGTCTTTGGGAGAGAAGGTTTGGGTTGGGGACAAAAACGACAACCTCTCGCATTAGCAGCCTGTTCGTGTCATGAAAAGGGAGAGGCATGGGAGGGACTTGCAACTGAGGACTGTGCGGGGACAGGCAAGAGAGAAAGGCTGCATAATTCTGTTGTTCAATCACTCTTTCTGTCTTGTGTCAGCATCTTCAGGGGCTGTCAGAGAAGCAATGAACCACGTTTTGTGTCAGTGTACGTGTGCGCAGCGCATTTATGTTAGATCTTTTGTGACACTGAGGGGTGTCTTTGGCCTCCCAAGTACTTGCTGCCTGACTTCATACCCAATGATTGATGAGTGTGGAGTCCATGATAATGCATGGAGAAAGCAGTCCCTCTCCAGTCAATTGTGCGTTTCAAAACCACGGAACTTACTATCTGCTAACAGCAAAGAATTCCGTGGTTGGAGGGATACGTTTTTATGTTGGTGCATGGGAGTACGCTTTATGTGATCGTTTCATGGATTATTATGCATTTAATTTAATTGGTATTGTTTCATAATAGCCTTTATTGACAGAGTGTAATAAATTATTTCAAGCTGACAGTGGTTCTCCCTGTGATTGTCCCATAGGTACCCCTAGATACTTGCCAGGTGACATAGGCACTTACTTCCCCCAGGGTTGACAGACATTGTTCCTCCCCTATAATAATTAGCACAATGTATTTCTAATCCTATTTCCAGGGAATCTAGTTAATTCTTGTTTTCTCCCTCTGGAATAAGGAAGAATGTTTAAGTCTAAAGTTCATAATAATATAATTATCTATGTTTATATGGAGTCAGCCCGCAGTCTGGAAAAGAATACAAACCTTTTGCCTTTTTATGAATATGGCAAGAGGGCTTATCAACAAACACATTAAATTCCAGCTCTTGGCTTTAATCCTGCAAATATTTATGTATGTGTGTATCTAAACGCAAATGCTTTTTATACGTATATCTATATACACCGTCAAACAAAAAAAACCCCAAAGATCTTCTGGAAGACCCCACAATAGCACAGTAAGTAACCAGATGAATTTGGTGTAAGAGCTGTGGTCCTTATCATTAATGATTAATGCTGCTATGAATCTTGTGAAATACTATTGTCCACCCAGACTTTTACTGCTATCTACAAGCTTACATATTCCAATGCTTCTCGATGTATAGGATACATAGTTTATGCCAAGTTTGCTTTGGGGATCTGAAAAGAGTAGGAGAAAATAGCAATGTTTTTTATTTGCTCTAGCATTTCCAGTGAAGAATAAAGGGGACTTTCAAAAAGAGTGATCAAGAATGTCAGGGTTTTGCTAAACTAAAAAGATGTTGGCTTGCTACAGTTTGAGACATCTCATGATACCAGGTATGTATGACATATGCTATTATTCTAAAATGGCTAAGGCAGTCTTATGTAGGAACAAAAAAAATACTACAACATGTCAGAGAGCTGAAGTGGAAGGGCACTTTTGTCAAAATAAACACGTTTTGTTAGAAGAAAAATCAGTGCATTTCAAAACTTAAGCAAAGATAGCTATAATTATGTGCAGGGTGTGTTCTCTCTTTATTGTCCGTGTTTTCTGATATATACATCCTAGTACTTGGTTTTTACTAAACAAATTGTTACCAATGTAAAGAGTTATTTGGTTAATTTTCTGTCTCACCTGAATCATCCTGTGGGTTGGATGTTTCAGCTACCCTGTATTGTGGTAAAGTAATGGGGTGCAACAGGAGTGAGCACACTCCTCAGGAGTCCAGTCTTACTCCTTCCCCACATCTGCTGATCCTCCGTAGTTCCAAGACCGTCGTCTTTGTGGGAGACTTTTGCCCAGCACGGCTTTCAGTGACTGACTTTTAAAGTTGCCAGAACCGTCTTCTAAAGGCACCATGTTGTAAGTAGTAGACCTCCTTAACTAAGGTTGTTCTTTCTCATTCACACAGGGCTACCACTGAAAAGATAGGTTTATAGAGCAAACTTTGAGGTGGAAAAGGGAGGAAGGAGTGTTTCTGGGAAATGGGGTGAAAACTGGGAAATAACACGATTATTTTGTTATTCTTTCTTCAAACATGTACAGAACAACATCCTCCAAAGCCGCCATACAAAGGGTTAAAAATTGTTCAGAAGATTTATGTTGGTTTTGTTTTTTAATCTAAGGACATAAACAGCATTTTTATTTTATCCTTACTGTGCTTACCAATACATTTGCTCTCTCCACAAAGCCCAGAGCTTTGCTCCTGCCAAGAAAGGAAAGAAGGGTAACGTATAGTAAGAGACATTCTGATATTATTACATTTCGAATATATGAAGTTTTGAATTAGTCTATGGTTGTCCATTCTGTACCAGATAAAACTGTCACTAGCTCAGAGGTTAGGCCATAACAACTCGGGCAGATTTTATCTTAGATCTTCAATCAAATTTCACAGGAATGGCTGCATGCTTTTGAAATGTGTCATGCTTCTGAGGATGGCTATGCCATAGTCCTTGGTGCAGCCTTCAGCCAATTTCCCGGCCTTCAGCTTACTATCAAAATGAACAGACTTTAAAGAAAGTCTGTATGTGTCCAACAAGTGCCATGGTAGCATACCTGAAAGTGGAAATAATATTATATTAATTATATTATTCTTCCTCACAAATATTGTGTTTCTTATGCCAAAAAATTTTGCACTTAGAACAATATAATGAAATTGACTATGCAGACAGCGTTTCCAAGGCAAAAAAAAGCCCAAGCCATTAAAAGCAATGGAAGAGTTTCTTGCTGCTTTTTCTGTTGAGCTAAATTACTTTGTTCTCTGAGTTGATGTTTTAGCAAGCTTCAGCTATCTTTAGCTACCTATTTAGCAAACTTTAACTAAGGTTAATTTCATTAATACTACTAGGCTGCAATGTTTTTAGTGAACTTTTTAGGTTTTAGTGTACTTTTTTTACTTCCTCTGATATCTTAACTCATCTATGAGTAAAGCTTTTTAGCACGGTCACTAGTAACCTGATCTCCTTTCACAAGATGTGACCACAAGCTGAACTCTGTGACGAAGAGTTTACTTCTTTTGTTTTGTCCCTGATCTGAAGCGATGATCAAGTTTCCGTTGTTTCTGGAAAAGCTCAAATCCAAGCTGAACTCCCACATGCTCTGTGGTTTTGATCTAAGTCTGAACATGCAGTTTGCAACTCTTGGGCTGCTCTGCTAGGAAAACCTTGGCAACCATCCACTTCATTTTACTTACCAAAGTCTTAGATTAATTTTAGTCACTGACCTAGCTTCACTGCTGTTGGCACAACAGGGGAGTCGAATCAGGCCTGTCCCATTTTTGTCCTCTTTTAGCAGCTTGGCAGAGAGAGAGAAGCTCGTCTTGAATTTGTAATCATTTACTCTATGGCCATACCATAGCAGCAGTGATTCGTTACTCTTTGGGATGTCCCACCCTACCTACGCATACAGCAGGAGGCTGAAGAGGGCTGAGATACCTATGTCTGAGAGAGCAGCCTGTTATGGAAAATAAATGAGCTATAGAATTCAGAAATCAATAGGCATTATATAGTAAAGATTAATGATAGGATTAGATAGACTATATACAGCTGTTTAACTACAGGTGTTTAAACAATTTGAGTATTCATGACATCCTTTGAATAGTCCCTACCAAGGTTGGTCTAGCCCCAGCCATCGAGTTAATCAGTAGGAAAAGATAAATGAAGATAAAATTAGCAAGTTAAGTGAGCTGATAATGATGATCTTAACTGACAAGATAAAGAACTAGACAGACAGAGAAATAGAGTAAGCATATATGATTAAAAGGTTAATTACCAAGAATTTGAAATTTCTTGAATAGAACACTTAGAATAGACCAAACAGTAATCTCAAAATAAATGACTATTGTGACCTTGAAATGGACCAATGGACTTTGCTACCAAAAGCAGGATGGAGACGGAATCGAAAGAACCTGCTTACCAATGGAAATTAATGGACTTTTTGACTGATCAAGAGAAATGAAGAACTAAGACAACAGTGGAAGATTTCGGTGGACCTTGGTGATTATGTAATGCATATGAAGGGTATATATATCTGGAGGATTGTGACAACTGTTTGCCATTCACTGAGGCGGTGGCCCAACTCTGAGTTGTGTTGTATAATAAAAACCAAACCTAGTGTACCCCATCTCCCTGCTGTTACTTTGCTTTAACACAGCCCACAGAAACCCTTCCAAACCACATAGGTGCTGCAGCCGTCTGTGCCTTCAAATGCCTGCAAGACAGAAAATAACCTTGCCTGAGCTGAGCAAGAAGAGTTTCGTCTCCCCTCCATGCAGCGTTCCCAGGCTGAGACAGAGTAGAAGACCTCCCAGGACCGGACCGTGGCAAATGTATAAAACCTTGGGCAGCTTTGTGTTAGTCCAGAGCACAGCAAGAGTGGTCAAAACCACAGGGGAGTTCAGGGGAAGCGAAGGGGGAAGAGTAAAGATGTTGGCTTTGGTGGCTCCCAACCTCTGCACGCCAGTATCGAGTGTGTCACCCGGGAAGTGGCTTCGATGTCCCGTGATTCAGTATGACTGCCGTGAGCTCCTCGTGGTGCCTTGGGAAATGGCGGTGCTGTCTGTCATTCGGGTTCGCTAATGCTGCGGGGCGGGGGGGGCGGTTTGTTTGCTCGGCTGGTTTGGAGTTTGGGGTTTTCGGTTTGTTTGTTTTAACAGATGAGGAAGAAGTACTTCCCGTAGGATTAGGAGTGAAGCAGTCTGAAGGGAGGATGGTCGGGCAGGAGTGTTTCCTTTACAAGGAGGGAGGACAGAAATGATGAGAGATGAGAGTCGGAGAAGACAGCTAGGAGAGAGCCCTGGAAAAACCAGCATTGCCACTCAGCTGTACCTCTCGCTAGAACTGTAAACAAGGTGATTTAAACCACCTTGCTATTAAACAAGATACACTTTAAATCCTTTTAAAGACAACAGCTTATGGAGTTAAAAAATATTTTATTATCTTAGGCAGTTTTAAAACACCTGCGCTTCCTGTCACTATCTTACTACAGAGTGAACAGGAATTAGTAAGAAATATCTCCTATAAGAAGAGTCCGGTATATTTTTATGATTCTTTCAAAACACTGAAAGATATATAGGCCACTTTGTCCTATTGCTTTAAACTGTGGGTATAAAACCCATGTAATATGTGAGCTGAGTGCAGCTTCTTTGCACACTGAAATTCTATCGCAGGCTCGCTGACTGGCTATACAGCTATGAATGATAGCAGGGCAAGAAGCGGAAGGAGTAGTCATCAGACTGGTGGCAGGTTTGCTTGCTAAATCCTAAACAGAACAAGGTTCTTCATTTCGGTTGTTTCTGTTCATTACTTTGGATGTATCACCCATTTAATTCCATTGCTGTACTTCTCTTCAGTACAGCATATCACTCAACTGTGATTTTAAACAATTACATGGGCCGCATATTTATAGAAACCCAATCCCAGCAGGAGCCTGCAATGTTTCATAACAGTCTGTCTAAATGATTGCCTGGTGAAATGCTGACCACAGTGTAGTCGATTTAATTTCTATTACGTGCAGATGGCTCTCTTTGTGTGGTTTACTTTGCTGCAAGAGCATTCTGTGTCAAGGTGACACTGTACCAAATCACAGCAAGATTTAGCAAAAAACTTAGTGATATGCTTATTAGAC
The DNA here is from genome assembly GCA_013401275.1 of Pandion haliaetus. NCBI lineage: Eukaryota > Metazoa > Chordata > Aves > Accipitriformes > Pandionidae > Pandion > Pandion haliaetus. The sequence goes on along the minus strand of VYZV01021616.1, from coordinate 8,860 downwards.
TGTTTTATTTGGGACTTGTTAGTTGATTTTGGTTTTATTGATGTCCTTGGGGAAAATCCAACGTGGTTTTTTTCTCAGAATGTTTTGGATCTAAAAAAATATCGCCAGAGATTATTAAATTATCTGGGATCCACTGCTGTTTCCATCTGTTAATAGAAAGCGCAACTACACGCTTTTCTTCTTGTTCATTGACATTATGGGGTTTACTTTGAAAATTTTCTATTTGCAAGAGTCCTTGCGTTACAAACCTGAGACATTTGAGAATTGAACATCATCAAAACTGTATTAAAAGATACCCCGTGTAGGTGTAACCTCACTTAGATATCCTCACTTACATGCAGATTGATTTTCCAGCATTTTTAAAGTGGTTTTCTCAGGACCCAGGGGGAATTCATGGTGCCAAGTATTGAGTTTTCCTGACTGTACCAAAAGAGGGATTATTTATTTAGTTATTTATGTGCTTTTAATCCATGCTGAGGAAAGGGGCTTTTTCCACCTATTGTGGAAAATAGTGGATTTTTCCCTCTGTCGTGAGGCAGAGATGGAATATTATGGCGCAAATCAGATTACTGAGGTATATTTAAAAAAAACAGTATTGCCACTCATCTGTACCTCTCACTAGAACTGTAAACAAGATAATTTAAACCACCTTGCTATTAAACAAGAGACTTAAAAATCTTTTTTAAAGGCAACAACTCATAGTGTTAAAAAAAAGAAAAAAGAATGAAAAAAGAAAAATTATAATAATAAAATACTTATGCTGAGAGAGACTTAACCAGGGGTTTCTTGGTTTGGAGATCAGTAGAAGAAAAATCCACCATGATAATTCCCAATTTCTTTTCTCAATTAATCATGATTCAGAGGCTTCAAGCAATTCTGTCTTCCCTATATATTGTGAATCTCACAGTGTAAACTATTGTCTTAATGAACTTGTTGTACCATTTTTATATCAATATATCACTCACATGCATGATTCTTCCAGTACCCGACGTAGCCATTAGAGAATAATTTTGCTCAGGTACTAAGATTCGAATGTTCTCTCTTTATTTTTCCATCCCTCTTGTTTCTCATATAGCTTGAATCGGTATACATCACCTGAAGTGTCCAGCTCTTCAGCTTAATTTTTCTCTGAACCTCCTTTGAATCTCTTCTGAATATCCTCTTTTCTTCACAGCCTCTTAGACTTCGTGCCAAACATTACTGGTTATATGTAACACTGGGCTCACTCCCCTCTCTAGGCTTAGTCTCTATTGTAAGCCTGTCTTAGTTCAAATGTAAAGCTTTCTTCATGCTTTGTGAGTTCGTACCTACATAAAAGCCATTGCAAGAATAAAGGTCCAGGTGAGGCAGAGGCTGAGGCAGTGCAGCTGATGTTTCTTTTTAAAGGATAATAAGAGTCGGGTTGTGTGTGGACTCTGACTCTTCCATTTCCATCTAGCAGTCACTTTGCTAACCCTGTCCATTCTTATGAACCATTATGTTTAAAAGCTCTTTGCTGCATGACCGTACTTTGTTTCACAGTCTGAAAACTGTAAGTAATGTGACTTGGTGTCCCACTAATTCACTTTAAAGTTCCTGCGACTGCAATATTGCGTGTGAGTGACTCTGGCCAGAGTATACATAGTGGGAGAAACGTGAAGAGAAAACATGTGCAATGATGAGCGGTATCTGGAAAGTACCAAAAAATAGGTGATGCAAAAGTAGGTAAGTAAATATAATGATTGTGGTCTTCAGTTGAAAGCAGACGCAGCTGTAAGTACTGGAAATAACTATACTAAGTAAATAAAACTGCAGGTAAGAGATAATAAATACAGTTATTCCAAGGACCTTTACATTTGTATGCTTCTAGCAAATTATTCTGTACTTGTTATTCTATACCTATTTTATGGGGTAATATCTTATAACTAAAACAGGAACTCTGCATAATTGTGTATTCAAATATGTCAGTAAAAATATGCAAGAATGAAATCCTCTAGGACTATCTAAATTAAATTCTGTAGTCTCTTATAACATTTCTATTGAACTTTATTATTTTTTTTAATAAAACTGCAGAAAATTCCCATGGGGGATCAATTCTCGAAAAAAACCATAGCATTGTATAGATTACCGTAGATATCCACAGAAAATAAGAGCCATCTTATATAATCTTTCATCATCATCCAGATCTCCATTTAGAGATTGAATACTTGGAAAAGTTTTATACAGCTATAAAGAAAATCAGCAGTTTCTGGGTCATGGTTTCTCTTTTCTGGTTCGCATGGTTCAATTTAAATAGTTTCTTTTCCAGTTTTCTCTTGTCTCTTAACAAATTATGTCCATGAAAATCATCAAGCTAATTCCTTATGAAAGCAATGATCTCCTTCCAGAAGTGGGACTTCCTTACTTAAATGAATCCAGCCCATTTTTCTTTTTGAATAATTCTGCTTTTAGAAGACTTTCTCCTAAGTATGTTGATTGGGTTTTTGTGTGTTGCACAAGAATTAAGTGCTGTTGATCAGGGGAGGGAAAGAAGAAGAGGGAAGTTATGAAATACAGTGAGAGATTTCTGAACGTCATGTGAAAAGAGGGTGCTGAAAATGTAATAAAAGACAGGAACTGGGATCCGGGACAAAACTTTGTTGGAGACTACTGCAGGACCAGAACAAAACCCTGATAAAATAATTAGAGGTTGGCCAGTCGGTGCAGTTCAGATGGAAAGTGTAGAAAGCAGATTATCTTCTCACATCCAGGAGATGATAGAGAATCCAAACCAGTTCAGTTGAAGAAACTTGAGTACACAACAAAAACCATGTCGTGTTGTCGTGTTTGTCACAGCATATACAAACCAGAACAGTGGTCAGCCTCTGTAGGAAGCCTGCACTGGTTTGAAAGTGCCAGAAGAGCGATCAGTGCCTTGGCAGATAGGGTGACGAGCAATATTAATTTAGGAAGGATGACAAGATCCCAAGTCAGCCAAGATTTTGAGATCTGTCTGCACCCTTGTTCAAAGCAAACATACCAAAAAAAAAAAAACCCCACCAAACCCATTCAGATTTGTTTGCATAATATCTGGAACAAGGTAACTTATGAAACTTATGAAAACTCAAAAGAAAGCAGATGAAAATAAAAGGATCCCAACATAACCTTTGCCAGCCCTTTTTGTCTTTGAAAAAGAGGATGCGTCCCCTTTTCTCGCTCTGTCAAGAAACTGTCTATTGCTTTCTACTTTGCAGCAAATTTAAATTAGTCCCCTGGGGGAAAAAGTTTCTCTTTATGCCTGCTGAGACGTCACCATGGATCAGCCTTTGCCACGTGTCTCCTGGCTTGCCCCCGGCTGGTGGCAAGCAGCGAGCAGGCTGCACCCACCTCCACATCTCTGGAGCGACCAGGGTCACTGCAGCAGGAGTATCTGCAGGGATCAATGGGCACCAGAGCCCAGAGGGTGGTGGAATCGTCGGTCCAGGAGAAAAGGGAAAGTTTCCTAATTTTAAACTGAACCGAGTCTCACAACCCAAAGTGGTGTCAGTGCTGCAAGGAATAATGAAAAGCAAGAGGATAGCAACAATCAGAAAATAATCAGATACAGAGGGGGGTTGCAGCAGTGGAACAGAAGGACTAGAGACTTTAAACAGGACCTGGTGAGCAATGGGCACCTGGGCACTCTTAAAATGGTTGCTTTTTAGTGACAATTGTGAAAATTTCAAGTTGAATACAAACACATGAGATACCTGATGCCCAAAGAAACACTGTTCCAGCTCTATGGCAAAAATGCACTAATGTGAAGAGCAAGAAACTACATATTTCAACTTTATACAAAAACTATAAACCTGTCTAGGCTCCAAAAGAGTATGTTCTGTAATTTCTGGAGCTCCCGTGAAGGATAGGTAAAATGGATTGGATTCATTAGAGTAGCATGGTCATTACAGCACAATGTTAGTCCTTAGCAATCCGAGATGGATTTTTTGCCATCAATTGTATTCATTCTGAGAAAAATGTGTTTAAATTGACTTTTAAGGGTCATTTAAGGACTGGGATATATAATAGATGGTTTACATTGGCCCTAAATAAACAGCAAACATCAAGGAAATTAAGGCTTTTGCGTGTGCCAAAGATTATAAAAAACCTCAAAGGAGACCATGTCAGTAAAACAGAAAAATCAGCTCCTTGGAATAAGTACAAATAGGCTTAGCCTAGGGGTGGGGAGGGGGTGTGGG
>VYZV01021615.1:112252-123192 GCA_013401275.1 Pandion haliaetus | reverse complement strand
CCTCCGACGGTCCAGTGTCCTCGGGTGACATCTGTCACCTCCCGCCCGTGCCTGGCCTGTGCCGGGGACGCTTCCGTCACTATGCCTATGACCCTGCCACGGGCACCTGCCAGCCGTTCATCTACAGCGGCTGCGGGGGGAACCCCAACAACTTCAGGACGGTGGAGGAGTGCCAGCAGGCCTGCCGGCAACTGGGTGAGAGGAGGGGCTGGACTGGGCCAGACTGGGCTGCCCCTGCCCTGGCAGAGGTGAGGGCTGGGCAGGGGGTGGGAGCACAGGGCTGCGCCGCCTGCAGCCGGGCAGCTGGACCCAGAGGGTCCGCTGGCCTTCCCACGGAGCGAGAGCAGCCTCCCCACACCAGGGAGAGCAGCAGCAGCCCACATCGCTCCAGCACACGGCATCCCTGGGCCCCAGTGCGCGGCGTGGCGGCCTCCGGGTGTTTATGCTGGGTGATTTCAACCAGCTCTCAGCTCCGTCCTGAGAGCCAGTATTGTCTTTGGTCAGAACCAGGCAACGGTGTTAGTAATCATAATTTTGCAGCCTGATTATCAAAGTAGGAAACCTGACCACCGAGGCACTCAGCCTGCACGGGCAGGGGGGAAAGCCTGCTCTTGCAATTTGCCTTCCCACATCCCTGCCGAAGGCGTTTGGCACAGGGTGTGTGCTTGGGAGAGCAGGCGCTGGCGGAGCCCTGGTGGCCCCCGTGGCGGGGGGAGGGAGAGGGGGGGACCGGCACTGTGTGGGCCCGCGCCCGGTTGTGACACTCATTTCCGAGTGGAGCCACGGGCGGTTGGGGCCGTTGGTGGTTAGGCAGCCACCGCAGCCGCTCGGCTTCCCTGGCATTGCAGTTGTGTCTCCGTGCAACACTGGAACCACGAGAGCTGCTCCTGGCTGTGCCACATCCCTGGGGGTGCGGGTGCGGGGGCAGCCTGTGCCCGGGGCTGGGGGGCAGATGCTGGGGGGGTGAATGCACTGAGGGGTGAGTACAGCAGCCGGTCTGGGGCCAGCTCTGCTCCCCAGCACCCCGCTGCCTCCCCCCGCCCCGCCTGCACGTCCCTCCTCACCGTCCTCTTTTGTCCCCCAGGGAAAGCCAAGGAGTGACCCCAAGGAGGAGGTGGCAGCGGGGCCTGGGCCCCCGTACAGGGCCAGCAACCTGGGGGCTGGGGTCTGCGGCGGTGCTGCCTGCCGCACTCTGCCCCATGCAATAAAGCCGCCAGGACGCCTGGCTTGCAGCAGCACAGCCTCCACTGTCTCGCCTGACCCGCGCCTCCACGGCTCCACGTGCTCCCCAGCGCCTTCCCGCTTCCCTTCCCGGCCACCTCCACCTGCGCTGGAGCTGTGAGCCCAGACCCTGGCTGCGCCTGGGGGACCCCACGCCCGGCACGTGGGGCGCAGGCTTGCTCATGGTGGCCAGCGGCCCCAGCCAGCCCCTCGCTCGGGACTCTCAGCCTGGCACCCCCCGCCAGCAGCTGGTGCGGTGGCCCCGGCACCTGGTGCAGCTGCATGGAGCCAGGCAGCACCAGCCTCGGTGCGACACATCCGTCCTGGCCATGGCTCCTTCCCTGCTCCATGGGGGTCCTGCGGAAACAGCCCCCGGCGCTGCCCTGGCCGAGGGCCTGCATCCGCTCGCTCCCAGCTCAGTCCCTGGGGAGAGCATGGCTGGGGGATGCAAGTCATGCTGCTGTGCCGGCGTTCGGACGGGGTGCGGGTGCCTGTGCCTGTGCCAGCCTCTGCTCCTGCTGCCAGCTGGGCTCTGGGCTGGGGCCGAGGGCTTGCGTCCTTCCCTGCTCAATGCCGCCCCGCAGCGCCAGCCGAGCCTGGTGCCTGTCCTGGGAGCTGCCACGTTCCCACTGCTGCCTCGAGCCTGTCCTGGTCTCGGTGTGGGCAGTGGGCGCACGGTGCGGCTAGGGCAGGTGCAGGAGCGGCTCCCACGGGGGTGGCATCGCCCCTGCCCGGCACCCCTGTCTGCAAGCCAGGGACCTGCAGGTCTTCCCCCGAAACACCTCCTGTCAGCACTGATATCATCTTATTAATTTGCTAATTAATGAGAGCCCAGAGAGGGGAGTGGGCTGTGCATGAGTGCGCTGCCTGCAGGTGCTGGGGATGTTCCCGGGAAGGCTGAGCGAGGGCACAGAGTGGCAGCTGCCAGGCGCGGGGGCGATGAATCACGGAGTGGCCGCAGGATAGCCCTCCCTCCAGGCATCGCTGCGGGCATCACTGGGGAGCTGGTGCCAAACTGGTGGGTGGTGCCCAGCTGCTCTGGCAGTGCCTCAGTGCCCCCGGCCCCCCGGGGACAGGTCTGGGGAGCTGGGGCTGGGGGACCCGAGTGCCTCAGAGGCGGCGTTTGCTCAGGGGGAGCGGGTTTTTGTGTCAAACCAGCAGCAGCCGGACGCTGCCGTGCACACTCCCTCCCCATGTGCTGCTGGCTGCGGCCTCTGGCAAGCTCTGCAGGCAGAGACGGAAAAGATGAAAACCTCCCGAAAGTGCCAATTTATTATTCAGCTCCCTCCGCACCTGCTCCCGCCCGGCCCCGAGCCGGCACCGCGGCTGCTGCCGGCTGCTGAGATGTAAGTCCCTGTGTGAGGCAGGCCGGGGGGGCAGCACCCTATTAGCAGCACCCCGTCCGCAGCACCCCGTCCCCGGAGTCAGTGGGGGCTGCGACCGCTGCGCGGGGAGCTTGGGCAAGGCTGCGGCGCGTGGCCCCAGGGCTGTCCCCCGGCTCGGGGCGAGGAGCGTGCCTGGGCCAGGCAGGGTGCTGCCCACTCCAGCCCCCCGCTCGGCCCCTTGTTGGGCTGTCCCCCACGATCCGGCTCTTGCCGTTAACGGCTCCGGCTGCCTGAACACAGCACGGAGGCTGCTGCTCCATACCGGCTCTAATAACTCCCATCCATAACCGCCGGCCGCCGGGCATGGTGAGACCGAGATGGAGGCACGGGGCGGCCAGGGCTGGGACGGCGACGTCTGCCTGCGGGCAGGCGGCAGCTCCGGCCCTGTGCCACGTGGCGCAGCCCGGCCGGCAGCACGGCCACGCATGGCGCGCCGGCTGGCGGCACGGGGAAGGCGGCCTCCCAAAATGGGGTTTTTATTACAGCCATACATCACCGCAGCGGCCTGATGCGGGCAGACGGCGGTGATTTTTCTTCATGGTTTACAGACAAATGAGGGGAAGGAAAATTGATGTGAACTTTGCTATAGCGAGAGGTCGGGTGCGGGCAGGGAGCTGGTTATGGATAAGCTGGGGGCTGCTGGGGCCGCCTGCCCCTGGGCCCCTCCCGGTCCCCTTCTCCAGGCTGGATGGATGGGAGCGCTGGCTGGGAGCATCATGCCCGGTGTGGGGACCGTGCTGCTGCTCCGTGGCACTGGAGGAGGGGGGAGCTCCTGCTTCCCCGGCTCCCCATCACCCACAGCATGGCCCCGAGCAGGCGGCTGCGCCTGTCCCTTGATGGAGGGATGCTTGGCCGCTCGGGGGGTGGGGGGGAGGACCACGTCGGCAGGGTTATTAATTCCAGCAGACATTCATTAGCCCTGCAAACGCGGTTTGGATGTGCAGCGTCGGGCGGGCTGCTGTCATCGGCTTCTGGCGAGATCTCGACTGCTTTCACCACAATTAAAGTTGCCTCCCAACACCACGGTCCTGCCCAGTGTAAGATAACAGTTAATACCCTCAAATAGCAACTATCAGCTTCTCCATAAGGCCCATAAATATTAATACAATTCTAATTAGTTCCTTTAAATACATCGCCTAAATTAAGCATTTCCTGGGCAATAAATCAACGCCAGTTTGGCACCCTGTTCACACTCATTAAGCAGATCACGAGCTCTCCCTGCCTGCCCCATGGCCAGGCCCTGCCTGGGGGGAGATGGGGCCCATGGCAGCCTGGGGCTGTGCCGTGCCAGGCCGTGCCGTGCCACGTGAGGGCTGGTGGTGCCCAGCCGGTGCTGCTCCCGCTTCGGGAGTTTCAAGCTTCGGGATGGGGAAAGGCGGGTAGGTTTTGGGGATGGAGCAGCCGCGAGCCGTCCCACGCCGGGAGGGTTGCCGGTGTCCGCCATTGGCGATTTCCCGCCGTGCACGAGGGCTGTGTCAGCCCGCGCCAGGAGCTGCTGCGTGGCATCGGTCCTCGGCTCCAGCGGCCCTTCCTCCCGCGCCAGCGGAGCTGGAGGGCCGAGCCCCGTCCCCTCCCGAGGGGGCTGCCCGGCGCGTGGGGAACCTGCAGAGCTGCCGGCAGCGGGGTCGTCCCTGGGGCCCCTCCCGCAGCACGGCACGGCCAGGCCGTTTTTGGGGTGAACCCTGGGGCTTGGCCAAGGCGCCGGTGGGCTCCAGTGCCATCTGATCCCGCACCCTGAGGAGGGCGGCTGGCGCTGCTGGTGGGATCTTGCCAAGAGACTGCAAGAGCACGGTTTGAAAGTGCCTAATAAAACCCCACAGTCACAGATATAAAAATAAACCATCAGATTCAAAAGAGGAAAGGGAGCCCAGGTTTCACCGAACAAGCAGAAAGTGCCCTGCGACCTTAATCAGGAGTAATATTGTTAATACATTTTTCCCCAGGTGCACCCGGATTTGCATTCGCAGCAATTTGCACAATAATGAGACGAGCTGACCATGCCTCACCCCGGCAGCAATCATCTCCAAATCGATGGCAAGCTTGTCTGAAAGCTCGTCTGCTCCAGCTGCAGCGGTGCCGCGTGTCCCTGGCACTGCTCTGCCCCGGCCACCCTGGCACGCCTGCAGCCCCCGGCGCCGCAGGGCGGGAAGGGCCGGGCGCCTTGGGGGGCTGCGTGGCTGCAGGGACCTGCCAGGGGGTGCCGGGGGCGGCTGGGGGCCGGTAAGTGCAGGAGCCGTGTGCCCAGGCAAGCCCACCGCCGCCTCCGAGGATCTTGGCTGGGTGCTTCTGCCCTGTGCCAGTCTCCCCTGGCCTTCATCCCCAGCTCCGAGTCCTCCTCCTCCTGGGACGTTACAGCAGTGGCCGTCCTGCTCAGACCTCTCCCCTGAGCTGGAGGAGACGGGATCCCTTCAAAGGTGCTCGTGTGTGTCGTGCACGGCGGGTCGTGAGCGTGCGCGGGGGTGAGCGTGTGTGTGCGCGTGGGGGTGAGTGTGCATGGGGGCTCGCATGCACGCAGGGGGGTGCACGAGCGCAGGGTGAGGGCGCAGGCTGCAGGCCGGAGCGGGGGGGACATGGCGTGCATCCTCCCTGCGCTCTGGTGTTGGTGGTACTGGAAAAGAGCAAATACCAAACTCATTTGCTAGAGCAGGAATTAATATGGTGTGAAGCCTGTAGTGGGTGATTTAAGAATTGCATTTAAAATCTCAACACAAATAGATTTTTTTATAAGGTCAGGAGAAAGATTAAATGCTACAGACAAGCACAGCACTTGCCATTTCCAGCCTCGCTTTTACCATAAATATTTTGGGCTGGCGCCGTGTCCCTGCGCTACCCACGTGGGTCAGAGCCCGCTCACCGTGGTGGGGTGAGAGCTGCTCCAGGCGCGGCGCGGTGCTGGGCGAGCAGTGATGTCCCCGGGGATGGCATGACGTCTCGCCAGCCCCTTCCTCACGCTGGCAGCACGGATCTCCGCCGGCACGTGGGAGCAGCCAGCGATGCGCCGTGGGCGTGGAGGGAGGAGAGGAGGTGCATGGGGCCACGCTGCTGGCAGCACTGGGGGCACCCGCCGTGGCCACCCCGGCCTGCGCAGGATCTGGCCGCAGACCCTCTCTGGTGCTGCCGCCAGCCTGCAAAGGTGCCGGTGGCGCGGGAGGCGGGGGGGGGCAGTTGCGCAGCCCAAGCCTGGTGCCGGCCCAGCAGGGTGTGCACCCGCTGCCAGCTCCCAGCTCCCCCTCCCACCGCCCGGCAGGGACCAGGATTGATGACAAGAGATTTGAAAGGCTCCAAATGTGGAGGTTATATCGCTGAGCCACCCCCATCCATCACAAGACGTTCATTATTAAGTAACACCCTGCACGCCGGGCTGATTTCACACCTTATCTGAACCCAGCAGCTGTGCCCTAAATCCTGAGCACCGCGACTGTCTGGAGGAATTCGGCTGCCTGTGCTTAAAATTAGTGTTAGCATCTATCATTTCCCCACACCAAATGGCTTTTGTGTCGGCATTTGGCAGCGCTCATCCGTCACCAGGGCTCTGAGCTGCCCAGCTCCGTACCCTCTCCGTCACTGTCACAGGACCCCTCGTTGGCAAAATGTCACCCAAAGGACAAGTGCAACAGCTTCTCTCCTTTCTGCCAGGGCCGGTGGCGAGGGCATCCTCCGTCCTCGGGCACCCTCCATCCCTCGGGCATGGCAGGCACCAGCTCCGCTCCCGGCAGGGCTGTCCCCATCCCTCCACTCCCACCGCAGCCAGGCACACGGCACGGGCACAGCCTGCAAACCCTCCCCTGGGCACGGCGGCCTCTCCCCTCCCCTGGCTCAGTGGCTCACTGCCTCCTGCGGTGCCGTGGTGCCGTGGTGCCGTGGCGCCAGCCGCAGCCGCATGGCTGGGCCCCTCCTGGCCACTGCTGCCGTCAGCCATCCCTGGCGAGGAGCTCCTGCCAGGCAGGTGATGCTGGAGCTGTCGGCATGATGAAAAGCCTCCCGCAGCAATGCAGATAACATACAAGCACAGGTCAGGCGAGGCCCGTGTAGCCCATCCATCAGGCACAGCAGCTACAGGCGCTCCCCGTGCCACCATCTGATGCACGTTATCCGGCACAAATGTGTTTCTTCCCCCAAGGTTAAACGGATGAGTGAGGTTCAGGCACTGACAGCTCTGCCTGCCCCGTGCAAGCGATAAATGAGCTGGAAGAACCAGAGGGAAAAAAAAGGTTTGTTTTCTGTCAAATGTTCCTTTTGATGGTGCTGGCACGAGGACGGCGGCAGCGTGGAGATGGGCACGAGGATGGGGATCCGCTCCCGGCGCAGCTGCGGGCCATCCGGCGATGGGCACCATCGTAGCCACGTTGGGTGCCACCGTGCCGCCAGCGGTGACGGATGGGGGAGAGCGAGGGCTGAAGCACCAAGCGACGCCGGCGGTGTAGCCACAGGATGCCACCGAGGCACGCTGGGGCCAGCGGGGATCGGGTGGCACGGCAGCGAGCCAGCGCGTCCTCCCCAGCCGGCTCCCGCAGACAGCCCCAGAAGCGGTGCCGCGGGCTGGCAGAGCCGGCGCTGCGGGGGCCGGTGGTGACCTCTGCGTCTCCTGGTCTGTCCCAGCTTGTGATGCCCAAGGCCTGATCCTGCCTGGGACTGCCTGCCTGCTTTGCGTGCTGCCCGCGGCCACGGCTGAGCCACGGTGCCCCGGGGAGTGTGCCGGGTGGGGGTCTGCCTTCCCGCACGCTGTCCCTGCCGGGCTGCCGCTGCCCTCGCTCAATGTCACACTTGGAGCCTGTCAACTTGAAAAAAGGTTTGCAGCCGATAAGCGATCGGGCTGTCAGCTGCGGAGTGCCGCTTGCTCGTGATTTACTGCAACGTCGCTAACGGAGCACAGATTTTTCTTAATCTAAATTGAAAACTACTCAAGTAGAAAAATAATTTCATTGCTTCATCTTGAAGGCGGGGGGAGAGGAAGGGGAAGAGCTGTGCCAGGACAGGCAGGTCTGGGGCTGCCCGTGCCCACCGCGCCCGCCGTGGCTCCGCGCACCAGCTGGCCAGGGCCAGCCCCGTGCCGCCAGCCCCTGTCGCCTTGGGTAGCTCCTACGCCAGGGACAAGCAGCAGCTTCTCCGGCTTGGGCGGTAAAACCCTGCTGCCGTGCTCGCCGCCCAAGCCAGGCGGGAGCCACTGGCACATGCCCGGGGGCGAGGTGGGCGGCAGGAGCTGTGCCCCTACCCGTGGGGCACAGGAAAGGCCTCGGGGCATCCCTGTGGGGACACTGGGCAGTGCCACGTCCCTGCAGCATCCTGGAGCAGCACAGAGGTGGCATGGAGCCGCGATGCTTCGCTGTGCCACGTGCTTTGCTGTGCTGCACTGCTCACCGTGCCCCGGTGTTTCACTGTGCTGTGGTGCTTTGCTACGCCACGGTGCTCCCTGTGCCGCGGTGCAGCATGGCAAAGCAGGGTGAGGCGCGTGTCTCAGGGGTGCGGGTGCCTCCGATTCCAACAACGAGGCTGTGATGGTCTCTGCTGGTGCTTTGGCTCCGGCGTGCAATCCAGCTGGCAAAGCTGTGTGCCCATGGCCCCGTGGTCGTGCAGACATGGTGGGTCTGTGGAGGCTCCTGGGGCTCCAGGACGAGCATCCGAGCCAGCCCTACATTTGGGAAGGGACCGTGCTGGCTGTCCTGGTGGTGGAGCACATTGTGTGCGGCAGCGTCACGGCGATGCCGGAGCAGCCACCGTCCTCACCACACGGTGCAGGAGGCCCCGGCAGAGCCGGCGCTGCAGGCAGGGTCTCATTTTCGGCAGCATTGAAGAGCTCACGCTCTGCTTGGAAAGAAAGTCTTAAAACATTGGGTCCCCCGACCGCCCCGGCTCCTTGTTAGGGGCCAGTGGCGCTGGTGGGGACTCAGCGGTGAGCCACGGGCAGGGAGACACATGCGTGCCCAGCGGTGCCAATATGCCCAGCCCTGATCAACCTGGACTTGCAGCACTAAATACCAGGAGGGGCTGGGAGCAGGAATGGGAATTGGCTGTGCTGGCGTGGGGGTCCCGGAGCACGGCTATGCCTGCTGGGGCTGGGCTTGTCCTGTGCAGGAGCAGAATCTGGCCATTCTCCACCACCCGGGAGCTGGGACAGGCCGTGGGGAGGGGGCTGGCTCCGGGGCTTGGCTCCGGGGCGGCAGGGTGCAGCCCGGTCCCGGTCCTGCTTGCCACCTGCGGGGCTGTGCCGCAGGCCCCCGGTGCTGGTAGACGGCGGCACAGGCAGGGACACGCTGCCTTGCAGAGAGATCGGCAATTTAGAGTGCAAGCGAATTCTGGGAGCATTTGCTGAGGTGGATAATAACGTGCCCAGTGAGCTGCATCCCAAGCACGCCACCAAATTAAAGAAATTTTTTTCCCCTTTAATTTAAAAGTCACCGTTGGGAAATCTCTGTCGGCCTCCGCAGTGATTTCCCCCCAGGCTGCCTTTCTGGAGAAATCTTTAATTTTGATTGTCACACTTTGTGGAGTTTAACTCGGGGAAGCAGAGCCATAAATAAGGTGCCGCTCTGGCACCGATGCTCCAGCTGTGCTGGGACAGCGAGCAGCACCGGGGCGGGCGGGAAGGAGGGAGCAGCCTGGCCACAGCCACAGCCACGGTCATGGCCACGGCCACCCCACCGGGGCTCGCGAGCGCTGGTCACCCTCGCCCCTTGCACCTCTTCCCCTGCTCCCCTCCCCTCCGCTCACCCTGGCCCCTCACAGCCCAATTTCACAGGTCAGCTCCTTCCAATTAACCAGGTCCCGTCCCCCCCCCCCCCCCCCCCGCCCGCGTGTCAAACGAATTGGCAGGTTCATGAAAATCTCATTAACCTTAATGCCACAGCTGGCTTCTCCCGCCGGCACCTGCACCTCCCGGCCTCCGCGGTGCTGGCCGGCTCGGTGAGCGCTCTGCCCTGGCACCCCGCACCCTGGGACCCGGCACCCCAGGACCCAGCAGCCAGCACCCCAGGACCCTGGCCAGGAGCCACGACAGGCGTTGCAGCAAACCCCTTTGGGCTGGGGAGGCGGCACCAGAGAGGGAGGGCAAAGGCTGCAAGTTTTGTTCCGCGCTCTGCTCTGTCACCGGGGAGCCCGGCCCTCGCAGCCCCGGCTCGGCTGGCCGTGGGGCTGTGCCGTGGGGCTGGAGCAGGCATCGCGGTCATCCCGGGGAGGGGGGCAGCTCCCGGGGCCGCCCCGGTGTCTCCGTTGCCTGCAGCTTGGTGGAACTGGCATGCGACCCGGAGAAGGATCTCTCCTCTCCCTGCTGGGGCCTTGGGAGGGAATCGCCTGGCGGCCCCCTTAGCAATTAAGAAAAAGGGGGAGAAATGCAGGTGCCTCCCTTTCGGTGCGGAGCCGGCACGGCGGTGCTGGGGTGAGCTCTGGAAAGGTTACAGCCCATTTGCATTTTACCCTTCAGTAATTTCAACACTTACGGGTGCAATTAAGAGGCAAGCCTGGCGTTATGAAGCTATCAGTGCGGAGAGACCTGAATACTAACAAACTTCTGTGTGTGCTCCCATCCCAGGCCATCCGATCTATCCGTGATAACGCTGCAGTAATGCCGGTGGATTTCCACTGGCCACAGTAATGGGCCTCGACTACATTAAATGCACATTTTTTAACTTGTCTGATAGCCCACCCCTCCCCAAGCCATCCAGGGGATGGGCTCGGTGCTGGCTGCGGGCAGGTCACAGATGGCTGCGGAGGAGAGCTGGTGTTGGCGTGGCAGGATGGTGGCTGCGGCAGAACCGGGGCCGGGCAGGTGCCGCACTCGTCGCCCCAACAAAGCGTTTGATCCAACGTTGCCCTCCGGAAGAAGAGCCCCAGGCCCGCTTTGTTTTACAAGCAAACCGCCGATGCGGCAGCGCTGGCTGGGCCGAGACGCCCGGCACGGCCCCGGTGGCCCATCCCTCCTGCGGGATGGGGGGTCCTCTGCACTCAGGGGCCCTTGCCCTCCTGCGGGGGCGCGGGGGGCTCTGCAGCCATTCCCCTTCTCCCGCTTCGGTGGGACGCCGGGCTCAGAGAACGGCCGTCTTCCCCTTTAAGCTTCATCCCAGTTTAATTGGATAGTTTTGAGCCCTTGCTCATGATTTCTGCAGCAATTTGGTCTGAGATTTCTTTCTTTCCCTCCATTATCCACTCTGATTAACTCAGCTGCACCTGTCAGCTTTTATTCGGCGGCGCGGGGAGCGCCTGCAAGAACCTGTTAAAATGCATGAGTTTTATCACAGCCACTCTTTCCTGGCCAGCGATGCTGAACTGGGAGGGAAGGGGCTGCAGGGAGTGGGGCTGCGGGGCTGGGGGGGGGGCCGGGGGCTGGGGGGGCACCTGGGG
>VYZV01021615.1:85807-107883 GCA_013401275.1 Pandion haliaetus | reverse complement strand
GGTGCAGCTCCGGGCGCGGCCGCGGGCCTGGGACGGGCCGTCGCGCAGAGCTTGCCCAGCCGCGGCCGGTGCGCTCTCAGGGGACCCGGTTACGGTGTCGCGGGGTTTTGTGGTCTTCTCCCACCCCCTTCGGAGAAGGGGTGCCCCGGTGGGAGCCGGTTACCGGGGGCCTCTGCTGGTGCCGTGTCGCCCGCAGGCCGGCACGGTTGGATGTCTCCGCTCTTCCTGCGGCAAAGCCCGCGCTCGTTCCGTGGCTTGCGGTCTCTACCTGTTTTTCTACCTGTTTCATGACAAAACCCATTTCACCTGATTTTTGCCAAAGTCTTCTGAAAAAGTTTCCCGTCTTACGAAAGTTTCCTTCTGACTTGTGAGCGTTTTTCTCTCTCGGCACGTGACGGTTGCTTATTCGTCGATTGGAGGTCAGTTTATAAGCAGATGCGGTGAATCGCGCATTTATTGTCAGGAGAGTGGATTTGGCGTGATCCCCCGTGGATCGGGGAATGAGAGCACTGGTTCCCAGTAACGTTTGATGCTTCTGCTGTGATTTGCACACGCGATAGCGTTGCCTTGTACTTTAGTTCTTAGACAAGCTGCAGCAGTGGCGTTTCCCTGCTGAATCAGTGGGTAAGAAAAGCACTCTGAGGTGTTATCTACCTTGAAAGTAATTGAGTGTGGGAGTTCATGACGAGATCTACTTAATTCAGAACATAGGATCCTTTAAGGAACTCCTTCCTCCGTGCCATCCTGGTATGCATTAGTCTGTGGAGGCACACACGTGTTCAGAGGCAAAAAGAGCACGCTGCTGTTCAGGACATGTCTGTACTTTCAGAATGTGTTATTTTGGGATGCACAGGGAAAGTTACCTTTGCCTTTGAGAAATTCCCCATCTTCTTTTCCCAGTGGCAACAAAATACTCTGGAGTATGGCTGTAAGAACAGCCTTTCTCTGGGAACTCCACTAGATTCCTACTCGATTCAGCTCCAGGATGTTTTCCTCTGCGGATTGCTCCGTCTGCCTCTAACATCCTTCCTACTTCATCCGTTTGTGCGGTGCTGATGGTGCAGTCCTGCCGTTCTGAGACCTGCTCTACTTTTGTATTTCTCTGCCTGCCATTTTTTCTGTGATTTTTCAATAACAAATTAGAATGATCATTTCTTGCGTTCCTTCAATTCTTTGGTCTTCTCTGCCTCAGTTATGGTTAATGATGCTGTCCTGTATCTGTCCTGTGATGCAATTTATGCTTAAGGCACAGAAGAGTAATACAATTTATACCTAAGGCACAGAAAGGTAAACCTGTGCTGAACTTCTGTTTGTTGTGATTTTTTTAACCAGGTTGTAGTTTTGAGTTTTTGTTTGTTGTTTTTTTTCTTTTTCTGAAAATTTGAAGTCTGCAGGATTCCCTTCTGGTCTGGAGGAAAGCGTGCATCCACTTTGCTTTGATCACTTTGATTTTGTACAGCTTTCCGTTGGATGAGCTTTCTATACGGTGATGTGGGTAATTGCTTATGACAACGTGGGGCTGTATTCTGTGGGGGCTGGAGGTAAAGAAATGCTGCTTAGCTGGTGGGTATTTAAATTTTAATTTCATTTCTTGCTGCTGAAATTATTCTTAGCTGTGGGACAAACCATTCTGCAGCTTTCAACCAACTTCTAAACTTGTTCCTGAAGGGTTTGTCCTGGCTCTGTGCTCTTCTGGTCTCTCACCTGAATACAGATGATTCTTCTGTCAGTAGATGAGGTAGCGCTTCAGAGTAAGCGTTGGATTTCAGTGTCACTGAATCCAGACCTCCAGAATTAGGTACAATGATGAATACAGGTGAAAGGAGTGGAGGAGCAGAAGGCAGGTAAATAGCTTTGATTCTGAGAAAATGAGATTCCCTTCTCTGAGGGCACTTCTGGCTGAAAGGGAGAAAAAAAAGTTGGAAACAACAGTTTTCACTGCCTCCTGGCCTGCGTGGGTCAGGCGTCTGCCACGGCTCTGAGAGACAGGCAAAGCAGGTGGCCTCCTATATCAGTTTTAGAAATGTACATTCTTGTCCACTGAATGAGTAAAATTCAGAATAATCAGACTTCTGTTGTGCCTGTGCCACAGAGAGGATGCTGACTTGTGCGTGGCAGATAATTGAAGAGAGTGTTGCTCCAGGCTGCCTGCTGTACCCAGCTGACGGGCTGCTGCCCCTGGGAGGAGGCTGGCTCGTACAACAGCCCCTCACCTGCTCCAGTTTTCTGTCTGGAGCTGTAAGGTTAACTTGAGCGTGGGTATGGGAGGTTTCCTGCATTGGGCTGAGGAGCAGGCTGGCTCAAGATCTCCTCATTCATCCTTGGTGCAGGGGTGGCACCGGCTGTCAGACGGGTGGGCTGGATGATGGGTAGTGTGCACCTCTGCTGTCTGATTTTAATCTCTTGCTGAAAATGAGTCGGTCTTCTCAGCTGCCCTCAGCACAACCCAAAATAATTGCTTTTCTCTTACATTGTTTTGAATTTGTCTCCTCTAAATGCCTGATTTGTGCCCTTGCTTAATCAAGAAGATGTTCTCCCTCAGTGCCAAACTTGGCATGGAAGATTCCAGGCACTGTGCCACCAATTCAGCACCAAGTGTCTGTCAGAGTGGGAAAAGGAACCTCTTGCAACAAAAAATACAATTAAACAGCACCTGGCAGTTTATACAAAGCTCAGGAATCCATAAACTTTATGGGTTGCTGCAAAACAGTTGCAGATGGTCTAAACTGATGATTAAATATTGCTGCTGTTCTGCCCAGAAAGACTGTGCCCAGATCCTCTGTGTCTGGCCTCTGGTTACGGTGGATAATTAAGGGGACAAAGCCAACGCCGGTTCTTTTCAGAGATCTCTTTCAATTGTCTTGGGAGGGAATAAGGGAGATTATTTTAATTCTCATTAAATGCAGATTTCACCACTGTGAGTGATCATTACAAATTGCTAATTTTTTAATGGAATATTAGTAAAATCAAATAACAAAAGAAGCAGTAAATAATGGGATAAAGTCTGACTTCACCGAGCTGGGTGATCTCCTCATTGTTTGAATGGGTTGAGTGCAGTTTGTAGTGGGATGGATCTCCATGTATCAGTGGAGGCACATAATAATTTCTGCTGCTGGTATAGATAATTTACTGTAAATTCTCAATGCAGCGGATGCATCTGACGGCAGAGGCAGCTCAGCCGAGCAGGTTGTTGACAACTTACAGCCTTATTACCCTGGTAGCTCTTGTCCTGCCTGCGGGTTAAAGCGAGGAGCCGTCACCGGCTCAGCCGCTGGCCCCCAGCACCGGGCTCCGCTCCTGGGGAGTACAGGCCCTACACTACGGAACTTGTGTTGGTACCCGAATGGGGTCGCAAGTGAATCTTTAGTTTACTTTTCGATGTCTTACCTTTGGCCGCCGAACCGGTGCATGTGCAAAAGTCTGTGAAGGAAGATCCTTGCCCTGGGCATCTCCCCACAGGGGTCACGGTGGCCGCGCTTCTCGGGGCGGTTTGGAGCCTCGTGAGCGAGTCTGGGACAGGGGTTCATTCTCCCCGAGAATGATGATCTGTATGCGTGTAGGTACAGTGCCCATCTTTCACTTCATTTGCCTCAGTTTGTGTGATTTTGGAGCTCTTAGGACTTCCTGAGATTTCCGGATTTTCCTGGTGCCAGTTCTTCGTTTTTAATGCTCAGATCCTGCGCCTTTTCTAGAAGTGTCGTGCTTCAGGAAGAAAAAACAATGAAAAGTAAGATTGATAGTAGCCTGGTTTATCACAAATGTTGGAAACCAAATTAAGAAGTTGGTGAAGATACCTCTGGAGATTTGGGGCTTGCTTTCAGGAGTCCTAAATTGACAGTTAATGTGTAGCTTTTCTACAGTGGCTCTTCTGAGCAGGCGGCAGCCGGCTGAGATGTGGTCACAAAAGAAGCTGCATCACTTATGAAGATTTATTTCAGATTTCATTAACAAATAATTTCTGAGCTTCACAGTAACAAGGTTACTTACAAAGCAGATGTCTTAGTAATATGAAACTCCATTACTGAGCCTTCTGTAAACCTCCCTGATGTTTGGAGAAGGCTGGAAGCGATCAGGGGCCTAAACAATAGGTTTTCAGATTCTGCGGGATACTTAATACTGATATTAATGTGCAATCACTGCTTTGAGGGAGACCAGGCAGGGGCCCTGGGCAGATCATTGTTCTTCGATTCGGGATGTCATTTCTCTCGCCTTCACAGCACACAAGGCGGGTGCTGTTGTTTCTGCTGCCCCGACCAAGGGGCAGGCTCTGCGTTACGTGTCTGCGCACAAACGAGGACCCGTGTCCGGTGTATATCCCTGGAGGAGGTCTGCCACCCGAAGCCTGGGACCCAGGCTGTAACTGGTTAGGATATGTCAGTGAACATCCAAAGCAAGTACAGCTGAAAACTAGAAGAGAAACAGAAAGATAATTCCGCCTTTACCAATCACCAGCTTTTGTTTACTTCATTGTATTTTATGAATGTCAGCTTTTTTTAAACCCTTTTGTATTTGTCATTTTTTGTGTATTGATACCAGTGTTAGATGTAAATGAAAATGTGTTTGGAATAAATTACTGTGAATGCACTGCATTTGATGGGAACAAAATTAAGCTTAACTAACAAAACAATTTAAAAATGCTTTTCTTGTGCATTTTCTAATGAATTCCATCTTCATGCCAAATGCACCTTAGCACGACTGAGTAAAAAACCCACATTTTATTTATCAAACGATTAACTTTCCCTTTTCTACCAGAAAGGCAAAACTTGTGTAGATGTGTATGAAGCTATGAAATTATTTAACTAAATGTGCTTAGACACTATTTATGTCTTTGCTTAGCAAAATGCACCAGTCTCAGTGCAACAATGTACTTGCTTAATTCTTGTTGGTTGGTAACAGTCCTTCAGAAAATACAAATGCAAACCAAAGATGAAAATCAATGAACAGAAGCTAATGCTTGCCTTAAATCAGTTGTTCATGACTGTGCATCTCTTGTAAAATGAGCAGAAACCCAGGTGTTTCACTTATGCCTTGATTTCTTGGTTTTAATAGTGCTGGTTGGAAAACTGCAATATTCTTAGTAAGGTTTTGCATAACATCAATAACAAAAGGAAAAACCTTAACGCCTGCTTAATAGTGTTTGCCCGGGAATTCAATTACTGTCTATTGCCAATATGTTGGCAGCATTAATAATTGTGCGCAGGGCACTTCCATAATTTATCATAATGATTTCTGTTATGTATTATAGAAGATTCCTCCCCCCCAACAATGCATAAATACAAAAAAGGATGAAATAATTGAGATTGAAACAGGGTGTAAATTCTGATACTAAGGATTGTGTACTCAGAGGAAATGGGGCTGGTTTCATGATGGAGTTTTAATTTAGATTTTGTTCTGGTGATATAGTCTCTTCCCATGGTACATTACTTTGCATCTGACAAACCACCACCTCCCTTGGTCCCTCATTACAGCTGCAGTCTTGTTGAGGTTTTTGGTCCTTTTTTAATGTTTAGAAATGAGAGTGAGGAATGAGGTTGTGAGTTCCTAAATTAGGAACATCCAAGGCAAATCTTGTAGGGCTTTTTGCTGTAAATTTCAGGACTTTTTATGTCACTAACTGCTATATCTGTGTTTGCAACGTTAATCTGTCAAAGGGGGTTTAGGATGAATTTGGGTATTATCAAGGAGTGGGTGGAAGGACATATGAAGGTCAGAGACCTGTGTGCCATTAAGGGCACTGAGTAAGGATTATGTATTTACTGAAGTTTTTTCCTTAGATGATGTCATTTAGAAGGGCACCTTTTTTCTTTTTCTTTTCTTTATTGGGTTGCTGATTTCTTGGGGAGGGTTTGAATTATTGGTTGTTGACAGTGACACATTTGTTTCCAAATGGATCTGTGTGAAATTATATTTTAATGTACCTAGAAGATAAATAATAGGAATCTGCTTTAAAAAAACCCCAACAACCCCCCTGCCCAAACCAACCCAGAAAACCCTCCAAGGAAATAGATTTTTCATTTCAAAGAATCTCCGTGTATGCTTCTACTTTATGGCTATTGAATTATGAGCTGAGTAACTGCTTTAAAAGTGCATGGGAGCACTTTAGAAGAGTTTTAAGTCAGGAATGTACCATCCGTAATGGAAACAGCAGAGAAGATGTAGGGAGAAAGGAGATAGATAGCAGAGTTTGAATAGGTCTAGCTGGGAGCAAGTGTCTAGAGCTTTGATTTGTGCTAATATGTTGTCTGGGAAACTTGATTCTGCATCTTCCTCAAAGTGGACAACATCGTAACCCTGAAAACAATGTGATCTTGGTCAGTCTGCTGTGCAGTTTGCTTCTCATTATAAGTAACGCTTCAAGTGCTTTTCGGGGTGGTATTTTTTTGGTTTGGGGTGTTTGTTTGTTGTTTTGGTTTAGGTTTTTTTTGCATCTCTCCTGAAAGCAGAGTTTTCTTGAGAGCCGAGCTTTTATTTGCTGGCTTTTCATTTATATTGCAATAAATACGTAAATGCTTTCTGGGTTATGCATAGAAGCAGCTGTAGCTGGGCTGCAGCATGTGCATTGTCATCAGAATCACAGCGGGATTGCCTTATGAGCCTGAAAGATTTATTGCCCTCTGGGGCCCATCAGTTCCCAACCTGCTAGGGAGCTGGAAGTTCCTACCTTGATGCCCGCACTTGTGCTGGGCCTGGCAGGAGCATAACACTGTCACCTATTCCCTCTGCATCTTTCTTTGAATCAAAACTGAAAAGAATCCATACCTTGGTTAAAAAGCAGGCCTTATGTTCGTGAAAGCATGATGTGACTTTTATGATTTTAAACAAAGGGTCCCACAGAGCAGAAGAGTGGGGACTTCTTGCCAGATAATGTTTTACGAAATAGGCTGGACAAATGTTAGACATAATGGGGTTACAAAATCATCTACCAGGCAACTTGAGCAGTGATAAAAAGTAAAAATACTTTTCTTATTGTTTTCGTTGTTCTTAACACAGAGGCTCCTTTTAAATAGTAAAGATTAAACTTTGTTTTCCTGTAGTTACAGAGCATGGAGTACTCCTGTTCCAGCTCAGTTGTCCTTCAAAAAAAAAGAGAGACCAAATTTAATTTCCTTATGGTTTTTGAAGGGAGAGTTTTTCCTTCTATTGCAAATGCATTCATATCCTTTTTGCACATGGGATTAGGGTTAATGGGCTTTTTCTTGTCCCTGGCAAATGACCTTTTATTTTTGACAATTAAATAGAAATTGTGGAATAAAATAATAGGTTGTTTCAAGCAAACTGTAAAAGCACGGGCTCCACTTAATCTGGTGCCAAGGCCCTGCAGAATTGCAGCAAGCAACAATACTCCTGTCCTGCATACTCTGAATTAGGTTCCGATTCTGCATTCAAGTGTCAGCAAACTTTTGACAGAAGGATGGGCGAAGTCAAGGTGAATTAGGATTCACACAAGACTTCAATATAATCTCATATACTAGGTGGATAAAAAATTATCTTTCACTGCTATCTGCTGGAGCATATTGGTCTTCTGTCTGTAAAACATGAGGTTCTCTCAGCTGACGTAGCTGATTCCTGATCCTTAAGATGGTCAGCTGTACAGCCACTGAACAGTTTGGTTTGGCCACTTCTTATCGTTGAAATACTAGTCTTTGCTGCCTATGACGATATTTTCCCATGAATCGTGTTCGTAGATCAGACAAGGTAGGATGTTGACATAGCTCTTGGCAGAGCCATTCATCTACTCATGTGATGTTCCACTTCACTAAATTAATTTCCTTCCCAGTTTTCAGAGTTGTTAAGCGTTGTGTAAGCAAATGTTTTAAAAAACTTGTAAGAATTTCCTCAGTATGTCTTGTAATACTGGTATTTTGGTTTGCAAGGGTCACAAAAGACTTGTATTCATTCACCTTATTTCTCTGACTTTAGCCTAACAGAGGGACAAAAAGACCCCGTGATGAAGAGGAAGAAGAAATTAAAGCACGTCGGAAACAAGCTAGTGCACGAGAGCACAGTCGTCACAGGGAAGAGGAGTCTGTTGCACTGGAAGAAACTGATGATGAGAAGAAGAAACTTCTTCAGATAATTGAGAGGGATGGAGAAGAGGAAGAGGAGGAAGTAAATCACTAGTGTCCTGTGGAAAAGGGGAGGTGGTGGGAAATAAGCAAACACTGAATCACTTCTCTGTGACTTCCATTTCTTACCATGTAGAGGATGACACTAACTGGTGATTTTTCACATGGCTCATACAGCTTAAGGTTATGGTTTTACTTTCCTGCCGTGCGGGGTATTCATTAATTTCAAATGGGGCTTCTCAAAGATATCCTCTGAAGGTTTAAAGGAGGGGGGCAAAAGGGAGGGGGAAGGGGAAGCTTTCAAGCCTAATCTCTGTTTTAGGCTGGGAATACCCAAATCACCTCCTAAAATATATTTTTAGGACATAGTTTCTGGATTCTAACCAGTTTCCTAACTCTTGTTCTCATCAGTACCCCTAGCCATGCAGCTTCTCCCACTCTCCCCCTCTTTGTAGCTGTGCAGCAGCAGCAGCAAATAAACAAACATTCTTCTATACAAGAAGGGTCCTGGGTCAGAGGAGGGGGGTAGCAGCTGTCAAGGGTAAATGATTTCAAGCCTTGGAGACAGAAATCCAATGCCGCATTGGCCTTTCTGCCAAGAGCTAGGGAAAAGATCACTTTATAAATGTGACGCGTGGATTGGTATAAATCTAGAAGATATTTGCTTCCTCCTGTCTGTGTCTTGTTTCATAAAAAAACAAGCAATATTCACCACTGCAGAATCATGTAGGTTTGTAAAATATCATTGTCCTTTGTATACAGCATTGCTAGCATTCGTCTCTGAAAATCTCCCTCATTTTTTTGATGTTGAGCTATTGCCATTACAGTTGTTGCTGATAGTGGAGGAGGATAACACAGGATTTCTGTAGCATTTGAGCTCCAGTGAGGATGAATGGATGTAGCTAAAAGTCCTCTTGACTGGCTAGAGTCTTGTGGATTCCTGCAGTGTACAAGTCCCTCGTCTTTGTGAAGTGCAGTTCTCCCATCCAGACATTTTAAGGGCTGGAAGTCCAAGGTTTCTTTAGAACCAAAAGCTCTTGTTTATTACCTTGGAACGCAGTTAATGTAAGCGTCATCAAAATGTGCTTTGTACCAGTAAATATGATGGAAGGAAGCTAATCTGTAGGATACTGTAATACTCAATTCAAATTAAATACAAGATTCAAAGCTGATCCTAATGGAGATATTGCAGTGATATATGTTAGAGAAAGCAAAGAGTCAAATGAAATAGAGGGAAGCAGTGTCAGCCTGTGTGACAGTATCTTTGTGGATTGAAATCCCATTGCAGGAAGAATATGGTTTGGGCACTGTAGTATTGATTACCTGAACATGAGTGGGATGGTGCTAAGACAGGTTGGGCCTGAGAACGTATGAAATCCAATAATAACGGAAGACTTGGACTGGTGTTATTATTGTAATGGAGTTTGCTGAAGAAATAGAAATTTTCTATCTTGTACGAGATTGCTGCTTAGGGTCGCTAACCAAAGAATCTTCCAACACCAGAAGTAACTCTTGATTTAATCCTGAACAGGAGATGGGACACAAAACTTCGCTTAAGATGTGAAGGAGTCTGGTTTGTTTTTTGTTTTGAGAACTTCTCTTTAATAGTGATTGTAGCATAGTCAAATAGAGGAGAGGGAAGAGGTTACACAGGAAAATCTATATCATTGGTGTTTTATTAAAAGAAGTGCATTAAAATCATGAAACAAAGAAAATATCAGAATCGTGTTTGTGGGTGTCAGGGACGTAACTAAAGTTATGTTACTGCTGTGCAGTAAATGTATAATGCAAACTGAGAAACACCTTAGAAGAACTTAAAAAATAGAAAGTACTAGAGTAAAATACTGATTTTTTTTTTTTCTTTAGAAAAATACTTTAAAATAGAAGTGAAAGCTTATCCAAGTGAGGAAAATACAAAAGAACATAAACTCAGGGCAGTTATATGTAGACCCACAAAAAGAAATAGCGCAATGGACCTCTGAGAAGAAACTGTCCATGGGCGTAAACTGCTAATGCAGATTATGTCAGAAGCAAAAAGCCTCAATATGCACTAATGGTGTGTAAAAGAACAGCTCAAGAAAGATGAGCCATTGCAAAACTGTGGGGTTTTTTCATTGATACTTGGTTTCAGAAAATGTAGGGAAGCTCTTCTGATTCTTTTCCAAAGAACCTTCCATTGGTAAACCCCTGGTTTATAAAAACCTGACTGACAAGGTTTTGCTCTGGGGAGCTTGCTCAGCTCGGAGTTGGAGCAAATCAATAAAGGAATAGCAATGGTGCCTGAGTTTTTTGGCAGCTTTCTGCCATGAGACTTCCAGGGGTTGCCGTTTGTTCCTGAAGGAACCACTTCAGTCTCACCACATCACTGTACACACTCTTTCGTGTTTTGCCGGGTAATTGTTCCAGCCATCTTAAGCTCTGTTTTCTGCCCTTTCCAATTTGTTTAGGAGGAACCTTTGGATGAAAGTTCAGTGAAGAAGATGATTCTCACCTTTGAGAAGAGATCTTACAAAAACCAGGAGCTGCGGATCAAGTTTCCTGACAATCCAGAGAAGTAAGATTATGCTCGGCCCCTCTCTATTACCCTTTTTTCCCTTGATTTTAGGTTTCAGCCCTAAATCAATTTCTTGACTATACACACATTTTCAGTTACATAAGGCTTATGTAACAGCAGTTATTGCCGTGTTCTTCTAAATTGTATTTGAAACTAACTTTTTAAAATAAGAATGGCATTAGCGAGACTTGTGGTGGCTGGTGTGTGGCTGGCAGCATGAAGAGAATAATTAGCAATGAAGGGAAAAGTTCTATTTTATTAAATTCTTGCTTCTGTTAATACTACAGGTTCTGAAACTTCAGTACTAAAACTCGAGTTTATGTTGTTTTTATTTTGGGAGTGCACAATTTCAATAAGGTTTCATTAGTTTTGGTTTAGGTATCTAAGTGGCTTGGTTCTCAAAAGTGAGTGCTAACGAGCTCTCCCAACACCAGTCCTCTTGGCAGTTGGCATCGGAGGGTCATCAGCCACGCCGCCGATCTCCTGTTTTTCAGGGGTCTCCTTCTCTGCGCTGTTTCCAAGCAGTGGACTCTTCCTCACTGCTAGGCAGGTGGTGGGTGTTTTTGGGGTGGGCTGAAAGATTGAGATCCTGGATTGGTGAGTTTTGCTTTTCAAATAATTAAAGATTTCATGCCATCATTTTGTGTGAGGGTGTTGTGCTTGCATATGCAGTCAGCGGTCTGTGTGGGAAGAAAATAATTTCATGTTAGGGAGCTTTCAGATGCTGTAAGCAAACGGCTGGATGGCGTCTGAAAGCCAGGCTTTGTGTGTTTCCACACCTGCGGTTCTAGTGAGCCTCGTCCTCCTTTCATGGGGTTTTGTTATTCAGGTTAAATGAATTTCTTCCTACACTTGAGTGCCATTATTTTTTTGTCCAGTTTGCTGTTCTTTCCCTTACCCAAATTCTTTTTATGGACTTTACCTCAGACTAATACAACGTGCATACTAATATGTGGTGGCTAGGGAAGGTGCATCACTCTGGAGAATTTATTTTATATGCAGGGTTTTTTTCATGTGTAGCTACAACCTTTTGATTTATTTATTTTAATTTTTTTGGTAAGTTCTAGAACTGATTTACAGAATTGGAACAAATCTGCTTATTTACTCTATGTAAATTAGGAAGTAGGAAGGCTTTTCCTACTACGTGATTAAACTTCAAGGGGCAGGCATAGGACGGGATGAGGCACAGACTGCCCCTAGGAGTTCTGGACTCAGCGATGTTGATGTGACCACAGAGGATCAGAAATGCCAGGACCATGTGCAGCTGGGGTGACAAGTCTTTCCTGGTATCTCCTGGAAGGTGGTGGTCTCTGTTTTGAAAAGGGCTGTGCATTGAACACAACTGATATACTTTTTGCCTTTTTATTAACATTTTTTTGTCTTGCCTCAGGTTCATGGAGTCCGAACTGGATTTAAATGACATCATTCAGGAAATGCATGTGATTGCGACGATGCCAGACCTGTATCACCTGCTGGTGGAGCTGAACGCTGTGCAGTCTCTCCTCGGGCTGCTGGGACACGACAACACAGATATCCTTCAGTTGTTAAAGCAGCACTCGTGTGAGAGGCTTTCTACAGACTTTTCTGTAATCCCGTACATCCTGCTTTCACAGGCTCCTGTGTATGTTTTTCTCTTCTTTCCCACCGCACCGAATTTCTCTCCCCCTCCCCAAGTGAAAGCCGCCTTTGTTCAAGTAATATTGATTCTGAATTTTTTCAGTACTGTTATTCTCCTTTCTTGTTTTATGACCCTTTCATCTAGGTTTTAGTGGCTGTGTTAGAGTGTGAACAGATGAACAATATAGGAAAAGCTAAGGTATGGGCTTCACAGCATATAGCCTTGAACTGTGTGCAAACTTTGTCTGGAATAGCCCCCAGTAAAAATGGAACTGATTGATCCCTTTCTGTTGAGAGCTGAGCTGTCACACTTTCAGCTGTTTGCCATGGACTAGCTCACCACAGTGCTACATCTTAGTTTGTAAATGTGGTAAACTCTTCATGTGCCCATACCTTTAATTTGGTGTGCTCAGAGCTTGAGGTTGTGGGTAGTCTCTCTGGTTACGTAAATATCCAGAGACATTTCCATGCTCGGTTAGTTCTTGTGTCATTGATCCTGATCCCTGTGTGCACCTGCCTCTTGTTCTTCTGAAGGTCTGAGGACATATCAGAGAGAGTTTTCTGTCTATACTGTTAAAGATATTTGGTAGTTTTGAACAAAAACAGTGTCATTTTTTGAATATCCTGGTGCCTTGGTGCTTAGCCTTCAGCTGATAAATAGAACTATGCCTGGCTTACCATTGTGCAGTGTTTAAAAGTAGGACTCAGCCTGCATTGCTTGTAAAATATTCTACAGTAGGTAAGGCTGAAAAATTGTGACATGATTTGAGAGATCATGTGTCCGTGTTCTGACAAACTTTAGTGAATGGAGGGAGCAGTGAAGCCCAGTGGAAAGGACACTGGACTTAGACTTGGGACTACAGCAGGCTTTTCTTTTTTCCTTTTTATTGATTCATGACCTTAGAAAAGTAATTTATTCTTTACTTCTTTTCTTTATGTGTAAAGAAGTAGGTAATACTTACCAGCTTTTCTCTGGTGTTTTGAAATATGCAATGTCAAAAGGACTGTTAGTGATAAAAGTTGTGGTCCGATGCACAGATCTTGGTTTTCTTTTCTAGCACTTTTCCTTATAGTACTGTGTATTAAGAATTCATAATTCATTCTTTTTAAGTGGGTGCAGTGTTCAGAAGATAAAAACAAAACATTTTATTGTATACCAGTTTATATTAGAAAGCACTGGTTACATGTTTGGGTATTTTGACGTATCTAGCTGAACCTTCATGTGGTGAATGCTGGTCCCTGCAAAACAGCAAACACCACAGCTTTCCTTATTGTGATCCGTAATGGAAATTACTCTCAAGTAAATGTTTGTTAACAATTTACTGTTGTACAGTGGGAAACACCTACCATGCATAACCAGTTTCATGGCTACCATAGTTTCATTACTTTTTTTTTTTTTTTTTTGCCAGACACCGCAGGCTTTTTGTGTACTATGTGCATAGCATTAAAAGCTTATACTGAATTTCTCATTCACAGGAAAAATATAAACTGTGGGGATTTTGACCAGGATAGAGGGCTAATTTCTACCTGGAGTGCTTTGTCCTTTCAGCCATGAAAAACTGTGTCTTGGGGTCACTGCTGCTGTCAAAGACTTGCCAGTATTTCTCCCATGAACTCTTTTTAATTGGGTTGCAACTTGCTTGTGAGTTAGTTTACAGGTAGAAATTTGGCCTGTGAATTGCAATTTTGGGAAAAGTATACTTCTTCTTATAAAACTGCTGAAGTGTTTTCAGATCCATTGGAAGCAGGACACAGGCTGCAGTAATGCCTCTTCACTGTGCTGCTGCTGCTTATGTGCAGGAGAGAAACACTATTAAAGGGAAGCGTCTAGACATAAACTAAATTGATACAGCTCAAGTTTTCTAATGATTTTTTTTTTGTTAAAACAAATGCAAAAAGATTCTAAAAATGAGTTCTTCAAGGAGAGAACTAAACAAATGGCTCTTCAGATGAGATTTAAATGTAGTGTCTTGAGGGACTACTGCAAGGAGACAAAAGCAATGTCCAGGGGAGCAAATAATCTGCTGAATGATGCATGCAGTTTTACACAAAACGTGAATGAAAGATGATCACTGACAAGATTTTATTAATGAAAGACAGGAAAGCTTCAAGTGATGTTTTGCTTTTCTATCTCCTAAATTTTATAGGACAACTGATACTCTCACTGGAAGCCTCAACAGAAGCTCCCTAGGCAGGAATGCCCTGCAAGATGAACTCCTCTGACTGCTAGAGTTCTTTGCTCTGCACTCTTGGAAAAATCTGGCGTATAGCACCCAGCAGGTAGCAGTAGTCTTCAGTTAGTTCGTCCCTTAGCCTTCTGTTCTGTGGGTTGATCAAATGCCATTCCCTCAGTCTTCCCTCATACATCATGCTAGCCCCCTGACCATCTCAGTGGTCCTCCACTCTCCTGAGTCCAGTATGTTAAGGTCTCTCTTTTACTGGGAGAGCTCACAACTGAACAAAATATTCTACATGTTGCCTCCTGAGTGCCAAGCAGCAGGTAAGAATTCCTTCTCTTGACCTGCTGGTTTTGCTCTTGCTAATACAGTGCAGTCTGTGATTAGCCTTTGTCAGTGCAGTGGCATGCTGCTGAGTCATCTTCAACTTGTCCACCAGAACTTGCAGATTCTCTTCTGCAGAGCTTACCTCTCCAGTCAGCCCCAGCACATGGGCTTCTTCCCTCCCAGGTACAGGACTTCACATTTGTTGAACTTCATGAGGTTCCTATTGGCCTGTACCTCTAGCTTTTTTTAATTAGTAGTTGATTCCTTGCAGAATAAATGTAAGGCAGGTTATTTTCTCTTAACTTGCTTATTGAGTCATGCTCCAACTTCCTTTTAAAAATTGTACCCTGGCACCTTTGACCATGTTTTTGTATAAGCACAAGTGACTGTCTGCCCAGTGAGGAGTAACCACCCTTCTGTTTGGTTCCTGATCGCAGTTGCAACTGGAAGTGGCATCTACCCATCAAGAAAATGTACAGATAGCTTTGGCTTGGTTAAGGAGCACTGTAGAGCATAAAGAAAGTAGTAGTCTTAGTGATACAGATCTTCTGCAGCGCCTAGACGTAGGTTAACTTGGGACTGGGACAGGCAGCTCTCAGTCTTCCCTGAGACTAGATAAGTCACGACTGAAACCTTGCTAAGAAAAGATATATGAAAATACTTTTCCTGCTGCTGCTTGTGTATCTGAACAAATGCACAAATAGGAGAACTGGGAGGCTGGATTGTTAGCCTGTGCATTTTAAAGCAATTCATCACAAAGTTGTTATATAGGACATGCAGAAAACTGCATATCCTGTTGTACCCCAGTGGGACTTGGGTAAGATTGATCAGCATGTCTGAGAGAATAGGAAAGTGGGTCTAATGAGGTGGAATACGTCTCGTCGTACAAGAGAGCTGTGTAGCAGTCAGGGGAGCCGTGTGTTATGCAGCCCAGAGTTAATGAGTGAAAATTGGGCTGGCAGAAGCTATGCTGTTCCTGCGAGGTCTGCGGTTAGAGGAGCATGCTGTCCTAATTGGGCCAGACAGAAGGGGGTGATCACTTCTGCTTCCTGCAGTGGCCTTGTTAGGTGTGTGCCATATCAGGTTAGCAGGGGTATCACTGAGAGCAGAATACTCAAATCAGATTATTGTAACTCATTTCTCTTTGCTTATATTCAATCTTAACAATGCAAGGTGGTGCCTAGTTACACCAACTCTAGCCATTTTGATTTGAAAAAATAAAAAAATAAGTATCATCAAGAAATAGTAAAATTGCCTGATACAGTAAGCACACAATCACATTTGTTTTTATCATTCCTAATCATTAGGATTCCCTGATTTTGGTGCTTATGAGGACTGTCTGCTGAAGTAGTCTCTGTGGTCTTGGCTCTGGTATTCCTGTGCCCCACTGCTGTAATGTATTACCGGTTGTTGTGGATTGTGTCATGAGCACACTGGCCTAAGAGCAATCTACTTTTGATATAAAATGTGTCTGCCTCTGTGTTGGTTGTCCTTAACACCTAGCACATGTTTCCATAGCTGTGGTAGACTTGCTTCAAGAACTGACTGATATAGATACTCTCCATGAGAGTGAAGAAGGAGCTGAAGTCCTCATAGACGCTCTAGTAAGTAGTAAACTCCAGATTATTTCAATGCCTGAACAATGTCTGCCTTATGTAGCAGAGCAGCGAATACTCTGAACTGCCACACTTTCTGCAGCTGTGGTTATCCATGTTGCCAAGACCACGATGAAGTTAGCCAGCTGAGGAGCCTGCTCTCTTGTAGCTGAAATGCTGTGTTGAGGACCACGATGGGTGTTTTTGATGGGATGCCAAAGATTGGGGAGTAGGTTCTTCTTGCACCTTGTCTACCACTTCTTTTTTGGAAGGAATGTGCTCATATTGCAAAATTTGTGTAGGCTGGGAGATTTTTTCATGCAGGGAGGGAGAATGAAGTAATATTTGTGATTTAGACAGTGTCCTATTGAAAATAGGAGCTTGGCTGGTGTTTTTCTTCCTTGTTGCGGAAAAGGGTGACTTCTGTTCACCTGTGAAAAATTTGAAGTTTGTGGCAGGGCTCAGATTGTTACTTGAAGGACAGCAAGGCCGTTGTGATCTTTCAGTGTAACCTCTTGCACCTGAGACCAGTATTCTTAACTCTTGTTTCAAACCCAAAAATCTGTGCTTGAACTGGGACATCTGTTGTTACAGTGACGGTGCGTGTTTTTCTTAACAAGAAGTAAAAGTGTGGAAGTTTTCATGTAACAGAGCTAAGGCATTTTAACGGTGAAGGCGGGTTTAGAGGTAATGATCCTTTTTGGCGTAGAGATTAAACAACCCCAGAAAATTATCTACGTGCAGTAGAAGACGCATTGCTTGGTCTTAAGTGCTCCCTGCCTGGTTGACTCTTGAGTGCCTCTTGGCCTCTGTGGTGGTGGACTTCCCCTTTTCATGGTGTTTGCGCTGGATGCCTCCTGCCCTGCAGCTGCGGGAGGAGGATGCCAAACTGAGCAGAAGACTTCCAGAGAAGCGATGCCCAGCAAAACTTGAGATTTACATATCTGTCCTGTGGGCAGTTTCTGCTAGTGAATTGCTGTGTTTGTGAGTCAGTGTGGCTATGTCTTGTTCTGTAACTATTATGTTGAAATTGGAAGACTGGGAATTATGGGTTTTCTTTTGTTTGCTTTGTTTGGCAGCTCTGTTTTCTCCTACAATCCTTCTTGTCCAGTCACTATAATGTTACCTTCCAAAGGTTAATGACAGTGGCCCAGAGCTGAGTTCCTCCAGCTGGCCTCTGGGCTGTTCTTAATTACTTTGCCTTTGTGGAAAGATTGCTGGATGAATGAAATGGTAGAGAGGAACTGCTAGAGAAGGTGTTTTCTATAAAATGTGCAGAGGTGTAGTAAATCAAGTAAAGTTCTTTGTTTTCCTTGTCACCAGCCCACTGATAATAACCAAGTTTTAGAGGTTTTATTGTCCTCTTTGAAAGCAATGGGTCAGGCATATCTTGGGAGAAGTGTTTAGATATCTGCTTTTTAGATTACTTTTTTTTTTTTTTTTTAAAGAAAGTAGGTGTAACATAGGGTGTCTGTGAAGATTGTTGCACTACCTTCCACAGCAGCTGGTACTTGTATTTTTTCTTTGTGTTCACTGGGCCAAAAGCTAGTTAACAGTGTTTGAATTAGAAATGTTATTTTGTTTAACTTTTCCAAGCTCATGTCCGCAATGGAAAGTTAGCCAAAGTCAAGCTGGACTCTGTCCAATTGCAGCTTTAAAAGCATACTTCTTACGTTAGCTTTTTGATTAGGAGGCTCCACCTGCAGATGTGGGTTCCTGCTTCTGCTGTTGATTTGTCTGGGTTTCATTAGCTTGCTGAAATCAACTTGGTACATTCATCTTGCTAGGAATTAAATGCAAGGCTTCAACTAGTGATCACTTGGCTTTTGGATTTGAATCTGTGTGTGTGAGCATTGTTCCCTCAGCTTTTTGTACCTATTAAGGTGGAAGATATAACGGAAATGTAGGCAGCCCAGCAGCAAACAGTTGAAAGTGGAGCTGCTTGCAGAGCTGACAGCTAGCTGTCTGTGGTGCTTGTGGTGCCTCACACTTCAGAATTCTGAGGGATTATAAATCAATCAAGCTGGTTCAGGAAATAAGACTGTGACAAGGTGCATGTTTTCCTCCAGATGTTTTTCTGTTTAATCTGAAACACAAAAGTTGTTTAATTAATTAGGACAAACATAGTGGCAGATTTACTTGGTGATTCCTTTGCTTCCTCTGAGATTTTAGAGCACGATTATTAATGTCTTCTGATCATGTCTGGCAGGATGTTTCAGTAGGGCATATTGATTTTTATTAATTATTAACCCCCCCATTCTTTCTCCTTCATCTTCCTTTTTTCAGTCTTCTTTCTTATCTTTTTATCTTTCCCATGACCCTGGTGATTTAGGTGGAGGGCCAGGTCGTGGCCTTGTTGGTCCAGAATTTAGAGCGCCTGGATGAAAGTGTGAAGGAGGAAGCTGATGGTGTCCACAACACACTGGGTAAGTGGCTGTTGCACAGTCTCTCCTGTCTGTATTTTGGACAAAGAAGGGGTGGGTTATCGTCCCCTTCTTTTCCTCCCTACTCCTTTTCCCTTGAACTGCCAACACTACGGTAGAGGATCTAGTGCAGCTTGTGTTCAAGCACAGCTTTAACTCATGGTAAATCCTACTCCCTGGAGCCAGCGTTTGTCGCATGACTGCTGGTAAGGTGCCTCTTCCTAAAGCGGTGATGTAGGGAGGTGCTGATACATAGATGAAACTGCACCACACCAGGAGTGCTCCGCTGCCTGTGTATTTACTATGTACTTACCTGTGAGCTCTACTTACTCCATTATGAGAGCTGTTTATGTCTTAGCAATATATTTAACTTCAAGGTAGTAAAACATTTGCATTTCATATAAGTACATCATTACCTCTCTGTTCCCCAGTCTTTGCATAGCACAGTAACTGCTTTGCAGTGTGTTGCTGTTATTAGCATTTAGACCATCATCCACTCCTTTCAGTTATTTGGGATTGTAATCTCCCGAGGACCGGAAGAATGAGAGAGACTGGAAACATGAATTTTGGAATTTTTACAGCCGCTCTTGTTGTTAATTGAGTTTTGTGCAGTGAGAATTGCTGCTGGAGTAAAGGGAAGTATCTTGGGCTTCTTCCAGCAGGAGCTGGTGTTACACTGAGGATGGGCTGTGTGGACAGTGTAAAAACCGAGAGGGTATTGTACACCTGAGCTTAAGTCTCACTCAAAAAAAAAAAAAAGGGAGTTTTGCGAATAAGATATAACTTTAAGAAGAATGGTGCAGCTGTAGGAAGGACCTGGCAAAGCAGTGTTGATGCAGGCTTGAGCTGAACTGCAGGTGGGAAAAATGTCTGTTTTTTGTGTCTTTCTTCTTAGCAATCGTTGAGAACATGGCAGAGTTCCGGCCAGAGATGTGCACAGAAGCTGCACAGCAGGGCCTCATGCAGTGGTTGCTCAAGAGGCTGAAGGTGAGCATTTGAGAGTCATTTGGGAGTTATCACAGTAAAAACTGGCAGACCACTGGTCTGGAAGGTGATGTGCTTGAGATGGTGTTTGGCACAATATTAAAGGTCCAAGGCCATTTATTATTGGCTCTTTCCGTTTGTATAGGTTATATTTGTGATAAGTTCTAATATTTGTGAATACAGTTAATTCAAAACTCACCTCAAACTGGGAAGTATGTCCCTTTTAACTTATAAACTACCAAAATTGAAGGAGTTGGCTTTATGTGTAAGAAGGTCTACACAATGTGATGCAAGTCTGTGAGTAGAAGTACTCTAATTTTCCTAGTGTTTGCCTGGAAGAGTATGTGTAATGTTGAGTCTTCTTGAACATCTTTCGATTTTACTTGTTTCTGTGGGAGCTCTTTTTGGTGACATGTCCCTGATCCTGCTGTGAGAACTATGGTCTTTCCTGCAGAGTTCACTCGTCACAGCGCTACCAAAGAGCACTCAGGGTCCAACCGCTGATGTGGTCGGCCCCAGTAGCTGCAAGACCACTGCATTCACAGCTCAAGCATCAGTAATGCTAGAGGTCTGCCAGTGCCCGCCTTCATTCTGTATAACAGTTAGTATGATGTAATGGGTTTGTGCGGCAAGGTTTTGGTAGCGGGGGGCGGTTTACAGGGGTGGCTTCTGATGAGAAGCTGCTGGAAGCTTCCCCCATGTCTGACAGAGCCAATACCAGCCGGCTCTAAGACGGACCCGCCGCCGGCCAAGGCCGAGCCCATCAGCGATAGTGGTAGCGCCTCTGTGAGAACATATTTAAGAAGGGGAAAAAAAAAAGTTGCGGGGACAGTAATGGCAGCCAGAGAGAGGAGTGAGAACATGTAAGAGAAACAGCCCTGCAGCCCCCCAGGTCAGTGCAGAAGGAGGGGGAGGAGGCGCTCCAGGTGCGGGAGCAGAGATTCCCCTGCAGCCCCTGGGGAAGACCATGGTGAGGCAGGCTGTGCCCCTGCAGCCCAGGGAGGTCCACGGTGGAGCAGATATCCACCTGCAGCCCGGGGAGGACCCCACGCCGGAGCAGGTGGGTGCCCGAAGGAGGCTGTGACCCCGTGGGAAGCCCGTGCTGGAGCAGGCTCCTGGCAGGACCTGTGGATCTGTGGAGAGAGGAGCCCACGGAGCAGGTTTTCTGGCAGGACTTGTGACCCCGCGGGGGACCCACGCTGGAGCAGTTTGCTCCTGAAGGACTGCAGCCCATGGAAGGGACCCACACTGGAGCAGTTCGTGGAGGACTGTCTCCCGTGGGAGGGACCCCACGCTGGAGCAGGGGCAGAGTGTGATGAGATCTGCCCCTGAGGAGGATGAAGCGGCAGAAACAACGTGTGATGAACCGATTGTAACCGCCATTCCCCGTCCCCCTGCACCGCTGGGGGGTTCGGTAGAGAATCCGGGAGTGAAGCTGTGCCCAGGAAGAAGGGAGGGGTGGAGGGAAGGTGTTTTGAGATGTGGTTTTACTTCTCATTACCCTACTCTGGTTGATTGGCAATAAATTAAGTTCATTTTCCCCAAGTCGAGTCTGTTTTGCCCGTGACGGTAATTGGTTAAGTGATCTCTCCGTGTCCTTATCTCGACCCGGGAGCCCTTTGTTATATTTTCTCTCCCCTGTCCAGCTGAGGGGGGGGTGATAGAACGGCTTTGGTGGGCACCTGGCGTCCAGCCAGGGTCAACCCACCACAGTCTTCTTGGTGACGAAAGTGGGGAGTGTGAGGAATTCGAGATAAGGATAGTAATTGAGAGAGGTAATGGGCAAAACATGGACTGAACAGAGCTAGAGAGTGAAGAGCTGCACCCACCACATACGAACTTACAACATTGCTTAAAATAAGCTAGTTTTGCGTGCGCGTGTGTGTGTTGGAGAAGCCAAGTTAAGGACAAAAAGTTAGAATTCAGGGTTTGTATCCTCTGCAGTTTTAGTTTAAATGGACATACTTCTGTCTTGTCTTTATATTGTAAACATCTTACAGTAGAAGGTGTCTTTTTTCTGTTTGTATGATTCCTGTGTGGTGGATTTCTGGTCCATGGCTGAGACCTGTGGGAATATAAAAGCTGACCAGCGGGCAGGGAAACTAATAAAGACCATTTTATACCTTTGCTTCCTACATTTCTTACACTTTTCTGAGTTTCAAGTGGTGTCTTTGTTTAACTGCGGTTGGTGGTGGCTTTTTCTTTGAACTCATCTGTCATGGTTTAACCCCAGCCAGCAACTAAGCACCACGCAGCCGCTCACTCACTCATGGGGGAGAAAATCAGGAAAAGAAGGAAAACTCGTGGGTTGAGATAAGAACGGTTTAATAAGA
>VYZV01021615.1:41929-85555 GCA_013401275.1 Pandion haliaetus | reverse complement strand
AGGCTGAAAAACCTTGACTTTAGACTAAACATGACTTAGCAACAACTGCAAACATCAGTGCGTTATCAACATTCTTCTCATCCCTAGCTCAAAACCATAGCACTGTACCAGCTACTAGGAAGACAATTAACTCTATCCCTGCTGAAACCAGGACATCATCTAATTGCCTTTTGAATCAAAATTACTTATTGATATACTTAGCATCCTGTGGCAGTGAGTTACACGGTTTAACTCCATCTTGTGTGAAAAGATGCCTAAACATTCCCTGGAAAATACTGTAGGAAAGGAATGGATAGTTTGGCTTTCTTACAGAGCTAGTGAAGGAAATTTAGCAAATGGATTCTGGCTATTTTCTAACCCTGTTAGTAAGGCATTAGCACTTCCATACTTAAATGTCTTTATGGTTAGAAGGCCTCTGAATCACAGAAATACTCTATCAGCTTTGTAAGTGTGCAGATACCCCTCTGTGCACCTCATATACTTGTTAGCGGAAGTAACCTATAATTTCTCACTACAGGTAGTAACATAATTGCATTCCTTTTGCTTAAAAACAAAAAGTGAAGTTAATTTTATTCCACGCAGGTATGTACTGCTGCCTGCCTCGTAATTACTCTGGCAGCTGAAAGACTTAGAAACTTGGGAAAGCAAAATAATCACAACTTGGATTCCCCTGCTTGGTGCCACAGAAAATGAATGTTCAAGGCGTTCAAAACATGGTGCTGAATGTGCCTTTTCTTTGCCCTGGCACGTGTTAACTTTGTCTGGGTTTGGGGATGAGTGATCAGGCAGTGCTTTTTCTTGCTTACATGCTGTCGTGGGGATCTGCACGTTAATGAAACCCTCACCCAGGTGCCTTTGTTATTGGCAGCGCTTGGTCTTGCATCTCTCGCCCTGACAGATGGGGTTAGGATTAAACCAGGATCTCAGCATCTGGGTAGACCGTTGTGCTGCTGAAGAATGTCTATGGGATGAGTTTTAAAATCAGGGTTCTGTCCAGGCGTCGGTAAGGACATCTGGTGCACAGCACAGAGTGTGAATTTCTGTTTTCTGACTACGTTTCAGGTAGCATAATTGTATTCTGACTGTCAGAATTGCCTCGGAAAGCTCAGATGGAGAGCTTAATGGCTCACTTCTCCAAACATGAGCAGGGTTTGATGATGTTGTGTGCAGCCTTGAGAGAACAAAGCGTTGTTTCCTAATGCTTGCCATAGGACAGCAGTTGGTATGCAGTGTGATAGGAACCAGCAGAGCTGTACAGCACCGAGCGCCTGCCGCCTTCCCCTTCTCGTGCCACTGAGTGCTTGGAAGTGTTACGTGGTTGCTATAAATACTGTCATCTGCAGAGTGGTTTGGAATGAAGAGCTTTAAATAAAAGTCGGCACTTTGTGGCATTTGGGATCTTCCTGCTTTTCATGTTTTTGTGTTGCATGGTGCTTGTGTATTGTGACCTTTTCTTTGGTAGCAGGTCGGGATAATTGGCCCACGCGTAGCCTTGCGCAGGCAGGTTCACTCAGTCAAGCTGCAGGTAGTCGTGCATTTGGGGAAAAAATTGTGGGTGACAAATGGTATGTTTTAAGCCTAGTACTTATTGCTTGCCTTTTTTTCCCCCCCTCTCAAACAGTGGAATACAAATAGCTGGTAACTGATTTTTAAAATTGTTTTGTTTATTTTACGAATTCCTTCAGTAAGCCGTTTGCATTATTATCTGATCAGTTAATGTTTAGCCTGTTTCTGTAGACGAAGCAGCTTTGGCAGCAGGCAAAATTATTGGATCCAGTTCAGAATCCTACTTCAGGGTTTTATTTTTTTTCTTCAAATTCAGCATTTCGGTTTCATTATGATTTTTTTTTAACATATTTGAGTATGGAGGGAATGTATGAAATGAAAGTTACGTGACTATGTGGGCGAAACCCATCTCATGTTCTTCTGATTGTGACTTTGTGATCCTCATACAAAACTCTGGCAGCTACTATTTAATGTTACTGTGATGTATATTCTGAAATTCTGTTTTTGGTGACAGGTGCAGACTTTCAAAATAGGGATAAGCCCCATGCACTTTTGTAATATCACAGAAAACGTATCACAGGAAAGAGATTCCACGTTGCAAACAACTGGAGAGTGTTCTTAGGGGTTTTGAGCCAACTCGGTCAAACCTACTTACGTAGGACAGCGTGAAGGATCAGAGCTGAGTTTCTACATGGGCGTGCATGAGCACACACACATACCCCGTCACCCCTGAATCAGAGAGAATTACTACTACTTTGTCACTGAGGCATACTGTGAAATTACTGCTGTTGTATTTTGGTTTGTGTTGCTCATACATTCGGTGATTTGATTAATGTGTTCTTCATATCAATGAAATGCAGAGCGCTGTGCCCTGATGGGTCTCTTGTTCCTTCTTTACCAACAGGCTAAGATGCCTTTTGATGCCAACAAGCTGTACTGCAGTGAGGTGCTGGCTATTTTGCTCCAGAATAATGATGGTGAGACATGCCTCTGGTATCGATATTCTTTTAGGGTAGGATCCAAGCTTCTTTCAGATCACAACAGCACTCTTCTGTGTTTGGCTTCCCTTTGCTTGTGCTCTCTCTCCCCGTGCGTGTGCTCTCTCACATATGCATGCACCCTCCCTTTCTCTGCAGCTTTTGTACTCTGTCAAGCTGTATTGATTTTGTTCGCTGATGTATCAGTGTTAGATGGCTGTAAAATCTGACAGTTAGCTTCATTTTTCTCTCTCTTTTCCCCCTTCCCCCACCTCCGTCTAGACAACAGAGAATTGCTTGGGGAGCTGGATGGGATCGATGTGCTGCTTCAGCAGTTATCTGTGAGTAATTCACGTACGCCCTCTCTACTGTCAGGAGACTCGCAGGCTGGGTGTGAGGAGGTGGAACAGATTCTGGGTGTAGCGCTGTCTTAGCAATCTGTAGATACTGAAGCACAGCAGTGCTTTATATTTAGTGGTGACACAGTCCCTGAATAACTTCCACGCAAGTGTATCATACATGGTAACTAAGGTTAATCCCTGTTTTAAAGATGTTAACGTTGAGGTGCACATAAATCACATTATTTTGTTATTGCATGGCAAGTTGGAGATAGGCAGGGTTAGAACTGGGCCATCTTCAGCATTCTCCACTCCAAGCACTGGGCTGCATTGTGCCTACATTTAAGCTGGTTGAAGGTAATGTGTTCATAGCTCACTTACATTTCTTGAGGTGGTACTGTCTGCAGCACCCTCAGTTTCGCGTTGTGCCTAGTTCTCTGGCAACAAGCTTATCCACGTACTTTTGTGAATTGTGCAGTTGGTGAATTTGCCTTTCCATTTGGAGGCCCTGTATTGTCTTTTAAGTTACGCATTAGACTGCTGCACATGTGTTGGCATACAGTCAGGGCAGTACAAAAGGCAGCAGAGTTACAAGAGAGACTGTGTCAGTGACGTGTGTGATTGCTGGCTTATGCATATCAGATGCTGAAGGCTTGTGATGTAAAATGTTCATGTACACTCTAGAACAGTGTGGACCAAATTGGGCCCTCCATTTTGGGGTAATTTTGCTTTCTTTGTCATGCAGGTGTTTAAACGACACAACCCTAGTACAGCAGAAGAACAGGAAATGATGGAGAACCTGTTTGACTCCCTTTGCTCCTGCTTAATGCTCAGTTCCAATCGCGATCGCTTCCTGAAAGGCGAGGGTCTACAGCTGATGAATTTGATGCTTAGGTACCCAGATAACTTTGTGATTTTCTTGCCTGCTTTTGACCTACCAACACACATTCTGGCTAGATATTTGTGGTTTTCCGTTTATAAAATTTCTGTGTTAGCATATTTGTCTGTCTGTCGTTTTTTGCCAGCATCTAAGTTGGACCTTCTTAAGACATATAAGCTCCACTCTTTGTCTTTAGCTTTGTTTCCTAAGAACTGTGTTTACTACAATAACTGCTGGAAAGTAACAGTGCAGATCTGTGTGGCAGACACCCCGATGAAAGAATGCTGTAGGTCAGGCCACTAATCCTCTAAGGATTTAAAAGACCCCTATGAGAGTAAGAGAGAACCTTTGGATGTCTCTAGGGAAAACGTTTTTCCTTTTGTTCCCCACTTCAAGCTTCACTGTGTTGTGTTATCCTCTGAGCTGGTGAATTTTTGTGGATGTTGAAACACAAATTGCTTTTGTGAAACGGGCACAAGTACTTGTTTCTTCTTGTGATGTGTTTTGTCACACCGTGAATCTCCAGGGCTCCTCTTCTCTCTTCACTTCTACTTCCTAGCCTAGTACTGAATTGCGTCATCCGCGCTGACTGACTTCCTCCAGACCTCGGGACTGGGCGCAGCGGGGCTCTGTCTGGCTCTCCCTGGTGTGCTAGGCTGCATGCGGTGGCTGGTTAGCAAACACCAACAAGAAATGATGTATTCCTGCAGCGCATGGCTGGGTAATGTGCAGCAGCAGGGAACTGAATAAATAACCAAACATGGATTATTCAAATAGGAACACTGGGTTTTCTTGAGACTAATTAAAGAAAAGCTCCAAAACTAAGAACAAGAGGGAAGCCTCCCTCTGCCTTGAGTACTAAGCTGCTAAGCTAGCCTTGCAGAACTAATTACTTGGAGTTCTTGTGCCGTGTGGGTGCGACTCAGTGTTTGGATTTTTCATAGCTTTTTCCCCATTTTTGGACTCTACTGTTTACCACTCTCTGTACCAGGATCCCAGCTGGAAAATTATGACAGGAGGAAAATTTCTCCCTGGATGCATTTACCCCCCACCCCCTCACCTCCCAGTAGTTGTGAAGGAGTTAGGAGGGACAAAACGTGACTTAACTGCCTTATGTCTAATGGAAGGAGTTTCCAAGACCTCAATCTTTTGATGCTGAGGAACCTAACTTACTCTACGGTCTGAATGGGATTGGTAAAGTGGCGATGGAAAAAAGTAACAATTCACAGAATGTTTTCAAGAAGCTTATATCATTACTGTCTGTAAGCATGGACTATACTGACAGTTGATTATTTCATTTTTCTTTAAACTCTTCTAGTCTAGTTCAGGTAAGTAGAAAAGTTGAAGTTCTTCTTACCTGGCTGTTTGAGTTGAGTCTTATCCCCAAACCAGCTCCCTTCTGGCCCTGAATTGTCCTACACTGTAAATCTCGTTTAGAGAGAGCAGCACCTAGTTGGACGGAGAGAGTAAACTTCTTGCTTCTAATGATGTCTTCAGACTAGAGTTGAAAATGTTAAGCTGGTACTTTTATTGCCGATTCATGTTCTCCCTCTTTTGAAGAGCTGCCAACCGCTTCTCTTAGTATTTTACGCTATCCATGTTGTTGACATGTCAGTTCACTCCTACACACAATTTTCTTTTTTTGTCTCAATACTCCTAATGAATGAAATGTCAGGATTCTGACACAGTTAATCATGCATGTAACCTAAAGCATGTGAAATCAGTGATACTCAGCACATGCTTAAAGCTGCTTCCGTACTTCAGGACTGGCTGGCTGGGTCAGGGCCGCAGTGCTGTCCTGAAGCTTTTGCTTTTGGAAGGTGTGGTATTTCCTTATCGGTGCTGTAAGCTTGCTTCTGGTAGGCATGACACAGACATGACTGTGTAGGTGTTATTTAAGTAGTTAGCTTGGATCTTCAGAACTGCAGGAACGTGGTGCTAAGCTCTGCTATCTCTTGGTATCTCTTGAAAACCAACTTTCTGGGTTCTAAGTTTTGGGGCTTTGTCAGCTCTGAGTGGTAAGGGAATGAAT
Organism: Pandion haliaetus; assembly: GCA_013401275.1. NCBI lineage: Eukaryota > Metazoa > Chordata > Aves > Accipitriformes > Pandionidae > Pandion > Pandion haliaetus. Next base: position 79,822 of record VYZV01021615.1, on the reverse strand, counting down.
GACATTAGAGTCAAGTGCTCTATGGAGAGCATAGGAGATGATTAAGGTAAAAACACTGGTTTGTGGTGATGAAAATTAGGGAATGGATGCTGGGAGAAAGTGGCTACGTTAGGAGGAGAAGCTTTGGGCATGCTCAGCTGCTGCCGTGGGGGAGTACTTGCCTTTGCAGGTCATGGTGTGACCGAAGGTAGAAAGCTCTGCTGGACCTAGCACTTTGGTGAGGAAAATAGAGCACGTTTCTGTAGCTTTCAAACCACCAAACAAGGCAAAGCGTCTTGAGAACTGATGCTGCAAGGTTTTGGTGTTTGCCTGTGGGTTTTTTCCATATTTTAATATCTAGAAGATATTTAATGGCTATTAATTCTGCTAAGCTCTGTTATCATTGGGAGTTCTCTTGGTGTATGCTTAAAAGCTCTTACAGGTGCTCACTTTTTCTTGGACAGTACTGCTTTGGTAACTGCAGGCTAGCATTGTAAATAGGAAGTGTATCTTGATAGTTGTGATCTAGAGAGCTGCACAGGAGTATTACACTTCTGTATCTTCTTGGTACCTTCATGATAAACAACAAAGAACAGGAATGCCATTCAGTTGTGATTGACCACCTCGCCCACAAACAAGGCAGAATATTTTTCTCTCCTGTCGGTGTCCTCTGACGACTGGGGGGAGAGATCTGTTATTTTTTGTTTTTACTTTGAAGGCAGTTAATCATTGTACCATGTACCACAGTCTGTGCAGATGAAAGGACAAATAAGCAAAGCTGAACGTTTATTGACATGATGTGAGATAGATAAGCTGTGTGAGAATAAAGATATCAGGCTTGAATCTCCATTACTGTCTTAGAGAACGTAGCATTCTGTATCTGGTGCTACCCAATACATCTAGCCAAGTTGTTCTGTTTATAATGGTCATGCACACAGACCTGCAGAGAAGTGCAGCATCTTGCAGCTGAGCGTTTAACACGCTCGAGAGATTCCTGTAGGCAGTCATGAACACAGGACTACTTTCTGTTATGCTGAGCCTTAAAACGTATGGCCAACAGCAAAAGATGGTGTTGTATTGTGTGAACTTCTACTAGTTTACGGGGAGACAGTGGTAATGCCTGAAAATGAGCACAATGTGGCTGATGTGCTTTACGTGCATGTCCATAGTAAGCTGTGTCCTGGACTTGGTGGTGTGGTCTCGGACGCACAGTGTTGAGGGGGACTTGCAGTTGGCCACTGGGAGTGGAGTTTCACCGAGCAGGTATGTGGGAGGTGAGCAGAGGGGTCTGGGAGAAGACCAGGTTGAGAAGGACGGAGCCTGTGACAGTAGAAATGAAATAGGAAGTTTTGAAGTAGGATGAGAGCAGGGGTATATATAATTATTTGATTTGCATCTGTGCACCAATGGAGGCTCGTTTATTTTATGGAGTACCTTTATAAAAAATAAGATGGTTTATCAAGGTGATAGCCATGAGTGGAAAGTTTATAAATGTCACATAGAATTAAATTCAATTATTTTTTTAGGTCAGGAAGCACTTTTTAGTACACAGTCCCTCAGCCTTGCCTTGGTAACCTAAATGCAGTTTACCTTACAAAGCCAAAAGAGAGAAAAACAGGCTTGTAATGTCAGTTCCCTTGCGCACACTGACAGGAAGCTTATTGCTTTTGCTGTAAAATTGTGTTAAGGTTTGGAGGAGATGCAGCCACTTGGTTCCCAGGGGATGTGTCGAGAAGATTCTCTGTTGCATAGGAAAAATGACGTGTGGCTTTCCCAGTTATTAACTGAAGGCGCGGGTGTATGCACATAGACAAATGCAGCAAAGTGAGCTTACAGAAAGGTACATCGCTTGGGCAATGCGATCTTCTATTCTGCAGCTATTCAGTGGCTTTTCTTGACTCTCAAATAAGCGTTTGCTCCTGTACAGCAAAAAACAAGGTGAAAATGGACAACTCTGTAGGGCTCCCCAAAGCTTGACTTATAGCTATTTCAGGGTATATTTTTTATGATTATTAAAATCCTTTTATGTTTTCTTGTCCTGCTGTTCCTAATGACCCCATGGAAACTTAGATTGTCTCTTTACTAAATCTTCTGGTTAATTAAATGGAACCATTTTATGCAGCACTTTTCCGGGAACTCCAGTATTGTGCTTCTGCTAGTATTTTGGAAGGTGAGAGATTGTGTTTATGCTAATGTGGAAAGTCCAAAAAATGTTGGCACCTCTTCTTTTTGAAATAATAAATGTACCAAAAGAGTTCTCTCAGATGTAAAGGTATTAAAAGGAGGAAAACAATGGTTAGCAAATAAAGTTGTAATTCAGAGTTCCCTGTGAAGGCTGAGGTCACTCCCTATTTGGCGATACTCATGTATGCTTGTCTTTGAATTAGTGTTCAGCTAAAAGTGACCTCAATAAGCACAGATGAGACTAAGATAAACTGCTTGCCCTCCGGCAGAATAAATATTTCAAATAAAATCAACTCTAGACAGTCCAGTCAAGCAGCTATTGATCTCTAAAAGCCTGAACTTAAACCCAATGAATATTCCAGAGATCAGCTCTGTGCAACCTTCCTAAATGCTGATCAATATGCAATTACTTCCCCTGAAAACATTTCTTATATTGTCTGGCCTAAGTAGTACTTTATTTTTAGCTCCCTGTAGAGGGGAGGTGGGGGCGTTGAGCCACCCTCTTGCACTGCTCTTCGCCTGTGGGTAGAACTCGTTGCTGTACCAGATCCCAGCTGCACATGGTGCTTTCAACAACTGCTTCGTGCCCATCAGAAGCACCCGCGGCTGCACTGGGCAAAGTAACTTTCTTTTATGCTAGTGTGTTAATACACGGGTTTTTAGTTTGCATGTTGTTAGGGGTTCACGAAGTTCGATCAGTGAAGGGAAGGCATTTTCCATGGCTCTCTGGAGCTTGGGCTTCAAGAAGCCCTGGACGAGAAGACCCTGCTGATGGACGTGAGGTCCGGGTGGCCAGCTGCTGGGCGGCTCAGCGTGTGCTGTCTGCAGGTGGGCAGGCTGCTCCCGCGCTGCTGGGTTTGGCAGGTGTGTGCAAGGGCAGCGTGGGTGCTGCCGCCTCCATGGGGGGAGAGAGGAGGGGGCTGGACTGCGTCAGTGGTTTGCTCTTTATAGAGCTTATTCCAGGTCCACAATGATATCTGAGCACCATATGGTAGTGTGGAGCAACTAGTGTGTGTCCGAGGAGAACTGTTCTCTTTGTCTTTCCAGGGGAAGAGCACAGCTTGTTTCTGGGGAGATTTATTTTTATATGTGCGTGTAGCTATGTGTTTGTTAGAGAACAAATTATCTTACAGAAGAGAAAATCAGAGGAGAGTGCCATGCACTTGGAGTGGAAGGTGGTGGGGCTTGTGACTGTCCTGCCCCAGGGGGAATGTCCTCCTGGCCTGGGCTGGCCTTCGGGCATGCTGGGGGCTCTTGTTCTTCAGCTCACATTAGCTCCTGCTGACGTTTACCTGGTCTGTTGGTTTTATGGGCTTATTAGCAACCGCTTTTCAGTTCATGTTTCATAAGGTATTTTAAATTTTTCCCCTGGATGAATTATAAATTCCTCTGTTTCTGGTTTGAGAGGTACAGGACTTTTGGAGATCATTTTCAGACCATCTGTGTGTTACCACTGTGAGTTACCAGCATCAGCATTCTGAACTCACATTACAACAGAATAGCCCAGAATCTATCTGCATCCTTCCAAACATGGTTTGTGGAGATGGGGTTTTCTTCATTGTAGCTGACCACTATGCTATACTTATTAAACTTACTCCTTTATTAAATTGAATTATTGCTAGATTCAAATCCTGACCTTTTTGGTGTGATAGTATTTGCCTTGTGTACCCACCCCAGCCTCCCCTGCCGTTTTGTGCTAGTGTTTGTAAGGTAATGAAGAAATAACTTCTTCAATAGCCAGGAAATAAAAAATAAGAAAATAAAACCATAGCAATAAAATATATAAAATGAAATAAAAATAAATAAAAGACATTAAAAAAGAAATAACCAAGAGAATATTCTCAACCACCGTTTTGAAAAGAGCATTTGTCGATATAATGTTTTGGCTTCTTGAAGAAAATCTTGCTTAGAGCTTGTGCTCAGACTCTTCATACTACCCTTGTCATATTAATTTCCCTTTTCATGCTCTCTCTTTAAAGTAGTGTGGTCCAAAGCTCCTTGTGTCCCTGAAAAGTTTAACTTGCCTCTTTGTTTTCACAGAGAGAAGAAGATTTCCCGCAGCAGTGCCCTGAAGGTACTGGACCATGCCATGATTGGACCGGAGGGCACAGACAACTGTCACAAGTTCGTTGACATTCTTGGTCTGAGGACCATCTTTCCTCTCTTCATGAAATCACCCAAAAAGATAAAGAAAGTTGGAACAACTGAAAAAGAACACGAAGGTAGGCTTGCTTCCAGATCCTTCTTATTGTCATGGAGGAAGTGAATGGAGACAAGTGTCTGAAAAGTACCTGCAACAAGGAGGGAATAGCACATCACCAGTCTTTTCAAGGCTCCTCCTGCAGCTTTCAGGTCTAGGCAGTCTGCCCACTCCCTCTCACAGGCTAACTGTTGATGACACACTTGCTCTGCTTGTTTTGGTATCAGCAGTTCCTGGCGATTCCATTTCATGTGCTGTTAATAAGTTATTTTACTCCTGTAGGGTCTGTTGTTTGAAGCTCTGACTCTTTGATGCAAAACTCTTTTGAAAAGAGTAATGAGGCAACTACAAATGTCACCTCAAAAGCAGTGTTTTCATGGCTCTGAGCACTGAAGTGTGACTCGATGAACATCAGGCATTGCAGAAATAAACTGCATGCTTTTGAAGTTGCTTTTTTTTTTCTTTTTCTATTTTTTTTCCTCTCTCCCCTGGAAAACTCTGCTTTAACAGAAATCTGCTGTGGAGTATTACTGCAGGACCTTATGCTGAACTGAATCCAGGGTCAGTCCCTCCTGCTTCTGGTAACATTGCCTTTTCCATTTTGTTGATAATTGACTATGGCTTGGAAGAAACTTTAAATACTGCCTGTGATGCTTGAGGTTTTGTGCCTGTTCATTACTCATCTCAGTTCTATAAAGGGTGAATATTGTCAAAAGCTGAAGAGGTGTGAGTGGGTCTCAGGCTTGCCTAGTATCCTTCCTTAGCTCTTGCAGCAAACCAAGGGAAAATGGAAGGAAACCGTACCAAAATGCGAGCTCTGAACCCAAATACCCTGCTTTGGTACCGTTCTTGCAACTCAGGTGGAACCAGCTGTCCCGATGTTCTCCAAAGCAAAGGCAGGGAGGTGCTGCCTCCTGCAGACCTCGCCGGGCGCTGGGCTGAGGCACTGGCTGGGACTGAGCAGCCCCTTTCTCTGGAAGAGCTGCAGAGCTGGGGGCAGCTCGGTGAGCATCTGCTTGTTCTTGTCCTTCCTGAGGACAGGGTGGTGAGGAAGAGGAGGGGCAAATTCAGCAAGCTGTTTTCTTCTTGAAAACTGCCAGCGGTGAGCTGGTAACTACACTTGTTCTAGAGCACCAACATTAAGAGATGGTAACGCTCAGTTAAGGGAGGTAGCGGCTTGGCAGGGCACACGTAGGCTGGTAGCTGCACAGGTGGGCTCTGCGGCTTGGAGGCTGTGGGGCTGAGGCGGGATGGTGGGTCAAAGCAGGAACTGGCGGTGCCGTGGGCTGTGTGTGCACGCGTGGCAGCGGCTGCTTTCCTAGCACGGGTGGAGAGAAGGGGCTTACCTTCAGCCCAGCGCCAGCTGTAGGAATGATTCACGCGCAGGCTGCCAATTCTGGCTGCCTTATCTGTCTTGTGTTGTGTTGCTTGTCTTGGATAGATAATGGTGAGGAAGAAATGCTGTCGTGTGTTCTGGAGTTTACGTAATAAAATTGTGGAGAGTGCAGTTGCGCTTAGATGGTGGATTTAGGGGATGTTTTGAAATCTTCATTTGCAGTATGAAAATAAGGTTGTTTAATTCTTACTGAGAGAAAGCTCAAGTTAGGATACGAGCTTCTGAGTAGAGATCTGGGTCTGTGGCTCATGTCATTGACTTAATTTTTCAGTTTGGGAAAGTGAGTTAATTTCTTTCTCATCTGCTTTGTCTTGAGACTGCAGATGACATCTGTGTGCAATCTTGGCTACTGTGAGGATTAGATAGCAGTCGGGACAGCCCTAACAGGGTCAGTTCCTAACTATTTCTGTGATAGGAAAACAGCAAATCTGCCCTCAGGAAAATGGAGTGATCTGTGCAAACAGTCTTTGTATCATACCTCCATCTCATTAATATTCGGAAGAAATGGAGGACATTAAGATGAGTCCAGAAATCAGTTTTATTAAAATAAACTCTCCTTACAGTGCTGTGGTAGTAAGTCCAATTTTCTTTGTTTTGCATCACCAGGCAGGTGAGTTACTGAATTTCTAACAATGGGAATTAATTGAGATGTTTAACAGGGTTCCCCTGGAGCCTCTCACAGCCATTGTCCTGACAGGTGTATAAGCAGTGTAGTATATGTTTTTACTTTGCCAAATGTTGCACCAGCAATACAGTAATTGCTCTGTGCTCGGGGACGCTGCTGGTTGATGGTCGGCTCCTGTGAGCCACTGGCTGAATAGGAATACTGCAAAAACTCCTTGGTGCCTGCTGGTTTTAAAGGAAACAGTGCAGGTCTAGCATGATTGAGAATCAATGCCCTCTGTGCTGTGTTGTTCCTAGGAACGCAGTTCTTTTGCATATCTCTATTTATCAAAAGGAATACTAGGATTCAGTCTTCTCTTGTCACTTTTTCTTGTAAAAACTTTATGCTGTGTTCAAACTGCTTAAAAAAAATAAATTCAAAAATTAATTAGAATGATCCTCTTCTGCTAGGAGAGCATTCATGTATATGTCAAATGGAGGAACATACTCCTTTAAAGGATTAACTAGAATGGCTTTGTAGCAGAGGCATCAGTATTTATTAAAAAGCAGTTCTAAGGAGCTGCGCTGGGAACACATTCACTGTAACGCCATTGAGACTGCGTCGGGACAGACACTCGTGGTTATGCTGCAAAATAGGAAATTCTTAATAGTCCATTAACCCTGGAGCCTAATTACAACTGCTGAAGGACAACCCTGTTAAAAGGCTTCAGCACAGGGTGCGGTACCAAACAGCTCTGCCAGAAGCGTTTGTCCACTGAAGCTCTACCTCCTCCGCCTGTCCTGGGCGTCCCTTTGTCTGCAGCTGCAAAGTGCCGCCAGGCTGCAGGTACCAGCACCAGCTGGGGCGCGAGGATGCTTTAGCTGTAGTTAGCTGCAGAGACACTCTTCTCATTGGGCATCTGATGCTCCATCTTTAGAACACAGAATCTTTGATATGTGTCTGATGGTGGTAGGAAAATACTCCCCTTGTCTTTGTTTTATAGTACTGTTGGTTTTTACATAAGAGATAGTCTATAAAAGAATGTTTATTTTATTGTCTTGAAGGCGGTATTCTGAATGTGACAAAATAATAATAAATACCCTGGTGAAAAAAAGTCTCAGTGTGACTTGGCGAGCTTTTATTTATTACAGAAATTTGTAATCCAAATTAACTTTGATAAAAATAACTTTTCTGTAATGTATTTCTCTCTGTTTTTAAAAGCTAGCATAAAGATGGCAGTGCTGGTTAGCTACATTTTAAACACTGTCAGTGTTTAAAAATTATTTACTCTAGGGAGCCTGTTAACAATTTGAATCCAAACTGCACATATTTGTGCTTTATATACATTATGTAATTAGGAAAAGAGAAAGGGAAAATTTCTCAACCATCTCTACAGATGATCTGAGCCTTAAGATTGGGCTGGTGGTGTCTAACTGACTACTCATTATCTACACTTGAGTTTTGCCTGACTTTGTACAGATCATGATATACTTCTGAGGGTATTAGGTTTGGGAGAAGAATCTCTTTTGAAGCAGATTCCCTTTTTCTGAGGCAGTGAAGCAACTCAAAACAGAAATAAATATTTTGCAGTTGAAGACAGAAATGGCTTAGAGTTTTCCTATGTCTGGGGGGTTAAAATACTTGTATCCAGCTGGGTTGGCCATCCTTAAAGAGAAATAGCCCGTCGCTGTAGAAGGGAGTGTGTCTTGGATAGGGTTTTGTTGTGAGGTTGTTGAATGACCTTAGCAGGGTCCCCCTCAGGTGCTGCTTGGCATTGTGTGGAGCAGATGGAAAGGCGGATGAGGTAGGTTGTAGGAGGTGGAGAATTAGTGACAAGTATTACTGCAGAAATGCATTTAATTCCACTAGATGCTCAGTGTTTGTTTTTGTGATGGACTGATCCCTGCAATCTTCCTGATTAAGGATTGTGATCCCTCTGGTAGTGTCATCCAGATGGGTGTCGAGTCAGAGACCGAGCACCGTGTACAAGGTATGATACAGCACAGCGGGGCCGTAGCCTTTTGTTGTGGCTTATCTATCTGGTAAGTAACACATGGTAGTATAATATAGCCTACCTATAGTGAGCATTGGTAGAAAGGTAAACGCCAAATTGTGGAGAAAATGTGGTCTTGGCCAGTCTGGGACTGGAGGCTACATTATACACATAAAACGGTGAGATCTGCCATGTTCGTGTGTACTGACAGGGTGTACTGAGGGGAGCCCGGCTGCCTCGTGGCTTCAGTGGAACTAAGCTGGAAGGGCAGAGAGGGCAGAGGCAAGTGTCTAGTGGGTGTCACTGCAGGGAATGAATGGGAATTTGGCTCTGAGCGGTTCTTGGCATAAATATAGGGTAAGATTTGAAATAATGCTTCCGTGTTGTGAATTTTGAAATGCAGGGGATGCTGTGCGAGTGTCTCTTTTGTTGCAGAGCTGAGGGTCAGCTTGTCTTCACTGTCCGTAAGGGTGCAATGGCTTTTGGTACTGGACTTCCCACAGCGACAGCTGAATCCAAGAGTTGGATGCTAACTTGAAGTTCTTGAACAGTCTCAGTGAGCTAAAAATGGAGAAAACACAAATTCCTTCTGAATTAGAGAGTCTGTAGTGAAGCAATCATAACTTGCTTGACAGGCTGTATATTCTCCTGTTCTTTCTCAGGACAATTATTTGCAGTCTAGTTTTGCTCACTTAGAGAGTTTGATGAACTATAAAAAGATGTTTGTCCAGTTCATCGTCATTTAAATGCCTTCTCTTGACTTAGATGTCAGTTTTACTTAGGAATGCTTAATTTGATAACCTGAGAATTAGTTCAGCCAATTTCCAAATGAGAATTCCTATCACTGTGTTTTTTTGCCTGTTCACACTCTAACAATTAGGAAGCCTCTTTCGGAGATACTCAGCTATACACTTCCTTTAAAAAACAACAGCAAAACCCATTTCTTAGTAAATGTGCTCTTACTCCTTTGTAACATACACTGAAAGGCAGCAAAGCCCTTGGAATGAATACCTGCTGCAGAACTAAGTTCCCTGGCCATGGAAAAGTGAAAAGGCAGCAACAGAAAAATGGCCTGATAAAGAGTTCCCTTTATTAACTGAACACCCTCTGCCAGCCAGCAGAAAATATTTTTCATTTGGTGGTCTTCTGAAGCGAATACCTAGGGAAGGCATCAGTCTGTTTAAACAGATCTTTATTATGCCAATTTGTTATTTTACCATCAACCCTCCAGAATGTGACAGGAATCTGTTATTTGAATGAGCCATGATGCTGAGTGCGGAGTTAAATTTATCTCAATTAAAGTTAGCATTCTCTGTTACAAGAACATCACAAAAATAAACTTCCTCAGTTGATAAAAAGAATTTTGTTTTACATTCAGCATGATGATTGGATTCCAGCTCACCAGGGGCATTGTGTGGAGCTTTTTCAACCTTTTCAGGCCCCACTTTACCCATAAGTAAAATCAGTATTTTTTTTACTGATGTCAGTATTTTAAGATAAGATTTTTCTTGGCAAAATACTGTGATACTTGCCTGGGTTACTCTTTTTTAGAGTGCAGATTATTAATGCATGTGAAAACAGGTAAGCTTGTTAGAAGCTACACCATTGGAGTAGCATGTCCGTGGTTCCACCTGTAATCCTGTAGTGAACCAAAACACTAGTGGAGTGCTGGAGCAGTCAGTCTTCTGTGACTTTACAAGCTGCATTGCAAAACCTCCGTCTGAATGCTTCTCATGCGCATCCAAAAGCTGTGCAGAGGAGAAACTCCAGAAGTCACTGCTCGGCACTCCTCTTTGCTACGGATTCAGCTGGGTCAGTTGCACGCCTGGTCCTGGGGTGTTTTGGCAGCGTGGCCTCGGTGCGAGCATCCTTCCTCCTGGAGCTGGGGAGCTGCTGGTCCTTAGGATGTGCCAGGGGCTTCATCCAAGTTTCCCAGCAAACAGACGTGAAGCTGCAGTTTTGTGTGTAGGAAGGATAGAAGCTTCTCAAAGAGGTGCCTTTTTTTTTTCTGGTACTTTCTTGCTCCTAATTAGAAACCAAAATTTATCTTACGAGTTCTTTACAAGACAGAAGGCTCTTAAATGTATTCTACTGGGTTCACCAGAATACCTTGCTCATCCACCTAATGGCTGCTGTCCCACTGCACCTAGAAATGCATGCCTTCCCCTTCCTCCTGGAGGATGCTTGCCTCATCTGCATCAGTATTACAGGGGAGCATGCTTGAGCTTCCTCCCCTCCTAGGCAGATGTCTGTTATAATGAAATGTAAAAAAAAGTGGGGGGGGTGTGGGGTGTGTGTAATGTTACGGCTTGATTTGACAGGACCTCCTGCTGTTGCAGCTGCCAGTGCCAGCCATGGAATAGATTAATCTGTATTCCAACACGCCGCAGCTGAAGTCAAGATCGATCTAATTAGGGTGTTTTAAACACTGCTTGCATTCTGAAGTCTTCGTGCCTGTCTGGAGAGGGAAGGGCTCCCGAGAGCCCGAGGTGATCCTGGTCTAAGCAGGACTGTGGTGCAGCTGGGTGAACACATGTGATATGACCTGCCTAGAACCAGGGATGTGGCTGGCACGGTGCACTGCACTGCAGTGTCGGCACTGTGGAGAGTAGTGGTACGTGCAGGTGAGCCAGCCGATGGGGCAGAAAACAGCGTTATCTGCTAATAAGAAAGAAGCCTCCGTCTTCCCATACCCACGAATTTGTGAGATTGTGGGAAGTTTATATGAAAAAAAAGTTGTTCTTGATGCATACTAGCTGCCAGCTGATAACCATTATTCCTTTAAAGGAATCTTTGGTGGTGCTGACTGTCGCTTGTTTTGGTGTTTGCTTTTCAAAGGAAACCTATTTGGTCGTTCTTAGAAGTGGGGGCTAGGCAGCAGCTTCTGCCTCTGGCCTCGTCTGTTGCCCTCCCTGAAGGTGATGCTTTTTGTGCAGGTGATGTGGACTTTGGCTGAGCCTTGGCCGGATTATTGAGAAGTTCCCAAGATATTCAGAGGCAGGCAGGCTGCCCGAGGTGTTGCCTGAGGGTGATGTGCAGCTTGTGGCCTCTTCTCTGTCAGCTGAGATCAAAGCTGGGCAGCTGCAGGTTTTGCTTTCTGAGGACTTGGAACACCACCAGCTACTAATCATTTTCCAAAGAAGATCGGACCCTGAGCAAATATTGTGATTATGGACTTTTAAAATTTTGCATATGTGAGATAATATATTGGTGCAATCTGTGGGAAAATGGTGAGATCCCCCACACCTGCAGAAACCTTCACTCTCAGGTTAACACCTCTCACTTCTGATCGCTTGTGTAAATGCTTTAATCCATTGAATAATGGATTCAGCCACTTACCTATAGCACTTCTCTTACCCAAGGTTTGCCCTGATTTTGCTGGTGTCCTTGCACATGGATGTTTGTGTTTATTGGGCCATGAGTTGTGTTACAGCATAATTGTGATTTTGGGGGGGGGGGAGCATGAAACACAGTAGTGCTTTTTTTTTTTTCAGGAAGCTGATAAAAAAAAAGGTTTAGATAGTTCAGAAATATTTCTGTAAAATATTTTGTTGAACGTTTTGACCAGGCAACTAAATATTTCCTGGATTTTCTGGAGTGATACGTTGAAAGAATAACCTCATCCTTAAAAAACCTGTGTCAGCTATTTCTCAGTAGTTTTAAAGATTTTATTGATAAAATGGATAAATATCTGCATATGAGCACTAAAGCAAGAGTAATGGCTAAAATACATTTTCTAGTAGAGGAATATTGAAAAAAAGCAATGAAGATATATCATTGGCGAGAATATTACTGCTAAAATACTGTGTCAACACTTCTAAACACTTCCAAAAAAAGAAGGTTTGGGAAAAAATAGTGTGAAATACAGAATGCTGGCTTCTTTCGAAAACAGCAGAGCATCTGTTGGGATATATGTAAAAAAAAAAAAAGTCTTAATTTTGTTGTATTTTTTTTCACCTTAAGGAAATAGAATCTTGCAAGGACTTTGGAGGCTTTCACAATATTTTTTAATGTAGATGCGTAATTTGGTGTCGCTTTTTGTGGAATAACTGTTTCTCTGCAGTGAGAGTGTGCACTGACATACCAAGAGCCATCCTTCACCCCCATGTTATCCTGTCGAAATGACAGAGCAGCCACACGGTGCTGGCCACCCGATAAACCTGTTATCTCCCCTGCTCCTCCTGCCAGCAGCTCTCCCAATCTCTTTGGTACATGAAAAATTGACACCACCTCAGGCAGAAATCTGTTTCTAAGGAAGCTACATTTATAAGTAGCTAATGAAATGGGGTGCGTGCGTGTGTCTGTACAGCCTCTTCTGTTTGCTGCCCTTATGTAGCGTGCAGATAATCTGTGCCGCAGAGAGGGCAGACACAACTTCGACAAGCGGCTCGTATGACTTTGCCTTTCCGCGGAAGCGTAAGCTGGCAGGTTAGTGCAGAAGCTCCCTGCAAACATGTCGGTGTCGCTTGTTCTTTATACGCTGGTGCAATCGATCAAGGCTCCTTGTGGCTCCAGGCTAGGCAGCGCTGTGGAAATGCATGTTAAAATGGTTTGATGGCATTAAGATGATGATCCCTTTCCTCTGCACATTATATTTTCCTCTCTGAAAGTAACAAATCTTGGCGCCCTGTCTCCTCTCCCTACAACTGTGGGTGAGGAAATGTTTATGGCTGTTATTTTTCATCAGTCTTAATCAGCAAGATTACGGCAAGGACATCCTGGAGAAGTTACAGTTTTGAATATATTGAGGTATCAAAAACATAAGATCTGTGCTTAATGCAGACTTGTAGGCAGGAAGCAGTAGCAAATGATTTGGCGAGGGAGAGAAACTCGTGCCTCTCTCATTTGCTTTGCGCCTTTGTGCTTGGTTTTATTTCCCCATATTAAAACCATATACTCTTTGATACTGCCAACATCATTTCTGGTGTCGGCATACATTTTGCAAATGATTTGCATCTCTGCATCTCCTGTGATACCTGGGGTGCAGAAGCGCGGTGTGTGGTTGCTCGGCTTCCCTTTCACAAGAAAAGGCAGGCAGACGCCTTCCCTGGTCTCCTTCCCTCGCCTCACACTCGCTCCCAGGGGTGAGTTGGTTCTGCCCCCCTGGAAACTGTTCATGGGCAAAATGAGAAAGAGCCAGAGCATGAGAGTTGTAACTTGAGAGCTTGACTCAGAATGTTTCAAACCCATTATGATTTTTTTATATGTATATGTAGTATATAAATTGCACGTAAAACTAATTAATCCTTCTGAAGAAACAAGGACACAGAGAAGCACTTGCTTTTGTACTTTGCTGAATCTGGTACAGCCAAATATTAGCGGTTCAAGAAGCGTAAGACACCCTACATGAAAAAGTGTGCTTTTGAAGAAGATCATGTTGCTTTTCTGTCCCTCAAGGAGCAAAGAGCTCAAGGCCCTGTTCCAAAACACTGTGTTTTTGAACACCACTTGAACCTGGTGCTTTGTGCACCGCGTTGGTGAGGGACGGTGTATGGAGGGTGTGCTGGGAAGTGTGCTCAGGAGGAGCTTCTGAAAGGTGTGTGAGGCACAGAAGCAGCAATGCCGCATGGCCCTTCGATACCTCCTTTGGTGGTCCCCCACCAAGGCACATCTGTGTTCCTGCAGAAGGCCTCAGAGCTCAGTCCTGCTTCTCGGGAGGAGACCGGCGTTGCTGTGGGTTCAAGGCACTTGTTTCAGTCACCTTTCAGAATGAAACTGTGGTTGGACATTAACGCAGATGTCTCTTGTGTGCTTGCAGCATTGACTTTTTTACTTGGCTCCAAGGTTTGTGCTGTAAAATATGACCCCCAAGTGCAATCGAGAAGACTGTAGAACACGTTTGTTTGGTCATTTCTGGTTTGTTGTGGCACATTCGTATTCCTTCCATGGGATTTTCTGTAAATAAAAGTGGTTTGTTTGAGGATTTTTTCCTCTAGCTAATACCAGTTAAGTCTCTGCAGGAGCTGCACGCTGGCACGGTTATTCCTTTCGCAAGCTCTCCTGTTTCAATAACCGTCCCCTCTTTGGTAACCTAAGGGTTATGTGACTGACAGTGCCAGCTTCGGCCTGGATTCCTTTTAGCCCCAAGGGAGGAGGCAGCATGCTGTGCCTTTAGCCGTGATGGAGGGTGCCAGAAAGAGTGTGTGCTGCTAGACAGGCGTGCCAGCCTGGGGAGGTGAACTGGAGCAGAATCGGTGCTTTACATAAGGTGCTTTTTTCAGGTCACCAAGGAGAAGCAGGATCAGTGTAGGAGGAGTAGTGCAGCAGAGCCAGAGGAGACCTCGCTAGCTGGGCTGTGATGGGCGAGGAGCTGTCTGTGCTCCCTGCAAACATGGCTTGCTGCTCTTGCTGCTGCTCTGCCTCCTCTCACCGGTGATGGGAAGGAACCAGGGTTCCGCTTATCAACAGCTACGCGCAGGAGTGCTAGTAGTAAATTTAATGGCATGTTACAGAGAAAATAAGCTCCTGTTCCTGATCTCAGCATGCAGTTTTTATTTTGTATCTCTAGAACACGTCTGTTCCATCCTGGCCTCCCTTCTGCGAAACCTGAGAGGGCAGCAGAGGACACGGTTGCTGAATAAATTCACAGAGAATGACAGTGAGAAGGTGAGTGCTGAATACGTGTCTGCAGCCTCTGGGCTACCAGGCTGGGAGGATACTTGATAACGGCAGGGTGCCTGTGTACGCTGGCTAAGTTACTGAAAAGCCGTCACTGTACCTGCCTGTAGAGACTTGTACCCTCACAGGCCATCGTTCTCTCATTCATGTTGTTATCTATGAACTGGAGAACTGGAAATGCCTTTGGTGCTTGGCCTCCCACATCACATGTGCTCTTGTTTTCTGGTCCTTTTTGCACATAGTGGTAGTGATTCTCAGTCCTGGGTTGTGTCTCTCTGCTGAAGCCTGATCATATAACACATGTGGTATTACATTGTGCTAGCTCTGTGAGACCAGGGCAGTGTGGAAATGTGCCAGTTTTTCTAGTGAAACTCTCTTGCAGAGAGTTTAGGAATGCTATAGTACACATCTAACATTCCCCATTCCTCTCCTAGAATGTGTCACGTCAGTGGTGTTTACTCTGGGAAATTCTTTCCAAAATATTTACACCGTGGTGGATAGATCAAACAGCTGCAAAACAGAAACAGCAGCTTTTGCAAACTAGTAGTCCCAAGGGATTTGTAAATTACGCCACTGGGGAAATACTGGTTTCTTAGTATTCCTCATTAGTGTGTTTTAAAGGTGTTTTTCATAACCTGTTCTACCAATGCAGAAAATTCCCCATTACTGGATAGGCTTTCAGTTGCCTAATACAGTTCAGAGGAGAGCAGGAGAGCCGTAACATGTCTGATACATTTAAAATAAGCTTAGCTGCATACAGCATAGACAGAAAGGTCCATTGAAGAAACCAGGAGAACTGGAGAACCACAGCACAAGAGAGCGAGTGAGCCAGGGACACGTGTCTATTTGCTGTCTTTTAGCTGGAGCTGAGGAGACCATATTGTGATGCGGGATTACATTCAAATGCCTGCACACTCAGCGTGCTCATCCGACCAACACTCGTACCATCCTTCTGTAATGTAGTCCTTCCTGTGAGTGATAGAATTGCCTGTTACTTTGTGAAGACTGCAGCTGGGAGGAAAACAACACAGCATAAAGGATTAAAGATGATTGCATTGTTCTTTTTTCTTGCTTAGGTCTCTCTCTTCTGCCCTTGCAGGTTGATAGGCTGATGGAATTGTATTTTAAGTACCTGGATGCAATGCAGGCAGCCGATAAGAAGATTGACGGAGAGAAACATGTATGTATTGCTTAAGTTTTGCCAGCTCATGTCTATAATGCCTCTGCACAGGCATGTCATCTGCACAGAGCTTCTGGCTTAGCCAGGTCACTCTTCTGAGCCATGCCCTCATACATGTGCTCTTACGTCTTAATTCTTCTTGCCCTGCTCTCCAGCTTCCAGTTAACCTCAGATAAAATGCGCTGAGAACTTCTTTACAGCAAGTGCTTCTGGCCTTTTCTTAGAGTGATTTTTATTAGGAGGGCCTAAGTCTGTGCTTCAATTTGCCTTCACTTTTACTTGGCTGCAATCTTGCTTGGTTTGGCAGATGGAGAGTAAGTGAAATTCAGAGAGACAATTACATGATAATGTGCGAGGCCTCCTACCCTGGTCTTTAGAGTTCTGATCAGCTGCGAGAAAGCGTCTATTTTGATTAGTTAGATGAGGCTGCAGCCAAAGGCTGGTGTGCTCTCTGCACACCAGCAGTGAATCGTTTGAATGACATGAGCCTTGGTACCGCACAGTACTTTCTTGGAACTGAAGCTGGAACAGACTTTTTGAAAGAGAGCGAGCTGTTGGAGTCAGGAAGCAGGTTGCAGAGCTGTTAGCGAGCTTGGCCAGCTTCCCACAAGATTATCTGTATCGGCACTGAAGAGGGTGTGAGATTGATTAGCGCTGACGGAGAGTAATCACTGCAGCCGCCATCCCTGCACGCGGGCGAGCTCAGCGTGCCATGGGCTGCAGCCCCCCTGCCAGGCTCCGACAAACAGCTGTCTGCCCATGGCCAAGGCCGCTTCTCTGGGCACTGGCAAACATTCTGAGGGCATCAGAGCTCAGCAGCGCTGCTGCTGCTCAAAAAGGCACGGGGGTGAGTGATGAATGGAGTTGCTTTTGCTGCCAGGATTCAGGCTCCATATGGACAGCTGCAGCTTCACAAATGAACGGTGGCCTGAAGAAAAACAGCCTTTACCTTTTCCTGCTATCCCTCCATGCTCCATTCATCCTCCTTGGAACAGAGCAAGAAATTATTTATTCTTTACATTTCAGTGTTTGTGTGTGGGTTTTAGAACTCAAAAAACAGAAGCATTTTTCTGGCTGAAGTCTTGAGGTGTATGGGCAGCTGCTATACAGAGCCCTTAAATGCAACATGCAGAGCTAGTTTATGTGCCCTTTATCCAAAAAGATCCTGAAGCAGTCTGCAAATGTTAACACCTGTAGCAAACAGCCAGCACAAAGCAGGGGTAAAGGGAATTTGAGTGTGAAGAAGTTTGTGGAGAGGCTCTTTCATTAATAATATTAAACTGTTCATGTTTACAGATGCACAAGAGAAGAGAAACCAAAGAACCTCAGCTTTTCCTCCTGTATCCTGAAGGCCACTGTGCTTTTGCCCCACTGCAGGGCTCTGTAGGCTGGAATGGCTAGAATAAATGGATCTCAATTCTTCACTCCTATTAGAGCAATAATAGGATTTGGCAGAAACATCTTATATGTGCAATATCTCGGGCACAATGTGTATGAAATACAATGTTGAGGTTCATGCCTAGCTTAGAAAACACTTGGATTTATCATTTGCTTTGTTTGGTAGCATCCTCAAATGGTCAGTGGGACATGGTCTGCTGAGATCTGAAGTGGCTCAAGAGTTTTCCCCACGCAGAAGTAGGCAAAAGCCATCACTCTGTCCATCAAATGACAGCATTTTCTGGCTGTGACAGGATTTATGGAGCACTTTAATGTTTCTAGTTGTGGCACATGAATCATTGAAGTGGATGGTGTGAATGCTTGGTCCTTTAGAAACTGTGCTGTGTCACTTGGGGACTATAGACCTTCCTCTTGCAGTAGAGGACATAGTACCCCAAAAATCTGGTATACAGATCCTCACCTTTCTCCCTGCCCCAAAGAAAAATGATACCTGATGAGATTTTACAGGTTCAGCCTATACTGATGAGAGCAAGATCCAAGTCGGATGGATAGAGTATGCTGGTATAAGTCTTGCATTACAGGAAGTGAAAACCTGATTATACAGGGAATGGCTGAGTGTATCATACCTGATGTTTTATGCTTAGTAGTGCAGCTGGCATAAGAAGCTCCTGCTCTTGCAGTTCTCTTCCTTTTAGCTTGGCTTATTTTAGCGATCTGGTTTATAGCCCAGCTCTTCAGCCTGTGGCAGTGAAGGTGTGGGAATAGTTGAGGGTAGAAGGGAGGGGAGGAATTTCTGAAGCCAGCTGTTTCTGAGGACGAACGGTTGTAATGAAACTGCACCCTTAATCCGGACAGTGAAACAGGATGAGGTCCACTGAGTCCCTTCTCAGTGTTACCTACATGTTTGCTTCTGTGGAATCTATTCAGAAGTGATCAGAGGTGATAACTTAGTGGTTACCCTAATTGCTGTGTGAAACCCAGGAGCAAAGTCCATGTGAGCATTTGTCTCCAACACCTGATGTCTGTCGTAGCACTTTTCTCAGAGTTTTTAGTTAATGAAACCTAGAAAATATCTTGTCCCCGTCTCAAATTCTTTTAATTCTTTCTGTAGGAAATGGTGCAAAATCCTATGGCTTTTAACTCCCTCTAAAATGAGGTATAATTACAGGCGGCAGCAATAGCCTTAGTGATCTCTAAAGATGATAGGAAAAGACAGGAGATGGTTTAATATTTTTATAGTTCCACAGAAAATTATACTCAGCAGGTTTATTCGATAAAATATTCTCAACAGACACTTTGCGCTATAATGACTTACAAATTACATGCTAATTGTGCTACAGTTAAGTCATTCCATCCTTGAAAGGGAGAGGTGGAACTCCTAGCATGAGAGCAATGTCCACAGATTGGGATAACTGAAATAGGAATTTGTATTAGCCCAACATTTCTGTTCGGTTTAGAAAGACCGAATTGCCTGGAGTTGTAGTGAGGGCAGGATGTAGCGTCCTGGCAGGGGCTGTGTTAGTGCAAGTGAAAAGAACACCACTGTGTTCACGGGAGGGTGTGTGCATTCTGGAGCGTGGCTGAATTCTCACTGTCTGTACTGCGAGCTTTTCCAGCAAATGGCCAGCAAGCTGAGGTAAGCTTTGAACTTTCTTGCTGAGACTGGTGGGTCTTTTTAGATGACTGCCCTAACATGGTTGCCGTTTCTTGCTCCTGAAGTTGAGCTCATGCTTTTGCAGGAGCTGCTGCTCTGTTTCTCCTGACCTGGAAGTGATGGTATGCTTTGTAGCAATTGCAGTGAGTTTTTCAGCTTTTGCAGACTGGTGGCTCAATTTACAGAAATTCAAGCGTGTTTCTGCTTGTAAGGTAGAAATGAAGAAAGTCCTTCCCACGGCAGAGGGCTCTGGTGGTTTCTTGTGTGGTTCTGAGAGCTTCTTGGTCACCTTGGTGTGACCTGGATACCTGCCTGCTCTCCTGGCTGCAGTAGAGTCCATGACCTGACAAGGGGCCAGTCCTAACTGTTCTGCGTTTCAAGGAAAACAGTGGTCAGTCTGCTGAAGACACTATGTGGTCTGCCGTCTCTGCATGTGAAAAGAGGCTCCTGGGGAAATCGTCACAGCTGTGAGCTGAAAGCAGATGGTCTTAGGCAGTCCTTGTTACGATGGTCTGACTTCACCTGAGGCTTCTGCTTGCTCCCCTCCTGTTGCAAGTGTTGGTCCCCGTCTCTTGCATATCGTTTTTGACCGAGGGCTTAGCGATGACCTTCATTTTAGCTATTAGCCTGTGGTCTGAAAGCACCTCCTGAGCATGGCTTGCATCACTTACCCTTCCCCAGTAATACAGACAGAAAGTAGTAAGGGGAGAGAATCTGTACTTGGCGTAGGAGACAAGTGATGTCTTTGTGCACGGCCATTGGGAGCCTTCCTGTCTCTGATGATCCGGAGCAGCCTCGCTATCCTACCTGGTGAGGAAGTAGAACCAAGATCCTCATGGTGTTCTTCATTCTCGATCAGCGCCCATCCCTTCTGCGCTCCCAGCCTTGCTGTGTGTGCTGGGGAAGGGGAGTGGTAGGTAAGGAAGGAGGGCGATGCGGAGAATCTTTTGGGCCCTACTCCAGTGACTATGTGGAGAAGATGTGATCTTTTGTATAGCATCGGCAGATCCGTTGTGTCTTTAGGTTCTGAGTCTCTATTTGACACCTCGAGGCCTGTCAGTCCTGCCTCGTTAGTGTGAGAGAAGCTCATTTTAGCTTCACAGAAGCCCATCTTATTGCTGTCTTCTCCCATCAGCAAGGGGCATCTCAGTACATATTATTGGCGGATTAGAAATGGCACCTGAGTGCTCATTTGGAGGTTAGCAACTTGACAGCTTTGAAAGAGAGACAAAATGGAAAGGTGGCTATTTGGTACTGTCCTGGGAGGCAAATTAGCATTTAAAGGGTGGTTGTGGTTTTAAAAAAAAAAAAGACTGTGAAAAGGTACCCTAGAACTGTACTTGTCTTCTAATTCATATCTGCTTAATTTACTGGCACAAAATAATCTTGCTTCTCTGTCAAGAGGGGCTGTTGTAACTGCTGCCTTCTCTGTGTAATCAAGACAGCAGTTGCCTGGATTCAGCTCCTGTGATCGCTGTGCTTGGATCAGAATACAGAACAGACACAGTCTTTGTTTCCTGCTCTGGAGGTTCAAAATCCTGGCCTGTTGATGTTTTTCTGTTCAGGAATTTAGCACTGTTGAGAAGAGTAGCCAGGAAGCCTGTGTGCGGTGAGGAGGGTAAGCAGTAGTTTGGGAATTGTTGTTCTTCTGGAGTTTTTTGATATTTCAGTCAATGGCTTCCGATGTCTTTCTAGCTAGAGTCAACATTGTTTAGCTTTAGAGACGAGACTTGATCAGATTCAAGCAATTTGGCATGGATGTAGGGTGAGGAAAGTCACTCCTTGCACAAAAATTGGATTTTTCTTTTTACTGGCAAGAGCTTGTCTGCAAGTTTTGCCCAGTCATGTCTGTGCCCGTGATTTTGAGAACCTGCAGTAAATTACAGTTGTGCAAATGCTGGAGTCTACAGGATCTGATGCTAAAACATCCTGGAGCGTAGCCAAAACAGTTGACTTTATGGCGCTGGTAACTAGGCATTGTTTTTTTAAACTTAACTTGTTCTTTCACTGGCAAACTAGATTTCTAGGAGGAAAGAAGAAGTATTTAATTACCTATGCTTTCCTCTCACTTTTGGGATGCAGTGGTAAATCGCTATACTTCTAAGTCACTTAATCAGATTTCTGTATGGTGAGCATCCATTGCACTCTCTCCAGTGAGAAGTGCACAGGGTTAATTTTCCTTCTTGGGCCTACAAGATTCTACCTACAGTTAGACGCGAGGACTTGGCTTGACAAAACAGGAAAATTTGGTAGCCTAAATCAGCTTTGGTGCTGGTGACATTGCATGTGTTTGCCTGGAGCCTGTGCACGCCGAGGAAGGTGCTTGTTGAGCATTACAGGTACGGTGCTCTCGCTGGTGATGGCTCTAATGAGAAAATATTGCTCCACTGGTGTGTGCCCACCTGCCAGCCGGCTGCATAATAAATCACACAAGCTGCAGCGAGCTAGCAGGGTCTGACAAGCTGCTTCCTTTATTTAAGAACAAAACCTAAAAACAACCCCCAAAATGCAAAAGGTCAGACATGACATCAGTTATTTTGGCCTGTCAGTCTCCATGAAAATGGATGGCGGGTTCAGCCGGTGGTCGTGGCCGGCCTTTCTCGGGAGGAAACTGCTCTGAGCTCATTGCTGGGCTGCTTTTGCCAGCGTTTTGAAGATGCTCTGTCTGAACAAGATGAATGGAATGGCCTCTTGCGTTCTGCCTTTGGCCTCCGCTTGGGCAGGTCTTGCTAGTGAAACACCGTATGTGCAGAGGAAGAACAAACTGTCGGTGTTCCTGGGGAAGCCAGTGGTCTTCTGCTAACAGACCCTGGCTGGGGTTTGGCCTGTCAGTATCGCTAACAAGTGAGGCTGGAAGAGCAAGGCTGGGCATGGTAAAGCTGTACTTGTGCAGAATGTTTGGACCTGGTTTCTCATTCATCAGTCGATAATGAAGTTGGAAGCCTGATAGGTCTTTGAGTCTGCTGGAGTCATGTTCTGCACTGCTGAACAGCACCCTCAAATGGCCAGTAAAAGAGCAGGTTTTTTGTTCCGTTTTGACAAAGAATTTATAAATAATAGATACACTGGTTTGTTCCATATTCACAGTCTCTAATCGCTCAATTTAGAAATGTAATTTGTGTGTTTAATTTAAAATTTTAATTTGCAGATGGACACACTTCGCAACCAGCAAAGGCAAATCCTTGTTCAAAACTGCATTAAATGTTTTGTGAATTTAAATGAATTATTAAAAGTACTACTTCTTTGGCGAGAACTATACGTATGTTAACATTTTGGGGAAGAAAGTGTTTCTTGAGAAAGTGCAGATATCACCAACATTTTGCCACTGCTAATGGGAAGTACTTTGAGAGACAGTCATCATACCTTTTCTTTGTGTTGCTTTACAGGACATGGTGCGTCGGGGAGAGATAATAGACGATGACATGGAAGACGAATTCTATCTCCGTCGCCTGGATGCCGGTCTCTTTGTTCTACAGCTCATTTGTTACATCATGGCAGAGATCTGTAATGCCAATGTTCCCCAGGTAAACCTATATACAAGGTTGGCAGATCATCTGTGTTTCCATCCATGATACAAACGAGACTGTAAATCCTTGCAAATACTGCCTCATTGAATAATCTTCCCTAATTCCTTTTTTTTGGAGGAAACCTCCTGCTATTGCACTTGTGTCCATACAGCTTCAAGTTATAGCAGTTAGAAGGGCATTAGTGGGTACAGAAGCTGATCGCTGTCACTGAATTCATACAGTCTGCCATGAGTGAGGTCACAGTTTGAAATGGAAATGCCCTATGCATGCCACTGCTGAGAGAGTAGTGGAAGGGGGCATTCTCTCAGAAGGTCTCACAAAGGCACAGACTACAGCAGGTGACTCTTCTTGATCCGTGCAAAATACTGCATCTCTGCTGGTGTGAATACATGGGGGTTTGTGAATATGGTCTGTGGTTACTTGTATCTGTGCCACATGCCTTCCTGAATGTTCTGAGTAGGTGCTCTGGGACTGTGGACTAGCAAGGCTGAGTTGGGTTTTGTGGTGCTGAGGGTTTCTGCTCTTCCCTCAAAGTGGGAGAAAGTGGGGTTGTGCATGGTTTTGTGTTGTATTGAAGATTATTTTCTTCTCTTTCCTATCCCCCATCAGATTCGTCAGAGAGTCCATCAGATTCTGAACATGAGAGGCAGCTCCATTAAAATTGTTCGACACATCCTAAAGGGTGAGTTGAGATACTGCTATGCATGTGCCTCATTTCTACCAGGGACGGCTTGGTCATCACTTTGTAGGATGAGCCTTCACATGTAATTCTTCTTGACTTCATGAGCATCTTCAGGCACCAGTTGAGTAGTGTTCCGAAATCTGGGCAGGGCTGGAATCACCCTGATAAGAGGCATGCTTTACCTTGGAGTTAGGACAATTGCTGTTGTCTGCTGTCATGGAAGAGCACATCACTTCATGCTGCCATCAGCTACAGACTGGCTGGAACTCGCTGCTGACATTAATGCTAGAGTAAATATTTAAGGGAAGTGTATATGCATGCTAGAAGGAAGAATAGTGGAGTCTCATCTTTCATTAACATGGCCCTGCACTTCACCATCTGCACCATATTAGTATCTGTGGTGTATTTGTCTTGTTCTTAGTGTCAGATTAGTATGGATTATAGCATTAAAGTATCCTCTGTAGCTTTAAAATGTAGCTGTTGTGATTTGCAATCCCAGTTTTAAAGTACTGCTTGTTATTTTTAATGCTTATGTTGAATTAGAGCAACGCTTATTTGAGCTGTGGCCCTCATCTGTAGCCTGCTGTCCTTCAGCAGAAGCAGCCAATTGAACTGGGGCAGAAGAGCACAGGGCTCAGACTCTCCCCACAGCCCCCTCTGAGCTGCCAGGCTTAGCTAGAGCAGCTGGTAATCTGCTGCCCACAGGAGGTGCCTCCGTATTTAAAAGAGGGTTGTGTGGGACGTGTCTGCTCCCGAGACGCTGTGTTGTTTTTTGGTGAGGGGTGAGGAGTCTCCCTCTCTTTCTCTTCTGGAGAGAAAGGAAGGTTGGCAGCATCTCTGGGAGTACTGGGCTGTGGGTTGTGTTGTTTCGATGTCTCTGCTTTCTTTGGGAATAAAAAATGGTGTTCTCCTGGCCTTTTCTTCCAGGCCCTCAACACTGGCAGGTACGGGCACCTTTCTTCTTGCAGATCCTGTCGGTTTTCTCCCTTCCCATGTGCAGGAAAGAAGGGGATCAGAAGGATGGCTGGTGTGACGAAATTAAGAGTGATTTTCTGACTGTGTGAGATTACCTGCAGCTATAGGCAATCTCTTTGGCCCTTGTCCTTTGCCAATGAGTGCAAGTTAATGCCTGCTGATGAACAGGGAGGACTGGATAGGATGTCTTTTCTGCTTTTAATTATGATACTTGACAATTCCTGCCTCTAAACTGTCCATTTCCAACTTGGAGCGTGGCACACATCTGCTTTCAGATTTCCCATGCTTGACCTAGGCCATGGGTGCCCAAGGGATTTGTCTGCACACCTTGCTGTATTTACACACCTCACGTTCGTGTCTTTGGTTTGTTGATTTACATACTAAGCTGAATTGGAGGGCAGCTGCATTAAAATTTCATCTGATTCTTTCTTTCACAGACACTGACTTGCATTGTGAAACTTTATCAGTGGTTTTATCATGTCTTGCAAGCTGTGGATTGTACAGCAGGTTCGGTACTCTCAGCGGGAAGGCGTTCTCTGCCTGCAGAAGCCACGTACGGCTTGTTAATAATACAGGTGATGGATACAGTATTTGGGGCTCTGTCTTCAGCTCTCCCCAACTCTTATGCTTGCCAGTTTTAGAGACTTTTGCCATCACAGTTGTCAATGACCTTAGAAATAAATTTGTTTGTGGGCCCTTGTGAACTACTGCAGTGGGGCCCAGAAGATTCCTGGCAGGTAGGAGCAGCACCGAGCTTATCTGCTGTCTGTGCTGGTGAAATTTAAGTCTCTTGGTAGTTACCCACCTATGTCCAAATATGTTGTCAGTGTAGATTCACCAACTTTTAACAGAAGTGACACCACGGACAAGCACCTGCCTCTCCAGAGGAGTTGGTTCGTTGAACACAGCTTGCCTGTTGGAGTAGTTTGGTTGTGGACCCCCGAAGCATGCCTCCTGGGGGACTGGGGGGCCAGTGGGGGATTTCTGAAATTTAATTGGTGTCTGAACTGTAGGACTCTATCCCAAATGACTGAGAGGTTGGGAGCCTTGAGCCTTGGCTGAAGTGTTTCCAGGCCACTTTCCAACTTGCTCTCAGGACAGATGAGGGCTGGCTTATTTTTACTTTTCATTCAGTGTTTTGCTCTTGTTCAGTTTTTATTTTCTGTTTTTTTCATACTAATTAGGTGCTTGGTTTTTAGTTTGATTTTTATGGCCTACATATTCTCCATGTTTCTCTGGCAACCTGACAGCTGATGGATCCCTTGGGGTTGCTCAGAATTACTTATGATGCAAGTGAGGAAGCAAGACTGTTTTCTTATGGTAGGGCTTTCAGGGGGGAGGAGTGGGCAGGGAATAATTGAAGGTTCATTAAATGCATTTCTGCAGGCTGACCAGTCCTCCCACAGTTCCCTTTTCTTGAAGATCAAGTATTACTTGCAATGGGACAGTTAGCTTATCCTTTGGAAGAAAACGACTGAACAGTGTGCCTTGGCTGGGGGGATGTTTTTGGGATGGAGACTCGTCTTCATGACAGCAAGTAGTGTCTCTATCTTGGGGCAATTCTTGGTCTCCATCTCTCTCATCGGGAATGGAGCGAGGCACAGACTTCTCTAAATAGCGATCCTCGGCCCTGGAACGGGAAAGCACGCTGTTCCTTACGGACCCGGAGAGACCAGCCTTTGGTACCTGCTCCCTTTGGGGAGCTGCTGGCAGAGGAGCCCTGCGGGAGCTGAGGTGCAGAGGTCCCTCCCCAGAAGCACTGAGATGTGATGCCTGGTTAAGCATCTGGTTTCAGCGAAGGTAGTGGGCACATCAGGGAGCTGGGAAGGTGGAATGGCTATTGAATGTTATAAAACAAAGCTGTTAGCATGGGTAATCAAAAAGAAAAGGTAGGTATGTTATGAGGACTCTGCTAAATTTGGCCTGTGGTCCCTCAGTATGTGCAGGCTTTATAGCTTCCAATATCCATTACAAGCTTCAATATTTCCCTATTGATTTTTACTGTTCTGTAACCATTGTATTTTGTCTAATGAAGCAGAAACCAATCTTAGGTCCTTTCCCTTTGTGTAGCTACAGCAATGTGTAAGCTCTGTTTAACTGTTGGCAGGGGGAGCTTACATCTGATTTTTTTTTTTGCTGTCTCACTGAAGTCGTGGCATTTTAAATAAAAAAGTAAATACATAAAACCTCAGTGGGAGATTTTTTTTTTTTAAGCCTGGTTTGGGGGGTTTTATCTGGTCTGTTCAAATTAATATTAGCAACTGTTGGTAACCTAGTAAACAGTCTGCCTTGGGAGTCACTGGGATTTTAGTCTTACAAAGCCTAAATATTTAGAAGGAAAAACGCTGAGCTTTTGGACAAGATTAGAGGAATTTGTGACTTGCTTTTGTCTGAGTGATCTCACTGGGACAATAGAAGGGCTGTGTCATTAGTGGCACTTGGCAGTTTCCCTGCTAGTTGTATGTTCAAGTACTTGAGCGGTCCTTAAAGCTAAAACTGGAGCTGGGCCGCGAGCCCACTGCCTGCGGCGCGGATGGTTCGAGCACAGAGCTCTGCCTGCAGCCAGGGCCAGCCCGGGCTGCCCCAGCGCTGTGCCAGGCTCAGAGACCACGTCCGCCCCTCACGCGGGTATCCTGAGCTGTCAAGAGGTAGTGGCAGGCAAGGAAGCGTTGCCCTTGGGCTGCAATAAACACAGGCAATTGCAGTTGCTGCATCTGTTTCAGAGGCACTTACTCTGACAAAGCACGGAAAGAGCTCGCTGGGGACAGAGCCTGCTCCTTCACGAGCTCCCCGCGGGGGCACAGCTGCTGACAGAAAGCTCCGGTGCTGCCCGAAGGGGACAGGAGAACCTGAGCTAAATGCTGGCTCAGCTGGCGCTTTCTCCTGGGAAGGTAACCCCATCTCTGCCGCAGTGGGGTTTCTCTCCTGCCAGAAGCGGGTGGCAGGTTTTGAGCCCCAGCCGCCGTGGCGCAGCCCTTTGCTAAAGCATGCAAACCGCAGCCGAGCTGACGCCAGGCTGCTGGGGCCTTGCCCTTGTGCAGTTAGCCAATACATAGGTAGCTCATCTGCTAGCTTGCTGCTGTCTTCGTTAAGTGTGATGGAGAGTTTCTTCTCCATCTGAGGGAAGAGTGCCCTGTGCTGGTCCCCTTCTCCAGGACGGTGAGGAGGTCAGGTTCACTTGCAGCAAACCTCAGCGTTACCTGCCTGCTCCTGTTACAGGTACTGTAGCAGTTTATAAATATTAAAAGGATTTCTCCCAGAGGCCCTGGCAAAGAACTCTACTTCTTGTACGTGGAGAGAGAGTGCACGCAGGAGGGAAGACTCCCACATCAGCTAACTTCTCCCCGTCCTCACTCTTTTCAGTGCTCTTGTAATAAAGGCTTTGATGGAGCTCAAAAGCACGTAGCAGGGCTGAACGTATAAATATTAAAGCAAACTTTCTACAGCAACTTACCATTCAGATGCTGAATACAAGATGTTCTGTTTGTTCAGGAAGAAGGGAAGGAATGTGAGAAGGTGGAGGCTGGAAAACACTGTCTAACCAGGCAGTCTGCTCCTGATTTACTAAGATTTGTTCAGCTCCCTGCTTTCGCAGCTCAAAACCTGCGTTTCATTTTTTCTTTCTGAACCGTCTTTGAATATGCGGGTTCTGGTGCCTGGAAGGAGGGAGCTGGTATGGGAATGAGAGCTGCCAGCTTTAAATGAATGTCAGGAAGGAGAGCTGCAGAGGAAATTTTTGGTCCCATGGTGTTTGGCCACGTGCATGGATGGGCAAGACCTTGGTCAGGGTCTGGTATCCTCTGCCTGAAGACAAGGAGTTTCTTTTGTAGTTAAATCTGAACTGGTGTGTTCTCTTCCATATGGGTTAAAAGCACTTGTAGATTGGGGAATTGGTCTCTACTTGACAAAAATCTTCATTTGGG
This sequence comes from Pandion haliaetus, assembly GCA_013401275.1. NCBI lineage: Eukaryota > Metazoa > Chordata > Aves > Accipitriformes > Pandionidae > Pandion > Pandion haliaetus. Next base: position 51,509 of record VYZV01021615.1, on the reverse strand, counting down.
ATGCTTGGACAACAGACAGGTTAAACCCAGGGTTAGGAATGTTTAACAATTGTGTAACAGCCGCTGCCTGACCCTCCCTGATGATACTCGGTGTTAAAAGGGACCTGGAAAGCCGGTGTTGTCCAGGACTGTTTGCATTTCTTGGGCTGAAAGAGGCCAGTGATATGACGGTCCGGTTCAACCAGCTGCCAGTGTGCTGCTCTGTTGGGATAACAGGGAAGTTGGGAGGAGCACCTGGACAGTCACCTTTCTGAACGGTGAGACGCCGGGGAACGGGTGCTGCCTCCGGGTGCTAGTGTCTGCCTGGGCTTGCTGAGCTGCTTAGTGACGAGAGCAGGATGTTCCTGCTACGGTCTCTGCTACCAAAGCTTTTCGTGAGGGGTCAGTAGATGTTATTATGCAAAGCTTTAACCCCGGGGATGGGGAGAAAAACCATCAATGCTCCTTGCATAAATTCTCATTCAGTTGTTTGCAGTGGATGCGGATTTAGATTCTGCTGTGGTATCTGCAAGAGAAGTTGCCCTTCGTTCATTAGTGTCTCACTCAAAGCCTGTTGTCGTTCTGCTTTCTCCCCCGCAGAGTATGCGGAGAACATCGGGGATGGGAAGAACCAGGAGTTCCGGGAGAGCGAGCAGAAACGGATCCTGGATCTGCTGGAGAATTTCTGAGGGCTCGGGGGACAAATCCTGTGTCTGCCCACGAGGATGCGACATCTGGTTCTCCCTCCTCCTGCTGCCCTCCTCCAGCCTTGATTGCACGATAAAAGTGACGTTTCTATGAAACTGCTTCTAAATGGGATTTTGGAGATATTAAAGATAGTTTGCTTTTTTTTAATTCCTTGTTTGTCATTTAAGTAGTTTGCTGTGAGTGAGATTGCAGTTGCGTACCTTGCAGTAGGGTAGCCCTAAGGCAAACTGCAGTGATCAGTGTGAAACGATACAACAGTGTATGTGTTAGAGGGAGGGTAAAGAGGAAGCCCAGATAACTTGCAGACAATCTCTTGAACTATTCCAGCCTGATACATTAATGAAAATGTACAACCCGTTGTACAGACATAAGCTGGGGAGGCTGAGGCATTGGTACGTGTCCAGTTCAACTGTTCTTCAGTGGCAGAGGATAACCGGGAGTCAAGCACAATAACCATTCCTGCTAAATCTTCCCAAAGGTGAGTCAGAATCGAAGGCAAGTTTTGGCACAGGCCAGTCAGCCGTCAGCCCTCCTGAAGGGGATGTTGGAGTGAGTCTGTCCAGGTTGTACTCAAAACGAAGAGGGAGGGTAAATAATCAGTGAAATGCCCAAATGCCGTTGACTTCCTTTTGCAGCTGGCTTTAGGTCTTGGCTGTGCTTGTTCTGTAAAAGTCACTATTCTGATTCTTGAACAGGGAGGCTGGCTTTTTATAGCAGCAATAAGCTCACCAGTAGAAGAGGGAAAACCCCACTCCCGCAGCCTTTTGCCGGTGCGCTGTGGGAGCTGCAGAAAGACCAAGTGATTTGCCTCTGACCGACTGACTGATTGCAGTGGAACAGACCGCAGCTCATTTTTCTGTTACCCTTCTGCACTTGCAGTGTAATTTCAGATGTCAGCGCGCCAAACCCCACCGCTTCGCCGAGCAGTGACTCCCAGCTGGGACAAGAAGTAGCTGAGAATATTTTCCTGCATCCTCTTTTCTTCTGCTAAAGTTAATGACTGCCATCACAAAACATCGCGGCTCCAGCAAGCTGGGCCTTGCCTAATTTAGAGAGATTTGCATGCTGGCAGCATTCATTTTTTATCTCCAAGAAAAATGCATTGTCAGGGAAGCTTAAAGGCTTCCTTCAATCATGACTGCGTAGGCACTGCTGGCCTGGGTGCTATCAAACACTGTTATTCAGGGGATCAACATGGAATTCATGGTTTCAGCAGCCACAAAAAGCTGCAAAAATACATTTTTGGTGCAGAACTTGTTTGAATTCCTCATTTCTTTCTTCTGTCTTCAACCCGCTTCCTTAACGGTGTTTTCTCCTTTATCTTTCAGATGTATTTAGTTTTTTCCTTGAGTGTGGGAATCATCCCCTTTCCACACCACAGGCAGTGGATTTGTGGCCAAAGCTGGTCTCTGGTTTTCCTCCTGAAGATGATCTGTAGTTCCCTGTCTCACAGTACGCTTGTGTTTGAAAAGCTGAGGAGAAAGGGAGGGCGTGTGCGGGAGGAGGTTTGAGGCAGAACTGAAAGGGGACTTAATGAACGTGAAACAGCTTTGACTGAAAAGTAGGGGCCGCGTATCAGGGAGGGGATAAAGGGCAGGGAGGATCTTGACAGTGGGACTATAAACTGCCTGAGTACACGGTACGGTTTTTACATCTAAATGTACCGCCTTTAATCTGATTTCGCCGAGTTCGCCGCATATGTGCGATCCTTTCAGTGCACAGTTAGTGGGCTGGTGCGGGTGTGCGGGACACGATCGCTGCTCTGGGTCGGCTCTTCTCGGATGGGCAAGGCCTCCAGCGGCGTCTGGCGGGAGTGAAAACCCTCTCCCGTGTTGCTTCTTCAGCTGGAGTTTTGCTTTCGGAAAGTAAATTTCTCCTCCATTTCCATTCTAGGTGCATTAGCTGGGTTACTAAATATGGAGACCGGGCTGAAAATCATTCCCTGCTCTAATGGCTGGCCAGCTCGCTTTGCGGGAGCGGTGCTGCTGGAGGGAGCTCAGGCTGCTCATAATGAGTGTTCCTCTTGTATAAGACAGCTTTTCTTTGATTGTTTTTTTTCCCTTCTGTAATTTGTTAGCTCTTCAAAGCGCTTCACCAAATCCTTTAAGTCTCTGGATAGTTCACTGAAAGAATTGGTATTGAAGCAGTGGTGATTTAACGTGGTGTGTACCCTGCGATTACGTGGGGTACTGCTGCTTCTGCCAGGATGAGAGCCGCTCTTAGGGCGGGTATTTGGAGCTAGAAAAGAGCCCAAGCCTTAACGACTTTCTCTGGGTTGTTTCAGGGCGGTTTTCTTCTGGATTTTTGCATTTGCTCCATGTCAGTCGCTGCCACAGTGGGTTGTGCCAGCGAACGCATACTGGGAGTGTTTGTGTCAAGGGACAGGGGGTGAAGGGACCAACAGCTTGGTGCCGCAGCAGTGCCGTGGCGTGCGGGTTCGCTGGACTCCCAGGGCAGCGGGGAAGGGTCCCGGCATCGCTCCGGGTGCCAGCGGTCAGTGCTGTCCCAGCTCGGGAGAAGGGTCACAACTTTGCCACCTGGAATGGGGACAACTGGTGATGGGGACTGGGGCTCAGCACCGTCCTGCGAGCTGCTGTTCCCTGTGCCTGGCAGGACGGGCTGCAAAGGGCTGACTGGGGCACGGGACAGCCGCTGCTGGGGCCACTGCCCGCTCTTTAGCCTGGGCAGCCGCAGGAGTACCCGGTGCCCATGCTGCGGCGCGAGTCAGGGCGGCGCTGGGAGAGCGCAGCTTTCTCCTGGGGGCCGCAGGGCCGGGGACGTGGTGCCACCCCCTGCCCTGTCCCTCACGGTTCCCATGGCCAGCGGGGTCCTGCCGTGATGCTGCACCGCGCCGTGCCGCAGCCACAGCCCTCCCGAGACGACGGCACAGGAACCCGCTGCTGAGCGGCCAGATGGCAGTGGCAGCTCCTGCACCAGCGGGACAGCCTGGCCTAGGGAGAAGGAACACCTTGCACAGAGTGCTTTCGCTTACTTTTTTCTTCCTGAGCTGAAGGAGATACTTGCGGGGATCACAAAAAGTCAAAATGCCCAGGCCTACCTGAGCACAACCCAACCGTCATGTCTCTCTGTGGCAGATAAAGATGCTCCAGATGTTGCTGAGGAATTAGCACAGAGCTTGTTATTGCAAGTCAGGCTTTTACAAGACAGATGATGAATTATTCTCTCCTCCTAATTTCCAAACTCTTTCAGAGGGAGGAACCCCGCTGCACAGAAGTTAGGATCCTCTGCCTGGTGGTCCCAGTGTGCCGGAGGGACTGGAAGCAGCTCCCTGCCCTGTTGGGGACATGAAACCTGTTATCTTGTAGAAAACCCTGGTAAAGCACAAAAAAACCCATTTAGCATCACCAAGGCGTGATGGGTGTTGGTGACCTGGCGTGCTGCGTCAGGGTCTTGCTCTCCAGCATCCCGGTACTGCCCCAGCGTGAAGAGGAGGTCAGGGCCCCCCACTGCTGCCTGCACTCCCCCTGCTCCCGGGACCGTCCCGATCCGTGGGTTGGCCTCTGGGCTTGCATTGCCGCTCCCAACGCTTGTGCCTGGAGAAATCCCTACCCCATTAATATTTTTAGCAGATAAATAATGAAATTTGGTGAGGAGAGGGAGATGCACTGAAAGAGGGTGATGAACAAAAAATCGTGATCTTGGTTTGGGCCTGTGGGAGCTGAGCTGTGCTCTCAAAAGCAGATTTTATTGGTGCAGTGCCTGGGGCAGGGAGGTTGCGTTGTGCCTCTCCTGTGGTCGGGGGAGCCTTCGGCACCCGGCTCCGCCACGCACCTGTGCCCCGGCCACAAGCCTTGCTGCTGGGAGATGCCGGATCCTCTGCCTTGGTCCTTGGGATGGGCTGGATGCCCACCTGGGCCCGCTGTTATTAATTAAGATAATTATTCAGCTTAATGTGCTGCTGCAGGCCAGCTCATTTTTGCTGTAATGTTGAGCGGCACAGAAAAGCCTTGGAGGTATGAGGACGGGCGCCATGAGTCTTAGCAGCTGTGGAGAATGTCGTTATTGTAATTGGGGGAGGATTAAAGGGTTGAGCTAATAACAGATTTTTCTTAATGAAGCATTTGTAGGTTGTGGACAGTGGGGTTTGTTCCCTGGTTTAACCGCTTCTGATTTTTTTGACCCTGGGTTAACGGTCAGGAGCAGCAGCATCACTGTTGGCTTTTGGGCTGAATGTGGGTTTTGGGAGTGGGGCGAGGGAGCGGTGCAGACCCAGGCAGCACCCGTCGGGCTCTGAGCTGCTGGAGACGACGGCGGGGGCATCTCATGAGGCGACAGGAGCCAGGCGGCTTTGGTTCCACTGCGAGCCCTCGGTACGTCGAGCCCCGTGTTCCCCTGCCTGCCCCGGAGCGGCCGTGTGCCAGCGGCGCTGGGTGGAAGACGGGGCGGCCCGGGGGCTCGGAGGTGGTGGGAGATCTCACGCACGGGGAGGTGCTAAAACCAACCCAAGGCGGGGATGGCCGGTGCGGTGCCGCGCCGGGGAGCAGGAGCAGAGGCCGGAGTGCGGCTGGGCAGAGCCCCGGCGTGGGTTTTGGGCAGGACGCGGAGCTGATGCGCCCGCTGCTGCCCGTGCTCTGCCTGCTCTGCAGGGACAGGCAGAGCTGCTGCCCGTGCTGTGGCTGCCGGGCCGGGCTGCGGCACGGAGGCAGTGGAGCGTGCGGGGAGAGAGACCAATCTTTGTCATGCCTCTCGTTGGGTCGTGTTTTCTTGTCTCTGATTGTAAACAGATTTGACTAAAGAGGTAAATTAGAAGTTAATTAGAGGGAACATGATTGATGAGGCACTCTGGTGATGGGGAGGTAGGAAACTCGCACTCTAAGAGAAAGGAGAGGGGAGGGTGTTCTGCAGCAGGACCTTCGCCCCCGCGTTGCCCCACGCTCCCCTTCCCTCTGCAGGGCGGCCCTGGGACGCCATGTCGGGGGCTCTGCTCCCCAAGGAAACCCAAGGCTGCCCCAGGCTGAGGCCGGCTGCGGGCAGCAGCTGCTGCAGGAGGGGATGTAAACCCATCACCTGGGCACCTGGGCTCTGCAAGGACACTGATCCAGGCTGGGTATTGGGTGCACGAGGCTGCTGAGCCCCGGTGCAGGATTTGGAAAGCAGGAGAGCAGCAAGGGACAGGGGAGATGCCGTCCCCGCTTTGCGGGGCCGTCGGCTTCCTCTGTGCTCCATGCGGGCGCTGGCCCCGCTGGGGTTTGCCCAGGCTGGGGCCGGTCTGGGCTCTGCTGGGGCTGGGGCGAGTTCTGGGGAAGCCGGTGTGGGAAGGAGGTGGCAGAGGGAGGTTTACACCGGCCCCGTGGTGGGTAATGGGGTGGGAGCCCCGGTGCAGGCGGCTGACGGCAGCAGGGAAGGCGTCGGATCCCAGCCGCAGAAATGCTGGTTTCCTCCCGCCGGGAGCAGCAGGAGCTGGTGGTGCTTCCCCACAGCCGCAGGAGATGGGCACCATCCTCGCTGAGTGTCTGAATCCATCTTCAGCTCTTCTCCCGGCTGAGCCGGGAGAAATGGGGAGAAATGAGTGCAAATCGTGACTGAAGAATATCTCTTGACATCCCGGTAGAGAGACTCAGGCTGCACTAAATACAAAGAGACACTGTCAAAATTGGGAAACAAACCTTCAACAGCACAAATAAGTCACTTAAACTATTGATTTTTTTTTTTTAATATATTTTTTTTTTCTTTTAAGACCTGGGTTTCAGACAAGGCTTTTCTCGTATGGCAATAAATAATCTGGAGGGGGAAGGGGTGGTTATTTTGATTTTTTTGGTCCTTAAAACGATGATTGGGAAAGAGGGAACTGTTGCCAAAATGATTGGCACCTGTGACAGTGCTTCTCTCTAGTGGGAACCTGAGGGTGGGTTCTGCAGAGGAGGAAGGAGTTAATGGTCTGGAAGTAGGCATGAATTGTTCTCTGAAGAAGTAATTCCTTTCAAGTAATTTTCTTCTGAATTTTATGCTTTGGATAACCTTCCCTGCATGGCGGTGGCTCTGGGCAGAGACCTGTGACTCCCGAAGCCCCTGCGCGCTGGGTGGAGGTTCCCACCGCCTTCCCCTGTGCCATGCCGGGACCCCCAGGGTTCCCCAGGGTGGGGATGGGGGCCAGGGCCATGGGGCTGCGGCCGTCCCTGAGCCGGGCGGGGGGACGGGGCCGCTGCACTTCTGTGCCCCGGGGATGCTCTCCCCATCTGTGGGGCCCTGGTGCTCTCCCAGCTGCGTTGTGCTGCTGGGAAGGGCTGTGCCGGTAGCGGCCCGAGGAGCCTGTGGTGGTGCTGGGGTCTGGTATGTCTGGGGCAGTGTTCCCTCTGCCCAAAACCCTCTTCCAGGCCTGCCTGCCCACTTGATTTTTTTTTTTTTTTATTATTATTTTTTGTTGTTACGGCGTGGTTGGGTTGTGTTTGCTCGCCTGAGCTCCCACCCCGCCGCCTCCCCTGGCTGCTTCTCTACATCGGGGGTTTTCAAATGGGCGCTGTCTCTGTGGCTCGCTGCGCCCGGCATGATTTGTGGAGGAGAAGGTTGTAATGTTGGATGTCGGTAGCATTGTTTTCCTGCAGCACACGTAGACCCTTGCAAATAATCTAATAATGCAAGACTGTCAAACTTCAGCTGTGGAAGGAAATCCTTTTATACAGGGATTGTCAAGTCTCTAAACAAGTATCAGAAATGAGCTCGGTATCAATGTGGAGGGTGCTTATTCTGCCCGTCAGAGAGATGAACAACCCAATCCACTCTCCCAGGCAGTTGCAGGTTTGAGCATTGGCTCATGGACCTCGGGAGAGCTCCATGCCCGGCCCTGCGGCTCATGGGGCTGTGGGGATGCGGGACCGGCCGCCCCGCGGGGCTGTCGGGGGCGAGAGCGGCTGCGGGCAGGGCAGGCAGGGCCGGCAGGCAGCAAGGACCAGAGAGCAAACCTGCCGTCGTGCCCCAGAGCAGGGGGTGCTGAACCTCGGGGTGCCCCCACACCAGCCCTTAGAAAGGCGAATTTCAAAATAATGCATGAGGCAACCCTCAGCGCTTCAGCAGCTGTGGGGCGTTTGGGTTTTTTTCCTTCCCTGGATGCCTTAAGCTGAAGATGGAGTTGCTGGGTGGCTCTGCTGTCGAAAGAAAACACAGGGTTTGGATTGTGTCGGAACGAGCGTGAGCGGCGCTCGGTTGCCAGCAGGAAGGACTGACCCGTCTCGGTTTGGTTCTGGGTGTCCCTGGAGAGTGCTGGGCCGGGGACGTGTCACCGGGGGATGGTCCCTGCACCCAGCCGCGGCGAGCGGATCCTCCCGGCTGCCCCACAGGGTCTGGGTCCTCCTGGAGCCCGGGTCAGGGCGATCCCCTGGGAGATGCTGCTGATGTGGCTGGCCCCCCCCCTGCCCCCCATCCAGCTCTTCAGAGCTTCACTGCAACCTCCAGCTCCGCAGGCTCGCCTTTGCCACCCAACAGATGGGCATTCCAGGGAAAACACGCGTGCAAACCTCACGAGCTGTGATTGCAGTGGACGTGGTGCCACCGGGGTCTTTGTGGTGTCGTCCCGTGGAAATAGCCACTGGATTTTCCCCCCTTGCAGACGTCCCCCCTGAGCAGAACTGATGGCAGATGCAAAATTAAATAGTAGGCAGAAAACCTGGCGCTAACGGAGATAAGGAACGTTTCATCCTTGAGAGCGAGTCCCTGGGCACGTTCGGCTGGAACAGGAGCCCTGCAAGGGACGTGCCAGCTATTTCAGAGCAATAGCGAGCGTGCAGATAAGGGACCTCGTTACGCAGCGAGTGCCAGTGTCTATCTTGTCCGGGAGCTGCTGGCTCTGCTCTCACTTGTGTGTGCGAGCGACCTTCCCTCCTATCCCTGTCAGACACCCAGGGGTTCATCAGGGCTGCGTGGCTGCAACAGCGGACAGCATCTGCTCTGGGCCTTTTCACTGATGAATTAAAATTGAGGAGGAAAATGAAACCTTCCAAGTGCGCCTGAGATGCGGGGATGCTTGGCTCTTCCCCGTCTGCTGGGCCCCTGCACAGACCGTTTGTCCGTTTGTCATCCTGCTGCGGTGGCAGAAAATCAGCTGGAAATGGGACTTAATTCAGGCTCTGCATCTGGAGGTGTTCCCAGCTCTGAGAGGAATTTATGCTCTCTTTGCTTCCTTGTGGCGTGATTTAAATATCTCTGACGATACACTGGAAGACCCCGGCAGGTTCCAGCCCTCGAGGTGCAGTCACGCAGCCTCAGCACCCGCTGTCCTGGCCGGCTGCGGGGGGCCGTGCTGCCGCTCGTGCCGGGGGTGCGGCAGCTGGTCCTGGGACGGGGACCCCTGCCCGTGGCCGGGTGGCGCGGGCCCTCTGGGTGACACCCGTGGCTCCCGCTCCGGCTGCTCCCGTGGGTGGGTTCTTTGCAAAGTGGGGGTGCCAGCTCTGCGGGGGTTCTGTTTGTAGATGCCATTTTGGCGTGGGTTCATTCCGGTCCCCTCGCCGGGCAGTGGCAGAGGAGGGACCCGGGGCCGTGCAGCAGCCACGAGCCTGGACTGCCCGAACCGCGGGGCTCGCTCGTGCTTGGCCTGCGCTGCTTTTTCCTGTTGCACTTGACCCTGTACGTGACCCCCATATTTTGGTGCACGGGTGTTTTGCCCCCACGCATGGCTCTGGGCGATCTGGCGCTTTTGCTTTGCTCAGGGTCCAGCCCAGAGCCNAGAGGCAGCCGTATTTGCTCGCCGGCTCCTGGCGGGGGGGGGGCTGCGCTCCACCATCCCAGGGGGGTGGCTGGAGCCTGGTGCTGGCCCAAGGAAAGGGTCTCTCTGCTCAGAGCACAGAGGCTGTCCCTGGGCCCCCGCTGTGATGGTTGGGCACGGGGGCTGTTCTCCCCTGGGCGCAGTGGCCCCTCCAGCACCCCCCCTCCAGCACCCCCC
>VYZV01021615.1:28523-38714 GCA_013401275.1 Pandion haliaetus | reverse complement strand
GCCTTCGTGTGCACACCGTGTAGGCGTGCGTCCCCGTGCAAGTGTGCGCCTTCGTGCACACCACCGTGTAGGCATGTGTCCCTGTGCAAGTGTGCGCCTTCGTGTGCACACCATGTAGGCGTGCGTCCCCGTGCATCTCCATCCACGCCGCCATCCGCACCCCCGTGCAAGTGTGCATCCCCGTGCACACCACCACGTACGCGTGCATCTTGTGCACGCCACTGCGCGTCGTTGCGCGCTGCTCACACACCACTGGCAGCGGGAGCGCCTCTCCCAGCGGGCGCAGTGGGGCTCGCCTCCCGTCTCCCGTTCCCCGCCTGCCCTGGCTCCCCTGCCAGCTCTGGTGCGCAGCGGGTCGGCGGTGCTGCCGGGCCCAGCCGGGCTGCAGCCGGCGGCTGGGAAAGGGGAACCTCTTTCTGCAGTCCCTCGCAAAAAGGTCTGTCCTGGTGCGGGGGGCAGGTCCCGCGCGCGGGGTGCCAAGCGGGTGACAGGAGACGGAGCCCCCCCGGAGGAGAGCGCCGAGCCCCTCCTTGCTCTTCGCGGGGTGACACGGGCGGGTCTGAGTCTGAGCCCGAGGAGCGATGGCCGGGGGTGCGCTGGGTGCCCGGCTGGCAGCCGTCCCCTTTGCGCGGCTCCGGAGCTCCCGGAGGGGAGCTGCTCTCTGCCCCGAGGAGCCTCCAGGCACGGGAAGCCTCGGGGCCACGCCGGCGCTGGGGCGGTGTGCGGTGTCCTGCAGCGATGCGGTGCGTGGGCCGGCGGGTACCTGCCTGCACGGGGAAGGGACGATCTGCCTTTGCGTGGGGGGTAAAGGCAGGAGGGTTTCCGGACCTGCCAGCCTGGCGTGCCGGAAGGAGATGTGGGCGAAGAGCCTCCATTAGCCGCTGCTGCTCCCCTCAGAAATTCAGCAATAGGCAAATAAATAGTGAAATGGTCGCTGTGAGGGAGCAGGGAGCGAAGGAGAAGAAATATTCCGGGAGGGTGAGTGCACTTCGGAGCCACATTACGGCTTGCCACCACGAGCAGTTCTGCAGCAACTCACTTAATCACAACAGAAACCTTTATTAACGATACCGAAAAGCAGTGAATAAGTGGGTCATGTATAATAAGCCATTTGTGTTCAGTAGGTGAATACCAATTTGATAAAAACTGTGTGTGCTGAAAACCTGTATAAATTGCTGTTTAGCAGATCGGAGATTGATCATTTCATTACTCGCTGGTACAGCTTTCCCTCCGCACCGTGAGAGCCCGGCGGGTCGGTGGCACAGAGCAGGAGGGGGGCCGGGGCCGACGGGATGGACTGGGCCGTGGCCAGTGGGGACGGGCAGTCCCGCCAGGCTGTGCCCGCGGCGGGCAGCGTCCGGGGCTCGCCGCCTTCTCTGCCCGGCACAGGCGGCCTGGAGGAGCCTCGGCTGCGCCGCGAGGGTCCGGCACAGCCCAGGAGCGCGTTGGCTGTTATCTTTAACTTATCCACAGCGGATGCAGCCGAGGAAATTGCACGGGAGCAGCGTGGGCGCCGCAGGCGGCAGCGGGTGGCCGTGCCCACATCTCGGGGTGCAGGCGGCTCCCCCAGCCCGCTGCCCTCGGGTGCGAGGGACGTGCCTTCGCTTGCACGACAGCCAGGGCTGCTCGGGGAGGGTGAAAGTCTCAGTCANGGGCGAGGATAGGGCGAGGATGGGGCGAGGGTAGGGCGAGGATGGGGCGAGGGTAGGGCGAGGATCTGCTCCATCTGCCCCGCTGCCCCCAGGAGAGCGCCCGAGCCGCAGGATCCCTCCCCGCCATCCCTCCCCTACCCACAGTGCTGCCTCTCCCCTCCTCTCCTCTCTCCTCGCCTCTCCTCAGGCTGGCGCCTTCAATTATTCATGCCCCCCATTGCAGACAGCCTGTGCACGCTGGGCTGGTGCCATCGCCTTTCAAACCGGCGCTAGCTGGGAAGCTCCAGCCGCCTTCCCAGCCTGCCGGCTCCGGAGCAGGGCAGGGAGAGCCGTTCAGTGAGCAGCTCACATTCCCGAGGAAGAGAAGCCTGGCTCCTTCCTTGCATCGCTTGCAAGCGTTCGTGTCTCACCGGCAATAAAGCTGCAGTTGAAGGGCTGAAGGCTGGAGGGAGCGGTGCCCCGGCTCCCCAGGGTGCTGCCCTTCTCCTTTCTTACACACCCCGATGATTATTCTATCAATTACTTTCATAAACACTTTGCATTCTGCCGGATTTTTTCACGCTTCCTGATGGGAATTCTCCACCCGATGTGTTTTTCTTGCTGCTGTTCGTGCAGTCATTCAGCGCAATTACTTCTGACACCTCTCCTCGTCAAATGTCTGTGCTTTCTTTTCCCTTGAAGAAGCTGACAGACGATGGGCCAGACACTGGGAATTATTACGTTAGGACAGTGACAGCTAATTTTAATCATAATGTTCCCTGTGAGTGAGGCAGCAAATCAAACAAACAGCCGGTGCGGCTGCGCGCGGTCCGGGAGCCGTGGGCAGCGTGGCGGTGCCGGGGAGCGGGGACCGGGAGCACGCCGGCGAGCTGGAGGCTCCGCTTCGCTCCTCGCTTCGGCAGGTGCCGCTCCGGGGGCCGGGCAGGGACCCGGGTGGGTCCTCTCCCCTTTGCAGCTCCTCTGGGATTTTGGTTCACGGTGCGAGAAAGACCCATGCGCCTCGGGACAGAGCCCTTCCCAGCCCCATCCACCGATGGCTCTGGCTCTGTCCAGGCGCCTCTTCTCCATCGCCGTTTCCCCTGGCTGCAGGTTTGTCTCCCGCCTGGCTGCCCCCTCCCTGCCGCTCTGGCTGTGGTGGGTCTGCGGCCAGGCACCAGGGCCGTCGGCTGGGCTCGACCGCGCCGGATGCGTTGATGCCTCTGTGCCGAGCTGGACCAGAATGAGCCCACCGGCCGTGGGGCGGGCAGTGCCGGGCAGGAGGGTGCTGTGCCCGTGAGCACCGGGTGCTGCCGGCTCTGTGGGACAGGTACCGGCACCGTGCGCGGCGCGGGCAGCTCTCTCCACAGCGGCTGTCAGTGCCGATGGTTCATGTTTTGGGTTCTGGTCGTGAGACCGGGGGGGCTGATCTCCAGTGGAGCGGAGCTCCTGTCTGCCCCATCCCGGTTCCTGCCCAGTACTGCCAGGTGCCCTGCCTGCTGGGAATCATCCCCTGCCTGCTGGGAATCATCCCCTGGCAGAGACTGGCACCAAAGCGAGTGGCGGCTGAAGGATGGCTGCACGGCGCTGCCGGGGGGGTCCCACTGGGAGCTGTTGTAACAGGCCATTTTAGGGTTTTTGCTACTTACACTATCAAATAACTGCTCTTCCTCGTTCCCCTCGGGAGGGAATTGTCTGAGAACCACGACTCCCCGGGAGCCAGCTGGGAGCAGCGACTCCCCTTGCCTGGGGAAAGCTCCTCGTAGCCAGGGCCGGGCTGGGGGAGGATTCTCACCGCGGGCATCTCTTTTGCCATGGTGGAAAAACCTGGGCAGCGGGGAAGCTGCTGGGAGGGCAGGAGCTGGGGGGCAGCCCAGCCGTAATGGTTCACTGTTAGAAATATGCGCAGGTTTCAAGGTTAATTCCAGCTCCCTGGCAAGCTGGGCTCTGGCCTGATCACAGTCACTGAATTAGCTGGATTTTTTTTGTTTTTAATTTATGCTGCAAATTTGAGCTAAATCTGCTGCTAATATGACAGTTAAATAGGGGCAGAGAAATGGCACTCCTGTCCCCAGCATGCTGGCGGGAGCCCTCCTGTCGCTGGCCGGCGTTAGCAGCACTCCAGCCTGACACTTCTCTTGGAAATTGCCGGAGGAGAGCAGCACTCCCGCGGTGCCAGGGCCAGGCTGCGAGTGGCTCGGCACTGGGCGGGTGCTCACCAGGCCGGCACCCGCCAGCACGGCCGGGAGCTGCCCGAGTGCGCCTGTGGCTGGATCCGTCCTGGGCTCCGGCCCCGACGCTCATCCCGTCCCCGCCGCTTGCCGCCGAAGCCCTTTGCCCTGGCACAGCTGCCGGAGTCGGAGCTGCCTGCCCTGCTCTCGCCGGTGACACCGGCCGTTGCACCGCTGCGTTTATGTACCGGTTTGTGGCCGTGATGTGTTTTTGGTGACCCGGGGTCAGCATCCGTGCTCGCAGGCTTGTCAGGAGGAGATGCATTCACAGATGTTAACGGGCAGGTGGGAAGAGGAGGGAGGTTTCAGCCCAACCTGCGTAGCACACACCAGCGACCCGGCACAGCCAGCGCGCTGGAGCAGTACCCGGGCTTCTGCTCCCAGGCGCGTGCAGGGAAATGCCTCCTGTGCCTTCTGGTCTCCCGGGGAGACTCCTGCACAGGCAGCCTGTGCCAAGGGGTGGAGGGGCCCCGTGGCACCAAGGAGGGTCCGTCCCTCCCCGGGTTACTGCCCGGTGCACGTGCTGGGATGCGCCTCAGGTGCCTTTGCTGCCGGCTGGACATCGGTGCCTCTGCAGTCAACTGTCCCTCTCCATCAGTGGGGGGAACGCGGGTACCTGGGGAGGGGAAGGTGCCGTCGGCCGCAGTTGCTGTCAGAGACGTTTGCTTTTCCTGCAGTGGTGAAGGTGCACAGGGCGGCAGAAACCCATCGGTTCGGGAGCCAGCCCCGCGCTGGGGACACAGGGCAGGGTTTGTGTGGACGCACCAGCGGGCAGGAGCAGGAGCAGGCCCTCGGCGGCCGTCCTCAGGGAGGGCTGAGCACTGCCAACAGCCCTGGCGCCGAGCTGGAGAGCGTGGAGACGATGGGGATGGGGAGGGGACGGCTGTCTCGGCACCTCTGCGGGGTCCTCTCTGGGGGATCTCCGTACACATGCTCCGCAGCTGGCAGGGAGGGAGCGGCTCGGCATTCCTGGCAGTGCCGGCTGCTTTCTCCTGCCTCATTTTGCCCTGTGGTGGCGGCGGGGGGCCCTGGCAGCATCTGTGCTGGGAGCTGCCAGCGGTGGTGGTGGGAAGCGGGTGTGAGAGCAGTGCAGCCCCCAGGGCAGGTGGGTGGTGATGGCAGCACCAACTTGCCCGTATCCTTGGCAGGTCTGGGCGCTGGTGGGGACCGGCTCGCCTGGAGCCGCCTGGGGGGGCTGAGCAGTTGGTGGGACGCGGCTGCTGACGGCGCTTGGGGCCAGGCTCCATCGGAGCTGCTGGGGGCATGCCTTCGGCTGGGCTTGGGGTGCCCCTCACCCCAGCGCAGACCCAGGGCTGCAGTGGCCACGTCCAGGGCCGGTTCCCTTTGCGCCGTGTCTCACGGCACACTCCTGCTGCCGGGGCGCGGGGAGGGGGCCGTCGAGGCAGCAGATGACAGGAGCGTGAGGCTGAGCCGGCAATTAGTCCTCTAAGTGTCTTGACTCACCGAACCATAATAAACCATGAATTATGACTGGGAGCTTTGTGAAGGGAAGAATAAGCCACACTTGATCACAGCCCACGGCATAACAGTGGCAGCCGGAGGGAGGGACGAGGGGTGGCAGAGGCTGCTCCAGCGGCACAGTCCTGCACCCGCCTGCCCGGGGGCCTCCTCCCCCCCTGAGGCTGGGGGAGGCTGGGAAGCCCCCAGCCCCTGTCCCTGCCCGGCACAGGACGGAGCTGGTCCCCCCCCCACCGCCTGCCCGGCGCGGGCCACCTCTCCGGCCCGGCTGCAGCTCTGGCAAGGGGCTCCTGCTCGTTTAGGCAGAGAAAGAAGCATCTGATTGACCAGTGCTGTAATGGTTCAGCGGGGTAAATAACTCATGGAGCAAGCGCGAGCGCTAAGTGACTAACATGCATTTAATCGCCCTCCAGTACATGTTTACACAAACACCAACCTGCGTGCGTGCCCTCACCGCTGTTTAAGCCGTGGCCGTCCCAGCAGCCGGCGGCTGGTGCCTTGCGTGGGCCAGGGGGGTGGGAGCCAGGAAAGCCAGCAGGGCTCCTTGCAGGGCTCCACCAAAACCGCGGGCAGCGGGCAGGGTCTGGCCAGGCTCCCCGGGGCTGCGCGGCCTGGCGTGCTCCACAGGGCAGGGACAGCAGGTCTGCTGGGACGGGGCAGGGGTCTGGCGGCTCATTTCCAGGTCCCCGGGGCGATGCGCGACCTGGCCTTGCCCCTGGCACGGCGTGGGTGGGAGCCACCCTTTCCCCGCTGCCGGCAGCCCTCCTGCCCATGCTGCGTGGGGGCTGCAGTAATGAATCCTGCCCGCCGTGGGGAGGGAGCGTGGCAGCCTGTATATCTCCGGTTTATGAGAGCACCAAGCTGTCCCAGCAGGCGTTTTCAATTCCGTTTATCTGTGTTTCCCCATTGAGTTCATTTTATTTCCCCTGATTTTTGTTTCCTGGAAGATTTATTGATCCTGATTTGCTCAGTTTATGACAGGTAGCAGGCCATAAAGCACGCGGAGCAGCCAGCCCGTCGCCGGCCCCCTCCCTTCCTCTGTGAGGACGCGGCACCAATGTCAGCAGCGGGGAGAGGGACGGGGCTGGGTTCACAGGGGCCCACGGCAGGCAGGGGCCGGGGTGCTGGTCAGCTCCGGCACCTCAGCTCTCCCTGTCCCTGCCGGCGGTGTCAGCGGGAGTGGGGGTCCGGGCAGCTCGGCTGCCCCAGTGCAGGGTCCGTGCCTGGCCGTGGGGCTGCCCGGGGCTGGGGGCTGCCCGGGGGAAGCCACGATCTCCTCTGCCCGGGTCCCCGCGGAGGGGCAGGGCTGGGGCGGGGGAGCGCGGCGAGGCCTGTCCCCACCACGTCGCCGCTGTCCCCGCGGCCAGGGCCCACAGTGTCCATCGGGGTGGGCGCACGGTGCGACCGGCCCCTCCGTCCCTCCCCAAAGCTGGCCCCTCCTGGTTGCCCCACGGTGGCAAGGGGCTGGGGGTCGAGGGGGCTCTGCGGGCACAGAGTGCCCTTCCAGCCCACCACCGTGGCCCCTTCCAGGCCTCCGGCGGGTCCCCAAACTGCTCATCGCTTCCAGAGGCCACAGCCCCGATTAAAGCAATTCTTTGTGTTACCTTTGCCAGCGGCCGCGGGTCTGGCACTCCTGCCCTTTGCTTCGGCGTCTGCTGCCGCTCGGGGCAGGGGGGGTCGGTCTGGCTCGGGCGCCCGGTCACCAACCGGTGCTTGGGAGGGAGGGTGCCCGGCAGACGTGGCCGTGCCGGGGCTCCGGCTGCAGCCTGTACGGGGCTGAGCCGGCCGAGGAGCTGCGTGTCAGCTGAGCGTGAGGGTGGTCTTTAGCACGCCCTGCAAAAGCACAGTTCAATGCTCGCGCTGGCGTTCAGCAGCTCGGCAAACACTTGAGCTCTTGGATTCCCACGTCGGGGCTGGCTCCACGGCCCAACCGGCACCGACCACCCGTCCCGTCCCGTGCAAAGGCTGCGCAAGTGAGCGCGGACCGGATAGACCAAGAGAGGTCTGTCCCCAGTAAAGGGGTGACTTGCTGACACTGGTCACTTGTTCCTGCGAACACCAAGCCCTGAGATGCTTCTGCCTCCTCCTCGGCTCACCAAGGCACCCCGTCCCCAGTGGCCCAGCCTCGGGTCTCCTGGGCGGCTCTCGTGGCGAAAGGGCTTCACTGTCCCCCGGGAGCTGCTGTCCCCCTCCGGTGTTTCTGGCCAGCGTAGGGCTCAGCCCGCTCTCCTGGGCCATCAGCCACATTCCGCTCTCGTGGTGCCACGTGGGACAGTCCTGCTGGATCCTGGGGCTGGGGACCGCGCCGGCGGTGGCCTGGCTGCCTCTTGTCTGGGGTGTCCCAGGGTGACTGCTGGGACCGGGGGTCCAGCACAGCCCAGTGCCCTGCAGACACCAGCTGCGTCGCGTCCCTTGGCACTGGGGTCCTGGAGCCCCCTCCCCGCAGAGGGACCGTGGGGTAGGAAGCTGGGATGGACAGGGCCAGCAGTGAGGCAGAAGAGGGGGGCGAAGGGCCGGGATGTGGAGGGAGGGAGGGAGGGACCGGCCTCACCTTCCCTCCTGCTGCCAGACCTTATTGTCCGTCTGTCCATCCTTCTTGCGTAGGATGGTTTATGGACTGTCTGTTAGGAGCTTCCAGCTTGTCACTCACAGCTGCTGCGCTGGGGAAGTGGGGAAGGGCTGGGAATGGGGAGGGGGTCGGGCTCCTGGAGACAGCAGTGGGCTCTGTGGCCCCCAGGGATGCTGTGGGAGGGGGCTTCTGGGGCAGAGGCTGCCGCAGGGCCGGCAGGTCCATCAGCGGGACCTGCCCTCCTTTGGATGCACTTTGAGGCGGCCAAGCCCTGGGGTTAATTAATACATACGCTTCCCAATTAAAATCTGAAAGAAAGAAGGTGCTTGATTCAATCAAGCCTTTTCTCCGCTCATCTGCCAAATTCCCGTCTGTGGGAGCGGATTTTAATTGTGTTCAGAGTAATTTGGACACGGTTGGAGCCCTCGGGTCATCATCCCTGCCTCTGCTCCGCGCGCCCAGCCAGGGCCATGGGGTCCCGGGGGGCTGGCACAGGCTCTGCCGGGACCCTCTGGCTTCGGGCATCGCTCCTGCCATCAGGAATCCCTTGGAGCAAAAGCCCGATCCTGGGCCATGGCCGGGGAACAGGTGGGTGAGTGTTGGTTAATGGCTGGATGTAACGGCCCCGGCATCACCACAGCAGGAGCATGGATGAGCCCTTTGCCAAGGAGCAGCCGGCACCAGACAGCGCCAGACCCTCCTGCTCTAACCGCAACCCTCGACCACCGGAGCTGTTCCCCGGCCCGGGATTCCCTCTTCTCTCCGGCACAGAGCCCATGCGGCTGCCGGCGCTGGGGTCCCGGGTGAACTCGGGTGCAGGAGCCGTGCTGGGAACCCCACCAGGAGACCCAGGCTTGTTAAACCCTTATGTTGGGTATTTCCCTCAGTTCCCCTGCTAAGATGGATTAAAGGAAAGCGATAAGTATATGGGATTTCCATGCGTCCGGAGGGACGGGGAGATATTAAGGGTATTAACTTTTCCGTCTGGGCTGATAATAATTCATTTTCAGAGGGGATCGGGGCTTGGCAAGAAGCCCCAGGGAGCTGCACACCGCTCCCAATGGGGTGTGTGTCCCGGGGGGCTCCGGTGGCACCGGGAGGACCTGCGCGGTGACTGCGAGCCGGCAGTGCCGGCAGCAGGAGGTGGCTGGTGAAGACAGGAGGGCACAGGGCACCCGGCGCAGATACAGCGGGACCCTGATCCGGCCTCCGTGACCCACCCGGGCTGGGCACCGTGTGCCGCAGCTCATGGTGAGGCAGGGACGGGCAGGACTGGCCGGCCCCATGCTGGAGGAGAGTCCAGCTGGACCAGTTCATCCCAGTGCTGCTGCTGGCCCTGAAGTGATGCTCCTCGGGTGGTGGGGACAGGGTAGGTGACCCCCGCAGCCCCTGTCCCTGCCCGCAGCCCCTGCCTGCCTCTGTGGCCAAAACAGTGGCTGGGGGAGTGCGGGGAGGCTGGCAGCCCTGGGCCCAGCCGTGCCAGCGCTGGGGGCTCAGCCCCTGTCCCCGTGCTGTGTCGTGCCGTGCCGTGCCATGCCGTGCCGGGGAGAAGCCGTCACAGATTGTGACAATAACATTTGCTGGTGACCTGCACGCTGGGACCATCTTTACAGAGGAACAATAATCTCTCCAGAGGAGATGAAAAGAATTCTAATTACATCTCCGAACAATATTTGTTTTGAGCGAGGAAAGCAAACCATATGGCATGTGGGAGACTGTTTGGGGGCTGCATTAAACAAGGATTTGTTTTTCATTTATGCTCTGATCTAAGCAGAGATGCGATCTTGCTTTATTTATTTATTACACCTCGGATGTGCGCAGGGTCCCGTGCTCAGTCTGGGGCAGAGGTCCCGGGGGTGGTATGGGCGCAGGGAGGCCCAGAGGCTCCTGCTCCCTCTCTTTCCTCCCGCTGCTCTTTGCAAAGTGCCGGGGGGGGGCCGGGCAGCTCTGCCGGTGCCGGGGAGGGGGCACTGGGGCAGGCGAGGAGCAGCTGGGGACCGGCGTTGGGGGGGGGGTCCACCTGNCTTGCTGTGTCTCCTGCAGCCCTCTTCACTGAGACGCCCCACGACATGACGGCCCAGGCGGGCGAGGACGTGGAGATGGCGTGCTCCTTCCGAGGCAGCGGCTCCCCCTCCTACTCCCTTGAGATACAGTGGTGGTACGTCCGCAACCACAAGGACTGGACGGACAAACAGACGTGGGCTTCCAACCAGGTAATGCCCCTCATCCTCCTGCTCCGGCAGCAGCATCGGCAGGCAGAGCCCATCCCCGCACTCGCTCAGGG
>VYZV01021615.1:3176-28458 GCA_013401275.1 Pandion haliaetus | reverse complement strand
GGGGTCCCCGTCCCGCAGTAGCATCCCCAGCGCTGACCAGACCTGCAAACAGCAGGGTCTGTCTCGCTGCCCTCCGCTCCACGCTCATGGGCAGAGAGGAGCCCGGGGGTGCCGCGGCGCAGGACCACGCGTGGGGTGCCCGGCATCTGGCTGCACCGAGGATGCTCCGGGGCGCAAGGCCGGCGAGGCTGGGCTGTCCTGGCCGCCCTTGCCAGTTAGCTGAGGGGCCATGCGGCCCATCCCCTGGGACTGATCCCAGGCAGAAGCTTTGTCTTTGTGCTTGTGCCTTCTCCCATCTCATCACGAACTCGTCCCCTTGCATCCGTCCCCGCATCCTCTGCCCACCCCAGCCCTCCCTTGTTTTCCCCATTTCCCTGTGTATCGGTCTCAGCAAACAGCTGTCTCTTTATTTCTCTTTCTGTTCACACAGAGATAAGGGCCAAATAATGGGAAGGCAGCTTTAGGTATTTTAATGAGCCTTTATTATTGTGTCTTTGGCAGAGCTGCTACTGGTATTACCATAAATTGAGAGAAGCATCGGGGAAGTGCTGCCGCTCGGGAGCACTGCCGGGGGGCTGCGGGGGTGAGGGGTGGCAGGGCGAGGTGGTGCCAGGGATGCCCGGTGTGGGGAGTGGGCTGCGCGGCGCAGCGGGGAGCCCGGACGCCTGGGCCCCGGCGCTGCTGCCGGCTGCCAAAGGGGACTCGGGCTGCTGCCCAGCTTGCCAGCTGCTTCGGGAATATTTATGGTAATCGGGGCAGTGCTGGCTGTGAAGGGGCCGGGGTTGCCAGGGACAGGGGTCACTGCCGCAGCAGTGATGCCGCAGTGAGCAGGGCTCCATCTCCAGTCCCGAGTCATGGGGAGCGCCCGCTGATGGAGCCGAGCTGCAGCGGGGACCCACGGGCGAGCACCCCGTCTGCCGTGGTGCTCCAGTGCTGCCGTTCCCTTCCTGGCTGCCCCGTGTGGCTCCCGTCTGCCCTGGGTGTCCGGGTTTGCTGGGGCTGAGCAGCCCCCTTCTCCCTCGTCTTCCTCCTCGCTCAGGGCAGCCATCCCGGGGGTGGGCAGGGTCCGGTGGGCTCCTGCCTCCTCCCAGCCGAGCTGACAATTTCTCTCCCCTCTGTGGTCCCCTCCCCATCCCGCTCTTCTCAACAGCTGAAAGCATCACTGCAGGAGGAGCCTGGGAAGGATGCGACAAAAATAAGCGTGAGTTTGGATAATGGTTCTTGCAGGGGCTCCGGTCGAGGGCTCAGCTGGAATGTTTCCCTGCAATGCCAGTGCTCGGTGTTGCATGGAGCGGGGGAGGGTGGGAGGGTCTCCTGCGGTTTGTGTCTCAGAGCAAGGCCAGGTGCCCCAGACGAGGTGTCCTGAGAGGTGGGGGGGTGCGCTGGTCCCACCGATGATGCCGTGTTGCAGGCTGGCAGCAGCGGGGCGGGTGGGCTGGATCTGCCCCGGCTCGGCGCTGGGAGCAGCCTGGCCTGTGAGCCCCGTCCGGCTCCTGTCAGCATCTGAGGGACACATTTATGCTAAGGAGAAAATAATCGAATTTATTCACCGGATTAGCATCCCAAAGCCATTTAGGCTCACGTGAACAGAATGAGGAGACACTAATCAATTAAATAAAATAAATGCTCTCGGCCTCCCACTGTCAGGCGCGTGCCCCCCTGCCGCTGGCCCTCCCTGTCTCGGGGGGTTCCGTGTTTGGGGGTGCCACAGAAATGGCACACTATCGGAAAGCGCTTCCCACCATCATCCCTGCCGTGGCATCCTCTTCTGGCTCTTCCATTTTTCCCTCGCTGAATGAGCAAGGGGGGAGGGGGCTCTCTATGTGCCCACGGCTCCTTGGGGCCGGGTGGATCAGTCCCTCTGCCCGACTCTCAGCCCTGGGAAAGGACAAAGAGTCATTTCCAAGGGGTAAAATACAAGAAAACTTCACAACGGAGGGCATCGCCTCTCATCTCCCATCAGTGGGGACCAGCGCCTGTAGATTCTGTTGCCGGTAATGAATCCCCTACGGGCACCATATCCCCTTTGATCTCTTCATGCCATGGCTCCCCGAGGTTTCAGCCCCGTTCGTCACCTTTCCCTTGATGGGCACCGCGATGCGCCCACAATCCGCGTCCAAACCCCAGCAGGTGCCTCCAGGATCTGTCCCTCGCCGGGGTGCCACGGCTCGCCACCCCATGAGCAGCAAAGCGCTGGCGCTGCAGCCGGAGCGGCCAGAGCCCGGGCACTGCCAGCCCCTGGGGACGGTGCTGCCCACCGCGGGCAGCAGGAGCCGGCAGGAAGCTTTGGAAAACACTGCTTGCACGGCTCGGGAGGGCTGCTGGTCCCCCCCGTCCCCCCGCATCCCTGCTCCAGGGAGCAGCACTTTGCTCCCCCCGGTGAGGATGTCGGGGTCCCGGTGCCTGATGATGACTGGGGGCCGCGGGCAGTTTGCAGCCAGGGGCTGGGGGCCAAGTCCTGCGCCGGGCAGGGACGTGTGGCTGGGAGCTGGTGCCGTGTTAAAGCCAAGGGAAGACAGACCCCACGGCACAGCCAGCACAGCCGCACGGAGCCTAGCTGGGGCGGCAGGAGAGGCCGAGGCGGCGGGTGCCGGGGCTGCGGAGCCATCCCAGGGCCAGTGCTCCCCCTCAGCTCGGCTGTTGCATTTTTCAGCATAATTAGGCAGTTAATTGCACGCCGGAATGTAATCGATGCGTGTGCATGTCTTACCAGGATTTATTTTTGAAGCGCTCGGGGTGCGATGCTTCTGCCGTCTCCTCCACATCAAGCCAGCAGGGAGACGCTTGAGTTTTAAACCCTTTTTTTTTTGTTATTTTAAATGTCCTTGATTATTAAGTGTTTACGGAATGGAGGAGATAAATGAACATGGGCAAGACACCACCACGAGCGGTTCTGATAAAATGTATGTTACAGCCACAGAGGCAATTGACTGAGAACAAACGGCAGCGCCAAACAATGCTAGACGATGTAAATCATATGCAGAAACCACCGCGTCAGGCACCCCCTTGGCCATTTTTTATCCGCCAAAACACACTTGGTGCTGGAGGCGCCGCCACCGGCTCTGCCCAGAGCCACCGTGCTTTGCGGGGGTGCGGAGAGGGAAACCGCCGCCGCCCTTTGCCGTGTGGTAGCAAACACAATGGGCCCGGATTTATTTTTTTCCCCCTTGAATTCTTTAAACTCGCTGGTTTGCTGCCGAGCAGCGGCGCGTTGCAGTCCTGAGCTGGGGCTGGGCACCCTGCGGCCGTCTGTCCGGCCCAGCCCGTGTGGGGGTCTGTCCCCCCGTTCCCGCAGGGCAGCGCGGGTCGTCACTGCCCTGCCCGAGCCTGCGGAGCCGTGAGCGTTATGACCGGTCATAAAATTATCCCTCCCGCTCATAACCGAGCCGCAGGCTGAGGCTCGGTGACCTGCTGGGCAGCAGCTCCATGGCCACCAGTGGCACCAGCAAACTGGGGCTTTCTTTTATTAGCTCTAAATTTCCCAGCCATTAATTTCGGTAAGTGACGCCTTGCTCTTCTGACACAAAGGGGTTTTTTTTGAAGCTCCTTTCCCGTGATGGCCTCGGCACTCTGGCACGCTCACACCGGGACTGGCAGCTCACCTCCCTCCCGCCCCGCAGCCCCCCACCTGCACCCTGCCCTGTCTCGGGAGCAGCTCCGAGCCTGCCTTGGAGAAACGGCCCTGCGGTGGGACCAGCCCCCCGGACGCCCATCCCCGGCGCTGCAGGATCGGTGCTCGCAGCTGCAGGTGGGCTCTGAGCAGCCCCAGAGCCGCCCTTTGGGGTGGCCGCAGCCCTGGCGAGCGGCACCGGCCGCCTCTCGGCAGCCCACAGGGCGCAGGGCAGCCTGATGCAGCTGCTTGCGTGTGCTCACGTGTGCTTGCATGTGCTGGTATGTGCTTGCATGTGCGTGCATGCGTGCGCAGGTGCGGGCTGCCCTCGCGGCTGCAGCAGCTCAGCCCGTCGGCGGGGCCGGCGAGGGGCCCCGGTCCCCACACCGCCACCGGCATTTTGGTGCTGCCTCCTTTGCCTTTTGGGCCGGGAGTTTGTACCTCTTTAGTTGCAGCTCCCAGCCCCATTTCTAAACACCATAAAATCTTCAGCTAACAAATGCAGCGGCAAGTAGAAAAATGGCCTTTGCCATCCAGTGTGATTATAGGGAACAGAGCCAGGGGCCTCGGGGCGGGTTATAAATCTGATTTATTGACCCAGCCCAACAGCAGCCGCAGCTCTGGCTAGTGAATAAGTCTTAAATTTCATTGGGTGATAAATACTGAGAGCGAATCAATTTGGTAGAAAAGCTAATTAGCCGGCATGGTTCCGCATCGATCTCCGAGCCCCGCGTGGCCGGGCGCGCGCCAGGGACTCCATCATCCCGTGGTCTGGGGCCGGGGTCCCCCCGTGCCGACTGCCCAGCTTCGCCCACCTTCGCCATGTCCTCCCCAGCACGTGGCTGGGCCACGGCGTGGCGGCACGCCGTCGGGGGTGGCACTGGCCCTGGTGTCTGGGGGCCGTGGGGGTCCCAGGGGCTGCCTGACCCCCCGTCTGCCCTGCCGCAGGTGGTGAAGGTGGTCGGCAGCAACATCTCCCACAAGCTGCGGCTGTCGCGGGTGAAGCCAGAGGACGAGGGGACGTACGAGTGCCGGGTGATCGACTCCAGCGACGGCAAGGCACGGCACCACAAGGTGAAGGCGTACCTGCGGGTGGAGGCGGCGGGGGGCGTGGGGCACCCCCAGGACACCCAGCTGCGGGGCGCCCCACTGCCGGACCCCGCCATGCCCGGCTCAGCCCATGCGCACCACCACCACCACCACCACAAAGCCGGGAAGGAGCTGAAGAAGCGCTCGGCAGACACCTCCTGTGTGCTGTAGGCGGGCGGTGCCGGGGGGACGCCGGAGCCCCCTGCGCCCCGGACTCAGCGGAGCCGTCGAGGGTCCCGTGCCCCCTGCCAGAGACTGGCCCCACCGCCCCGTCTTGCCCACCGACCCCCACCCCCTCCTCCTCCCGCCGGCCACTGCCACCTCGGTTTCTTCCCCAGCCATGTGGTGCAGCGGTGCCGGGGCTCAGTGTGGGAGCAGGACCGTGTCCGCGCCAGGGCGGCGTTGCTGGGACCGTGCCTGGGGCCGGGGCGTACGCCCACATGGTGGTCCCCATCCCCGCTGGCCCCGTGCGGGTGGGTACCCACCCCTCTGCTTGCTGCCACCCGCAGTGCCACGGGCCGTGATGCGCCGCAGCTTCGCGTGCCCGGTGGAGGCCCCCCCCTGCCTGCGGGATCCCCCCGCCCTCCCTCATGCTTTGCAGAACCAACTGTCTGCTCCCGTAGGAGGCCCAGTTTAGTTGCTCTGTTCCAGCCCTGCAGTGCATATATAAGTTCCAGCATCCATCTTATCGACTGTGTCTATCGCCTCTCCCTGCCCCTGCCTGCCCCAAAGCCGCCCCAGCACATCAAGGCCTGAGCTCAGCAGAGGAAGGACAGCACGGCATGCTCCCGGCACGCTCCTGGCACGCTCCCCAGAACAGCCATGGCGATGCGGGCTGTGCCGCGGCATCGCCCAGCCAGGCAGTTGCCCGCGGTCTGCATGTGCCCAGGGAGCCGTGCCGTCAGAGCTGGCCCGCTTTCACCCATCACTCCTCCCGGCCCTTTGCATTTCACGGAGGAAGTGGGGCTCGGCCATCAGCCCCATTTGCCCTCGTTCCGTCCCCGCTGCCCGTGCCGGCGTGGCTCTTGGCCGAACTCCCCTTCCTCCTGTGCCGTGGCACTGTGGCGTCCCAGCCAGGGTCCAGCTCACGGGCTCCCGTGTCGCAGTGCAAATGGCAGAGCCCATCCCCGGTGCCCCCGTGGGTAAAACCACCAGTGGGGATGGGGCCATGGGGAGGGAGAGGGGGGTCCCAAGTCTCCCCGTCCGGGTGCTGGGCGCTGCTCCCCTGCCGTCAATCACCCGTGCCGCCCAGCCTGCCGCCACCAGACCTGCTGCAGCTAATAAAGCTCTTTAAACGAAGCCACTGCGGGTCTGTGGTCTCTGTCCCTGGCACGGCGAGGGGACGTGGCTTTGGCACTGTCTTGGCTGAAAAGGGGCACAGCTGGGGCTGCCCCCGGGGACTGCTGGGGGCTGGGCTGGGGCCAGTGGGGCTGGGGCTGGGGCTGAGCATCATCACCTGCAGCTGAGGGCTCAGAGCATTTAAAAGCTGCAGCTGGGGAGGTCTTTCCCCTGCCCTGCCTGGGAGTGGGGTGATGTTGCCCCATGGATGCAGGATATGGCCAGGTCCTGGGTGAGCAGGGGCTGCTCTGCACCGTGGCCGCTGGGTGCAGTGGGGAGGCTGGGTGGGCTGCTGGGTGCCAGCCTCAACCCCTGCCTGGGCACCCAGAGCAAGGCCTTGTCTCCAGCCAGGCGGGAGGTTGGGGTCCCTGAAGCGGGGGTGCTGGCTGCCCCCCGGGGCTGGGCTCTGCCCCACCTGCTGGAGAGCTGCTCCCAGCTTGGCCCCAGCTGCCAGGAGTCCCCTGGCTGCTTTGCAGCTTATTAACCTCCGGAGTGCTCACCTCTTGCTTTGCTGATACGGAGCCATTTGTCATGTGTTAGAGTAACAAAAGCAAAAGCTGCTGGCCTGGTGTCAGCCAGCGCTGGCGGCAGAGGAAGGGCACGGTGTGGCTGGTGATAGTGGGATGTGGCAAGAGCCACGCTCTCCTTTGCCACTGGCTTTGGGTTTCACCTGCAGAGCCACCGTCTCAGGGGAGCGAATGGCACAGGTGCCTATAAACATGCAGGGTACTTTGTCAGGAGAAAATATTAAGCAGCTGCAGGGCAAGGGGGTTGTTGTTGGAGATGCTGCTTTGCCACAAGCAATAACAGCCGCCGCGCCATAGCTCTCCCCGGCAGAGCTGCAGGGGTTTGTGCTGCACTTGGATGCCTCTTGACAGGGAACCATATCACAGGGGGGAAGAGAGGGAGTGGGAGGCATCGGCCACCGCCACAGTAAAAAACAGTCTACAGAGGAGGAAAAGGAAGAGCCAGAGGTGCTTTGGGGAGGGTAAAAGGCTGCAAATCACCTCGAATGGAGAGTAAACAAATTGCTGTGTGGTGTAGTAATTTGCAAAACCTAGAGGCGAGCTTTAAAAATAACAGGGTTTATTAGAAGAGATTAATTTTGCTGAATTTATATGAAATCTTGCGAGCCGGAGTCAGAGGAGAGGACCCTGCCAGATGTGTGCGCAGGACCCAGCAGCCCTGTGGCAGTGCCGACACCGGGGGCTGCGTGTGGGGCTGTGCCCCCAGCCCCGGGTGCGAGGGTCTCCCCAAGTTCCTGGCTGGGTTTGTGCATGGAGGAAGCAGCTGGACACGGGTTTCTTGGCTCCCCATCCCTGGGGAGGGTGGCTGGAGCAGGGTAGAGCTGGCTGGCAGCTCCACTTGCTGTGCCTGGGAAGGGCCGTGCCCCCCATGCAGCCCCTCTGGCTCTGCGGGGCAGGGGGCAGCTGCCCGCTGGGGCTGGCCCTCCTCTGGGGCGGCGAGGGTGCTCAATGGGCTGGAGCTGGGCACCCCTCCTGCACCCCAGGGTGCTGTCCCCGGCTCTGTCCTGGACCCCAGTGAGTTGGGGGGCTGCTCAGGCGCCTGCCCGGGGAGGAGGGTGCAGGCAGGGCAGCGGAGAAGCCCCTGGGCTCGCTTGCAAACAGGCTGAGCTTAATATGCAAGTCACTGCCGGGGAGGAACCAGCCTCATGAAAATGCCATTTCCACGCAGTCACTCTTCTGGCCATTATCCTGCTTCAGACAAAAGCAATTTACTCTGCCTGTAATAAAGCAGGGGTGATAACGAAGCTGAGAAGAGCAGCGACAGGCGGCCCTGTGACTGAGACAGGCCAGCCTCTCCTTGCTGCCTGCACCGAACCGCTGGCTGGGGACTGTGGCTGTGGGGAACAATCTCTGGCAGAGCCGTGAAGCCTGGAGAGAGCACCGGGAGAAACTGGCGCTGGGGCTCTGCAGGTGTCTCGGTGCAGTCGGCTGTGCCGGAGGTCCAGCTGGGCATTTGCAACCGGTTCCTGGGCACCGGGGCATGGACCGGTGCAATGACCAATGCACCGACCTGCTCATCAGGCAAGGCAGCATGGTGGCCTGGGAAGGGCTGTCGCAGGAGGGACAGAGCGGTGGGTCCTGCCCTGTCCCCGAGGGCCATGGCAGCCCTGTGCCCTTGCTGTCGAAGGACCTGAGCACCCTGGTCCCTGCTGTGCTGGGGCAGTGACCCACTGACTCGGTGCAGTGTGTCCTGTCAGCCACAGGGTGAGGTGTGGCAGCAGCCCCCGAGCCCCATCAGCATCTCTCGGGGAGCCCGGCTTCGCACACAGCCGGTGCCGCTGGGCTCGGCGGCACGGGCTCCATCAGCCCCGAAACCAGTCGGCTGCGTTACGGGGTCACCAGGAAGCCCATGCTGGAGCAGCAGCCCAAGGCCCCCTTCCCGATGGACGGAGCCGATACCAGCTGCTGCCCTCCCACCAGCTCTATTGCATGGGGAAGATGGTAATTAAGAGAACTTTTCTAATTCTTCTCCTGCTGTCACAGCCATCCTGCTGTCTGTACTGTCCTGCTCGGAAACAGCAGCCACCTCCCTCGCCTGGCCCACAGTTGGGATGGAGGCGGCTGCTCCGGGCTCCGGAGTGCTGCTGTGAGACCTCTGACCATGGGGCATGTCCCGGCAGCTCCTGCCTGTGCACGCACAGCCCCGAGATGCTGTCCGTACCTGCTGGAGACAGCTCTGCTTCCAGGCCTGCCTGCAGGAGCCACGGCTGTGCAGTCCCCGTCGGGGCTGTTGAGACCTCAGGAGCAGGACCGAGGGTGGACGTGGCCCGGGGGGGGTGCGTGTGGATCGGCAGGCGTGGGAGCAAGGACCCTGGGTGACAGTGCTGCCCTTGAGCCTCACGCCTGTCCTGCACGGTGGTGTGCCTTGACGTGGGCGCAGGCCGGCTGGTGTCCTCGGAGCCCACCGCTGCGGTCCGCAGGGGCCCTGTGGCTGGGCAGGACGGGCTGGCTGCCGAAACGCAGGCAGGTTGGCAGGGCTGTGCTGGGGAGGTGTTTTGCTGTGGTAGATACTGCAGATGCCATTTGGTTTTATGCTTCGCCTTTCAGAAACATGTATAACTATTCTTCTTCTAAGCTTGCCTTGTCTCGGCAGAGGTGAATCCAGCAAGGCTGGGTTACTTCTGCTTCGCGGAGGTGACCAATTCAAACAGCACGGAGCACGTGCAGATCAATCACTTGTCCGTCTGCAGCCCGTGACGAGCCGCTGAAGCCCGGCAATAGCAGGGGTCCTTCTCGACAGGCTGGTTTGGGGGCTGATACCGAGCTGCAGGAAGATGGCACGGGCTCCCCATGGCAGTGTCTCACTTGTTCCTCCCTGGCAAGAGGCGCAGCCCATGACGAGCCCGTGACAGCCCGGTACTGCTGGCTGCAGGGAGGACAGGGAGAGGCAGTGGGAGGAGAAACCAGAACAGATGGTTTGGGCAGGAGCACCGAGTGCCATCGCGGTGCTGCTGACTTGTCACGTGTGAGCTCCAGCCAGCGCTGAAGGCAAGGCAGAGACGGGTTGGATGCAGCACGTGCACTTGATGGATGAGTTTTATCAAGTGCTACAACAATCCAGAAAATTCTGCACCAACCCCAGGGGTGCTTTGGAGACCAAAGGTAATATTTCACCTTTCTGCCTCTCCTGTCTTCCCCTGTCAGATCAGCTCTGAAGGGTTCCTCTGTACAAAATCCAACCCAGTGTTAAGCACCGAATATATAGTTAAAAAAGCATAAAATGGTAAAAGCTGAACTGCAGCCCTGTCCTACCTAGTAAAAAGCCACTGACTTGTGTTTTTCCTCGAAAAGCAACGAGGAGCAAAGCCTGAACAAAACCAGGGAGACAGCCTCAGCTGAGGGGGGTGTGGGCATGGGCAGCAGTCCCCTTGCTCCCAGACGCTGAGATGGCGTTTGGACGCTCACCCGGGTATCCCGAACAGCGATGCACAAAGCCTGTTCCATGTAACAATCAAGTTTATTGCTTTGGTTTTTGCATTTCTGAGCATGCTTCCAAATTCATAGTCAAGATCTGTCCTTTCGCTTTACTAGCATAAAGCTTTCACAAGTGTCAGGAGGCAGCCTGCTGCCAGAAGTCGCTCTGGGTGAAGCTGATGAATCCAGGAGACGGTGTGGTCTGGGAGCAGCCAGGTAAAGCAGCACCTGCAGACCGTCCCTGGGGACGGCGCCTGGGGGACTCGGGAGCTGGCGCGCGACACAGCGTGGTGAGCCTGTGCCATGTTCTGGAGAGCGGGCCCTTTGGCAGGGGCAGCAAGCAGAGCCCAAAGACTAGTCGTGCTCTCCGCCCGCTGCGTTGCGCTGTACCTGCTCAAGCAAAGTGTGGTACCACCGTGCTCACGCCCAATGTCACCGCCTGCATCGTCTGACCGCGTACGTACCCACCTGGGAGGCTGTACTGGGGCATGGGTAGATATTTCATCTAGTTCTCCTTGGGGCGGGTGTTAAAAATCTGAGAGGTCTAAGAAATGGCCTGTGAGAACAGGAGGCAATCTGGGCACGAGGAGTTGTCTTAAATCACTTGCAAGTTGTAAATCAGGGCTGGCCATTTTCCTAAAGAACCTCTCGCTCAGCGGTGAGAATCGGGGAGCACAATGCATTTGGCCGGTCTCAGCAGCCAGCCTTAGCAAACTGCAACTATAAGGAACAGCCTTGATGTTTCTAAGAGGACCTGGTGTTCCTGCCAGTAATACTGGTGAGAAATTTATTGAAAACGCATTTTAACTTTTTCTGGTATTAACTGGTTTTAAAAAGAAAAGGTTTTTAATGCACCCCAAACCGGATTCTCTCCCTGTGAAGGGTTAAGGCCAGAAGAAGCTTTTGTTTTGAGTTGGCAATCACTATCCAGCTGAGAACAGAAAGGAGGATCACAGTTGTGAGGAGGTCAGAGGGGTGTGGAGGGGGTGCTGAAGGGGCACTACCCAAGGATAGAGTGTTGGGAAGTCATTTCTGGAAAATGACACTCTTTGTACTGAAGAACTTGAAATGGATGTGCTATGACCCTTGGACTTCTCTCCAGCACCATGTGCAGAGAAGTACAAGTCTGGAGGAATCGGGGCAAAGTACCCACCTCATCCTCAAACACTGTTTTAAAAAAAATGAAACTTCTGCCCACGGGGAGGGTGTCTCGGCCAGTGCCCCAGACTGGGCAATCCTTCCTTCGCCCCCAGAATGATTTGAGGCCTGAATGACGGGATTTTCCCAGGTGAGTTCTATCCCGGCGGTTCCTTTTTCCCCTCCCAGCTGCTGTGTAGGTCTGTCAAGGAGGAGATGCCTCCTGCATGCCAGCCCGCAGCGTCACGCTCTCCCGCTGCTGCAGCCTCTCCAGCAGGAGCAGCACGTTGTTGGTGAACTCATTCCGCTGCCTCCCCATCCCACTTAGCTTCACGGGCTGCAGGCTGTTGTGGGGGGGCTCATACTGGTGAGGGCAGCAGACTTCATTCAGGAGGAGCCAGGTGCTGTCAGGGTCCACGTGCATTAAGTGGAGGAAAACACTTTGGAAAACAGTGGGAAGAAAGGAAAGAAGAGTAAGGAGAAGGCCTTTTGATTGGCACCCAACAGGGTCATTAACAGGGAGCTATGGAAATCTCTCATGTTGTCTGCAACCTCTGACAGCTGAACAGACTTGGAGGCTCATTAGAGGGAGCCATTAAAATGGCTCCTGTGCCCAAGAGAAGACAGTTCAGTGGTTTCACATCTACTGGCAAGTGGGAGAAAAATAGTTATTATGCTACACAGAACGTTATTGACCTCAAACAAGCAGCTGGTGAATAACTGACCCAGGCTTTGGTCTCGGCATCATGGGCTGCTGCTGGCACAAGCCTTTCTGAATCAGCCTGTCCCAAGCGCTGGAGAGGTGACTGCAGAGTATTGCATGTGCTACTTGCATCTGGTATGTTTTGGACAATCGCTCCTGCAGAGCTCTTAAAAGAAGTTGTAGATGTTGTTCACCACCCTCTGTTTTTTGGGAAGTGAGGGGGTCAACCCATCTGGACTTGTCTCCCTTTTCAGAGTTGGTAAAAACAAGGGTATTTCTGGACAGCTGTCCAGGCTGGGCCACAAGTAAAGTTGAATGCTGTATTGAGGGCTTTTTGCTTATGTGAGGTCTCCTCTCATCTCAAATCCTTATTAGCTGCCTCCAAATTTCTTCTTTCTGCACAGCACCTTTCACAAAGCAGGATTTTCTTTTCTTAAAAAAAAAAAAACAACAAAAAAAACCCAAAAAAAGAAACCCCCAAAAAACAAACCCCAACCCCCCCCAAACCCAACCTTCATTAACAGTAGAATGGAGGAAGAGAGGAATGACAGCTTCCTCTAATGCTTTACCGCTGTGTTGATGGCTTTCACTTTGAATTTCAATACCTCACCTAAGAAGGGGGATTTGACTTTTGAGAATGCACCTCACACTTTTGACTCCAGCTGTGAGCTGCTGTAACAAAGATGCTGGGGACAGTCCTGCTGGAGAGCAGGAAGGTCCTAGGAGCAAAAGAGGCTGATTTGCATGACCTACACTTATTAATTTCTTCCTGCCAGTTCTCACTGTCAGTAACCTTTGGGCTTAGCTAGGTCTGTGTCAGGGTTTAATGTGCAGAAGGTGTATTAGGTTTAACTGGTATTAAGTTCTCTGGCTGTGCCATGTACAAAATAAAACTAGAATTTGCAGGCTGCCCTAACAGTGCTGCAAGGCCTCCTCCTGCATGGTGCCGAGTACTCTGCGCTCCCACAGAGATTATGAGCACAAAGGGTACTCAGCACTCACCAAACTTAAGGGTCAGCTTTCCCAGACCTCAGTAAATGCCTAGCCACCACTGTCAGGTCTCTAGTTTCCACTGAAATCATGGGGCCATGAGGAGAACAACAGCTGGGCAAGGTAACAAGAAATCAGAGGGTAGGTCTGTCTCTGTTCCCCTGAGAAGCACAGGACAGAACTCCCCTCTCTAAAATCAAAGATCACCTGCTACAAAAGCCACACAAAATCCAGACCTGATTGCTGTCAAAACTTTTCCCTGGAGAACTTTTATCCCTAAAGTGAGCTTGCTTCCTCTGCAGGCAGAAATCCCTTTTAGAAGCTCTCCTCTGAAAGGGAGTGCAGTGCCGTGGGTAACCTGAAAAAGCACAGAAATGAGACGGAGGCACTAGAAAGCTCTCTCGCCTCTTCACAACAATCTTGTGCCTGTTGTTACTCCATGAGTAGCCAAAGTTGTTGCTTTTGCCTGTGCCATTAACCACTTGCCTGGCTCTCAGTGCAGGTCTCTGAACAGCAATGAGGGAAGATGTTGTCAGTGCAAGTTGTTGGCAGTGTCCCCTCCTGATAGCGCTTGCGGTGCCTATCTGTCTGCTCCAGAGGAACCCAGCGTGAACATGCTCCAAAGCGGTAGCCGAGCTCGGCAACAACTGCATCAGCGATGTGCCTTCTTTCCGGGGACGGCCAGAGGCAGGTGAGCTCCCGGGGCTCTCCGCTCCCCTGGCTTTGTTACTGCTACTCTGCTGACTGGAAAAGGGAGGACCGGCCGGACCGAGCAGCAGCGAGGGAGCCAGACTGAGTAAAGTGCAGGCAAGCTCGCTGGGGCAGGGTCTAGAGCTTGCACCTGCTGACATCCCTGCACCAGCTCTCCGAGCCCTGCCGGCTGCCAGTGCTCTCCCGGTGCTCGCTTGGCCATGACAGTGCGAGCGTGCAGCTGCCTGCCTGCCAGCAAACAACAGGTCCCAGTGGTTTCCCCTAGCTTGTGATGGGCTGCTGCTGGTGGGCAGCTGCACAGAAATAATCCTTGCTCCTTATGGCTGGGGTGGATGGGACTGGGTGAGAAAGATGAATCACTGTGAAGTAAACACAGGAACAGGGAATACTATTCACCTGGCTTCTGTTTCTTCAGCACGTGCACTACTTTACCTCTTCTATCCACAGCAAAGATACTCTGCTCTCCAACCTCTTCCCAATCAGCTGCTCTGGTGAGAGCAACCCTCAAGAGATGAGCTGGTTCCTGGAGAACTCCACTGCCTCTTGTGCCCATAATGGCCTGAGGGTGTGATTATCTCCTGATAACCTGGAGTGCTGTGCAGCTTAAAGAACAACTTGACTTTTACATTTTCAAACTAACTCTGGGGTAGTTTCTAAGCAACCTGTTTCCATAGCAAAGAATCCTGGGGTTAATCCAGGTTTGTTTTCTGCTGTTGCCTTTTTTTACTTAAATAACATTTTATTGAATTTTGCCTTGTGCAGGTGGCTTAGTGTACTTCAGCCCAGCTTGTGAATGACAGCTGCCAATAAGTATCCAATAAACTACACAATCAAACCAAAAGAAGTACGCTCCACAATCAACTTTGGTATCTAAAAAGGTCCAAAAATAGCTCGTATTTGTTCCAGTTGCGCTAAACAACTTACTCTACTAGCACAGAACAGAATTTGGCTATTCTGTTGCCTTGTCTTTTCCCAAGCTCTAAGCAAAGCCACGGCACAGTGAACAGGCTGGCAAAAGGACAAGTCTTTCTGGCTTTTGCATCTCTGCTGAATGTTTAACTAGATACAGTTCACCACAGACTTCAGTAAGAACTGGGGAAATTATTTCTGCATCCTGGAAAAAAACCCATTCCTATCTAGACTGCTGACTGAAAGGTCAAATGGTAAACTTCACAGGCTGTAAACATTCATTAGGAATTAAGTGTAAATTTCAAAACAGTCACTTCACAAGTAGTTCTGCATTTTTTCTTTTGAAGTATTGACACAGGCCAATGACAATTTCTCAATTTCTTTTCCTTCAGAGTTTTTTCCCTGGAGTGAAAAGCTTGTCAGAGATGATGTAACTTAATAAATTGATGAGAAGCTCAGATTTCCATTTTGTGACTTTGAGTTTATCCCATCTTTCCCCCTGCCTTGTTCCCAGTGCTTGACCCCATACCACCACCCCTTAGCTGTTCAAGTGTTTCTGGTCACTTTACCTGCAGTTGCACTCTTATTCTCAATGAAAGCAAAGACATATTTAGCATTCCCTGGCTTTCCCAAACTCTTCTTCAGTAGGTTTTGTTTTTTTTGGTTTGGGTTTTTTTTTTTGTTTTTTTTTTTTTTTTTAAGCTTTAGCTAATATTCCTTTCCTGGAATATTCCCAGCAGTCATCTACTGTCCCATTTTCTCTTCCTCACATTTTCCCCCCCCCCCAGCATCTATTTTTGCCTGTTGAGTACTGCATGACACTGCAGTTACAAAATTTACTTACTCACACTGGTTCATCTAATAAAACTACAGGGTCCCATAAATGGGATGAAGCAGCTTCCTTGGGGCATGGTAACATTCCTGGACAACAGCCAAAACTCCTTTTTTTTTTTTTTGTGTGTGTGGGTCCAGCACCTTAGCAAAAAATTCCTGCTTAGCCCTTCGCATTCCTAAAGAATCCTCACTTAGTCAGTGCAGGGAGTTATTGGTGCTACAGCTGACTTTGTAAGACCTAACCTTGTTCTTGGCAGGTCACAACTCATGAGTTGAATAAGAATCCAAAAGGCTGAGCAAAGGCCAGTTAGCATAAATCAACATGGCAAGCTGATTCCAAGCGTCTTTTTACCTTGTATGATTTCTGCAGTGATAAAGCTGAGTTATGTGACGTATGTTGGCACTCAGGCTGTGGCTAAGATTAGTTCTGGTCCATCTGTTTTTGGAAGCATTTAAAATGCAGAATTTTTCATGTATCAAGCTGATAACATTGCCCTTGTCTAGATGGAAAGGGCCTTACGTGTGACAACCTGTGTCAGTTTGCAGGATTACTTTCAGGCACATGCAGAACAAGGAAAAGGACTGGAGCTTACAGGACTCTAGTAGTTAAGCAGCTGGAGAAAGGAAATTGAAGCATGGCAGAGAAGTGATTCTTATCCTGGCACTGGAGCTGACTGTTATGGTACAAACTAATTTTTACTTTTTCAAGCTGAAACCTCTTATCATGTGTACTAGAGTTAAAGGTGATTGTGATATGCTTAACTCTGATCCATCTGGCCTCCAAGATCAGGGATCAGACAGGACTAAACTAAAAAAACAAAAGAAAAAAAGGGAAAACTACAAGTACTGCCCTATGGATGGTTAACACCAGGCCGGACATGATGCATGCCTCAGTGCATATATGTCTGGCCAAAAGAGCTACACATGAGAAAGCTGTTCACAGAAGACCTTGCTTTGTTCAGTGAAATATGGAACGTATGGTGCATCAAGGGCATGGGGAGAGCGGTGTAACATGGCGTTTTTCCCTTAAAACAGAATAAAAATAATATACAGGAGAAAACTGTTACTCGCCCTGAACTTTGCTGCCCTTTTCCTCCAATAACAGTGAGGTTGCTTCATAATATAGCTTCTAATGACCCTATCACATCATAGGGCTAAGTCAGTATTTCCCCCCACCCCTGCTGTGGGGGGAAATTGCACAGCTTTTCAGACTGCTTTGTTAATGATTTAAAAGCTTAAGATTCCAAATATCTAGATAAATCCTGGTATTCTGCTTTCCATTCCAGCATTGCTTACACAGATGAACGCTTTATTGTATTAAGGTATGCAAGCCTACAGCGAAGAACCCCTTTGCAGAACAAATGCTGCTGAAGCCTGCTGCGATGCAATAAAAGCCACGAAGGTAAAAATAAACCTACTCTCACCAGCGCAGGAATACAAACAAAGGTATGGCTACAGCTTCTGAGAGCGCTCTCCCTCTAAACTGCTGCCCAGCCACACAAAAGCCCTTCACCCCCTGCACCCCCCTGGGAGGCCTGCGCTCAGGTGGAAAGGAACAGGCAGCTCTTCCCTGTTCAAGAGCCTGCCCTCTAAAATCCGCAGTGCCTGTTGGACCTGCTCACCGCTGGCTTCCTCTCCCCTCAGGGGAGGGCAAGGCTGGCCACACAGAAAGAGGGGGGCTTTTACCCCTGTCCTTCATCAGAGACAGAGGTGCACGGCTTTCTTATTCACTTTCCATGTTCTGTGACTGGACTCGTTTTGTCTGCTGAAATCTCTGGCCTTGTTTCCAGGTGACAACATATGACAATAGTGATTTCTTATCCTGACAGCAGGAACGTGCTGAGCAGGATTTTGTACACCAAGCAGCAAAGCATGTCTGTCAACACTTCATAGAGCTGATGTGTGTTCACCTAAACTGTCTGTGCTCTTTTAACGTCTCCCAGCCTTCTCAGAGCAAGACTGGTGCCAAGACTGACAGTTTCCCAGACAAACTCTGGTCCACCTGGCAGAGCCTGGGTTGATGCGATCACAGGGGCCCAGAGACAAGGGAAGGATAACAGAAGCAAATCCCCCAGCCTGCAGAAGGTATTAAGTGATAAAATACATAGGAATGTCTGGCACATCCTCTTGCATAGCTGTCTTCCCCTCTGCAGTTTTATGCCACCAGTGGGCCAAGAGCCCTAAGTATTCTAGCATAGGAAGCAGTTAGAAAAAAGCAAATAGCACATCTTCCCCCTCTGTCCCCAAATGCACTGCAAGGTAATCTGAAGGTCAACTGTAACTTGTGGACAAGCTAACCTCTCTAGCTCATTTTGGGTAGTAAATGATACTTCACCAGAGAAAGGGGTTAACTTCCAAGAGAGACCCTGTTTGTACAGGACTCAAACCTGCCAGAGGGAGGAACGGGAAAGGTGCAAGAGGAAAGGGGTTACCGTGCTCCCTCTGTCCCACATTATTTGTACACCTGATACGCCTGCATTTAAGGGACATTACCTCTGGGCAGCTTCTTGCAATTTCATGGGTTGCTTGGCACTGAGGTAAATCAGGCAGGCATCTGCCACTTTATTCAGGTCACTCTCGCCTGCAGAAATGGAACAGAAAAGAAGGGTAGGAGGTAACCTACTCAGCGGCTGCTGCCCAACAGAACCAGCTCTAAATTGGCAGCAAGAGGCTTCTGAGCCTTTGAACTGTCTGACCCAGAACTCTTCTGACCTCACCTCTTAAGCACCTTGCTGCAAAGCTGGGAAAGCAATCAAGGGCATTGAGAGAGGAAAAGAGCAACTAGCCAGCAAACCTTCTCCCTCATCAAAGTCAGCTCCAGAAATTTAACCTAGGAGAATTTCAGAGAGTTTCATTCAGTAGAAGAATGTGATGTGCTGCATTTAAAAGGTCACCCAGAGAGATGCCCCAAAATGGAACCAGACAAGTTAGCCAGAAGTCTTATCTGGGCTCCAGTTCCTCAGTTAATTAAGAGCAAAGCATGGCCCAACAGGCCTAGCTGCAGTGACTCCACTCTATACCCACTTCTCATGTGCAAGTGAGATGAACAGTCAGATTCTGCAAGGTGCTGGAAATCTTCCCTCCCATTTGCCTCTTGGGCAGTAAAGAGCGACCAGCCCCTCTTTACAGAACTCTCAAAGAGGACAGATTAAGGCCCAGCAGGACCTGAAGGGGATGAGGCTGGAGAAGATCAGGAAATCAATTCCATGGGGCAGCAGAAGCATAAGAAGCAAGTGCAGGCCTGGGCAGTTGAGATGAAAGGTGAAGAGGAAAGTCTGGCAGAGATCTCGTACAACCTATACCTTCCCTGGTACTCACCCATGTCCAACTTCTCGCACAGGGAACCCAGTCCCTGCAACACAGCCAGCTGCAACTTGAAGGCAAGAGTGTGGTTGTACACAGGCCCGGCTCTGGCACTTGCTGGGGCTTGGCTGAGGAGGGAACTGGTCAGCTTAGGCAGGACATCTTTGGAGAATCTCTGCCTCAGAAAGTCCCCACACTTTTGAGCCAGGGTGCACAGCACCTAGTGGAGAAACATCAGTTACTGGAGGCTAAGTGCATGTACAGGTCTGGGAGGAGCTCAGCAATCCGCACCAGCTTGGGGGATAAGGCATTCATTCTGCCTTGATAATTTTTTTGCAGCTGAGAGCAATAGGACCACACCTGCTACAGTTTCCCATAATGAGCAGAAGGCGACTGACAGGTCAAGTGACCTGCACTCTGCTCTTCAGTTTCACATGGCTAACCTTCTGGGACTGCCCTTCTCTCATTAGCACAGTAAAGGTAAGGGTAGCTTGTGAAGCCTCATTCCGAATTGCTGGAGGAGCCTTTGATGGAAAATGCCATTAAAATATACATCACCTTTGTGGTGGAAACAGTCCGTCTTTATAACCATGCCAGTGAACAGAAAGGCCAACTGGCTACAGCATAGGGCACCCAGCACTATAGGTGTGTGCCCAGGATAAAAACCAAACTGGCTTAGAGAATGGCCTTAAATACATGTAGAAATGAAGGGGGGATCCATGGGGCCAACCCCCATGGCCAGAACACTGTTCTCTCTTGGAACTTCACTAAGCTTGAAGTCTCCGTGTGCAGACTGAGGTGCTGGGTATGTTGTTTGGCTTACACTGGACACTAGGCTTCCTGTCCTGAGATTTAGGAAGGAAGACACTCCTGGGGGATTTCTTATAACAAAACCAATACTCAGTGCTAATTGTAATGACCCCTTGAACTTTTCAAGAATTAATTATTTTTTGTGTAGTGCTCTCTCCCTTCTTTTAGGGCAGGCACATGTGCAGTATGGCTACTCTGAAATTCTAGTGTATGGCTTCCTGAATTTGGGGAATCGAAACTCTCCTTTTATTCACACTGAAGGATTCTAAAATGAACCTCATTCTGCACAGCAGAGGAAGCCCTGTGAAACCCTGGGGCTAGCAACCTCTGGAAACATGCTTTATTGTCCAACTTGTGAGTCAGGAAGAGAATGCAGTCAGTTGACATGGTCAGGAGCTCTTTAATAATGTTATTATGAGGCTAAGTCTGTGCTTAGCCTCTCCCCTCCCCTGCTAATACCTCAATCATGAAACAATTCCTTCTCTTCACTCTAAGACTTCCAAAGGGGGGTGCTGAGACTGTGGCTCCAACAAGGGCAAGTTGCACTATATGGTGCCTCTGACAGCCGCTTAGACTGTAAAAGAACCGTTTTCCGCGTCCCTGCAATAACCACTAAATTACTGCTCTTTCCCCCGGGAACAGTGTCAAGGTTTTATCTGCGGACAAGCTGCAGTGGGAGTGGTACAAGCCTACTCACTGCAGGATGGTGACCCTGTGTTCCAAACCACATTTAAAAAAAAAAAAAAAAAAAAAAAATCACTCCACAAGCTTAGTGCTTCTCCCACAGGCCACAGCAATGCCTGAGCCACTTGCCTTCTAAGCACCAGCTTGAAGGCTGTTGGCAGAGATTCGCTGCTGTACCTTGAAGGCTCTGAGCACTGCCAGAGGGTCATCACTAATCAGCCGGGTGACGAGAGCTGGCCAGACACGATGAGCCATCGGAAGCAGATGGTTTCCGTGAGGACGCAGCGCAGTTACACAGAGCTCTAGCACATCCAGGACCTGGGCAGGAGGGGTAGGTAACAGACTTTCAGAGCGCTGCAGCGCCAGGCATTCAGGTGGATCCACAGTGTCATGTCGGGGAGCCAGGAGAAAGGAGGGTTTTAATATAAAAGGGTACGGTTTTACCTCGGCATGAACTGGGATAACTGCACAGGGCACAGGCCTGTTTGGAAAGGGACAAGTAGCACAGTAACGTAACTAGCTGGGCTACAGAGCCGGGCTGGAACCAGGGCATGATTCCTGACCCGATCCTGCAGGCTGAGCTGTGTGTGCACTAGGACCCTACCGCTCCTGTGGCACGGCAGCAGGATCACCTGGTAGGGCTGGGGCCTCTGTGGTAAGAATCTGGGTTATGCCTCACTGCTGCATTTTCTGTCTCGCTTTGCTGTTTAAAAGGAGGCCACCTTCAAAGGATTTTCATAATTTAAAAAAAACCTAGGCTTTTAGCCCTGCTTATCATCACCCCAGCAACTTCAAAAATTTCATCAGTCTGTGCACTATAGTCTGAGGAAGGGGGATGGGAGGCCTAGATGGGAGAGAGATGCTTCTGCTTCCTCCACCAAAGGCTGAGGCACAGGACTTGACTATCATGAGCATCAAGGGAAGGTGCCTGAAACAAAGCCACCCTTAAGGTTCTGTTCAGCCTGGCTGCCATTCCTAAACCAGACTACTCCCAGAAAACTGTCTCCCTTTCTCTTGCCAGACACGGAGGGTCTGTCCTGAATAAGCATATGGCAGCACTAACCTCATTACGGCGGGAGGCCCAACATGCATCGTGCACACGTTGACAGACTACCAGCCCCCTTCGTGGGCACCACCTGTCCCCTCAAAGCTGGTGTTTACTAACCTTCAGCCGCACTCGGAGGTTCCTGTC
Source organism: Pandion haliaetus (assembly GCA_013401275.1). Lineage (NCBI taxonomy): Eukaryota > Metazoa > Chordata > Aves > Accipitriformes > Pandionidae > Pandion > Pandion haliaetus. The sequence goes on along the minus strand of VYZV01021615.1, from coordinate 7,207 downwards.
AGACAGCAAGTGGATGCACCTCTCCATCACATCTTTGGCCAGTTGAGCATGGCTTGGCAGTGGTGTTTCTCCTTCTGCGTCAGAGTTGTTTGGCTCTGGCTCAGCCAGGGGGAGAACCTCATCTGGAACACAAAACCATTACGGAAGCCATGAAAATGACTTGGAAGTCCTGGGAGATCACAATACCCACCAACTACTCTGCAAATTCTCGAGCGTGGCCTTTGGCATTTCTTATCATACTTAGATATAGTCAAGTCTGAGCTTGAGTTCTGCTAAGAGTGTGGGACAGGGAAGGTTTGCTTTCTTTACTGGACAATGCAGTTGGTCTGACATTTGCAGTCTCTCCTCACCATGGACTTATTTCCCATTGATTTTTATTAAAAATGAAAAGCCTGGGTATTTAAAGATGAAGTATTTAAAGGTCAGGATTGCAGCATAGCCCAGTAAAGACTAAAAAGTTCCCTCTGTCAATGTCTGCACGGCCTGCCAAGGCCAAGTGAGAAAGGAGTGGTGGCATCATTAGCCAGGAGAAAATGGTACAGGGATTCCCAAGGGAGGGTGAGGAAAATGGTGTAGGATCCTCGAAAGAGGAAACTGGGTCCTGAACCCAAATGACCTGTTATGAGGTATGAAAAATATAGTGTGCTTGTGTCTTAGAGCTAGACAAGCCTTGCTCTGCAAGCATGTCACTCCCCGCCCTGCACAGAACAAAGCAAGAACTCCCAGCAGCACCTTACATGAGCTAAGGTCAGCTCAAAGCAGACCTGAGACTGTCAGGAGTGTGCTAGGCTTTCTGTCTGGTCCCAAGTCCCCCATCTGACAAAAGGAAACATCAGAGGTCACTGTCTTTCTCCAAGTTGAATATACTCTTCTCCGTTCATGCACAGTACTGACCTGCCTCCTCATCCCCTGTGTCAGGAAGATTGCCCTCTGCGATCTGCTTCTGTCTGACATAGTCAAGGAAGAATTGTTCCACTTCTTGCCTTGTCACCACCTGCTGCCCCTGGGACAAAGTCCCGCTCCGCCACTCGGCAGGCTGCCTTTGTTGGTGTTCCTCACCGCAGGATGATCCAAACCACTGGACTGCAAAAGAAGAACTCATACATCACTACGCAATCACGATCCCCTCCTGCAAGTCAGCAAGGTACCATGGATTCCTTGAGACCGCCAAGTCTCGTGGGACTGAGCTATGGAATCCGGCACCTGCTGTCACATCACTGTGACCTCCCCGATGGTATGAGAATGTTGAAACCCTGATATAAAAAGGAATACACTCCATGTGCTTCTACAGAACATTTATGGGAGCAGTAAATCCATCTTTTCTCAATCACTAAAGGCCATGTTCTTGCAAGTCTGCAGGCCAGACAGACAGAAACTGGTTGTGGAGAGGGGAAGCTATTGGCGATCTTTGCTTGAGAGCTGGCCCACCAAGCAAAGCAAAGTTGCCATCACAATGCAGTACCTCAGCTACCTGAAATCTCCCACAGCAAGTCGAAAGATCAAAGGCAAGTACCCTTAGTTACAGTAAGACTGAATTATGCAAAGTAAACATCATTTAGGTACCTAAAGCTGTCATTACTGAGTGGAGGACCCTGAGGAAAGTGGGAGCCTGGTTATTGTAAGACTGATCTAGTGCAGACAGGACATCTTGGATAACGTCTTCTACCAGTGGCAGCAAGCTGGCATCTGAATGCCTCAGCATAGTGTCCAGGACCTGGGAAGCATGTGGCTGATGTGCCAGCTGGCGCAAATTCAGGGAAATCCCATTCACCAGATAGTCAGAATTCTCATTAATCAAACACTGCAAGGAGTCATAACTGCAGGCCTCGCATATGTCTACCAGCGTCCCCAGTGCCGTCTCACTGATGAGCAGAGTCTTGTCACCAGCCTTTTCCAACACAGGGTAGAGAGCTGATAGCAGAAGCAACCGGAACTCCTTCCCGAGGACAACAGCGAAGCAGCCGACGCCTTCCAGCTGGATGCAGATCTGCCAGATGTTGCTGTTCATGGTGCGGGTCGTTACAGGCGGCTCTGGGGACGGAAGGAGAATGCTGCTGCACGCACCTCCTGGACGGGCAGTAAGTCCTGAATGTTGCACAGAGTGCTCATGGCTGGTTTCTTCTGTATCAATGCTAGTGATCAAATACCAGTTTGCCTGGTCTGTGTATTCATCGAGAATGGACATTATGGACGCTTTGAGATCATCCATGTTCAGTGAAGCTTCCCTTTCCTGGAGGACATCCACTCCCACTCCAGCAGCTCCTGCAATCAGCTCATTGAGGACCATCGCTGCCTGCTTTCGGTACATGCCAGATTCTCCATACAGCCCCATGAAGTGATCCACAAGCAAATAGAGGTTCCCGTAGTAGCCAAGAACACGACAAACTTGCTGAAGGAGCTGGAAAACTTTCTCCTCCGTGAAGAAGCGGAAGTATTTCTTCTGACATCTGCCTTTCTGCACACCATGCTGCAAGGAGCCCGAAGGTCCGCACACGCCCTCACAGCGTCTGTCTTCCACTATCTTCACATCTGTCACGTCCAACTCCAGAACTTGCATCAGCGCTTTGGAAAGACGGTGGAGGTGGGATACGGAGTTGAGGACAATGTTAATCTTGGGGCCCAGCAGCTTCAGATAGCCGAGCAACAAGCTCAAAGTGGAAACCTTGCCCGTGTCATCCTGAGAGTTCATCAGGCGAGGAAGAGCTGTGGCAAGGGAATGGAGGTTCTCAGAGAGGACATCAGCAAGAGCCCTGTTCTGTGCTACTATCCTCTGCTCTGCAATGCCTTGCAGAACCTCGTTACACCTGCTTTGGACTTCGCCGTTTTCATCGTTCACCAGCCCAACCAAGGCCTTTAAAAGATGACTGAACGAGTCCACCAGCGACCGGCTGCAGTTCCTCAGTAAGTGGTGGACCAGTTCCACCAGCTCCAGTCTCACTTTCCAGTGGGGGTGAACTGAAGAAAATTCAACCATTTTACGCAGGAGGAGAGAGAGTTTTTCGGCAGTACTTTTACTCCAGTCAGGTCCTCTATGGACCGTTAATTCTGATATTCTGCTTCCTTCCACTGGCAGCTTTTCTTTATTCTTTGCGATTCTGGCTAGCTGTGCATCAGCCATTACCAAGCCAACAATCAGATAAAAGAGTCTGATAGCAGAAACGGTGGGTTTGTGACCTTGTTTGATGTCTCCAGTAATAACCCGAGACAGCGTGATGGAAATCCCAGGCAAAAAAGAAGCAAACAAATCCCCACATTGCTGTTCCTCATCTTCATCTAGGTGTCGATGCTCCTGGCAGTCACACTGCAGAACGAGGACCTGTAAGCACTTCAAAGCAGAGATCTTAATTTGCTTTGCTTTTTCTTGCTCTGCTAGGCCCAGGAGCAAAGATACAGCAAATCCTAAGAGAGGAAGGGTGGAAGGTTGATACAGAGACAAGACAACATCCCCATAAGCTGAATGCATCAGGGTGTGGAGTGCCTGGATTACAGCCAGCTTTAACTCCTCTGACAGCGGGGCTGGGTTGCTCGAGCTAGGTGGGGGAGAGAGGCATGTACAGAGCTCAGAAAAAAGCTCCTGCAGGAGCTCCTGCTTCTTCACACACGTTGCTGCGAGGATGGAGGAGACGCACTGCACCACGCTCTGCACCAGCCGCTCCTGCTTGGGCCCCGGCACCTTCAGGGCGAAGCGCAGGGGGAAGAGGACATACTCCTGCAGCTCCTGCAGGGCCGAGGCGCTCACGGCTGCCAGGTGGGCCTGCAGGCGCGCCACGTTCTCCACGGTCTGGGCCCTCGTCAGCTGCACGCAGACGGGGCGCAGGGCCCCGAAGGCCTCCTGGGGGGTGTCGAAGACGGCCATGCTGGGGCTCCGGCGGGAGGGCGGCANTAACCGAGACCGTGAGCGCGACAAAGAGCGTCCACCGGAGCGCTGCGGGGCCAGCGCTGTCAGAAAAGTCCCGGCCGCCCGCAATGCGCATGCGCCTCCTGTGGCGCCTCGGCGGCCTCCGGCGATGCGGCCGCGCGTGCGCCGTGCT
>VYZV01021614.1:174103-185650 GCA_013401275.1 Pandion haliaetus | reverse complement strand
TCCAATATAAAACCACTCTGGAAACTTTCAGAATAAAGATCTCTATATCAGTGACTCTCCTGCTTGTATCCAGGTTTGAAGTTTTTTGCAACTTGTAGATCTTTATCAGTTGAAAGAGCTCAAATATTACAGTAGAAAACAGGGATTGGATAGCTCAATCTCTATCCTTTCCTTCTCCCTGAAGAATTTCTAGGTACTCCCTGTCTTTGTCCTCTAATACAGCTGGGCATATCTGGGATAACTCAGATCAAGAGGGTTTAAGCTAGTGAAATCACAATTACCCAGTAACTGACAAGGGGTCTGCCACTGAAGAGCTGAGAAATTTAGTAATGCTTATTTTCCAATTACAATTTTGCAGCTTCTGCCTGTCACTTGTTGTCTTCTTCAAGACATGTGGAAATATTATGAGAGGTCACGAAGCAAACTTCTTCCTGTGGTATTTCGTAAGTTTTTACCTTAAGAATACTGGAAACTAAAAATCTTTGGTATATAATAATCTGTTTCTGTATTATGTCAACACTGATCTAATCATGAAGAATTACACCTAAAGTTTGGCTTTGGTCTGCAAATAATTTGTTCATTTTCAGACCTCAGAAAGCAAGGTCTGCCCCACAAAGCTAATTAAACTGTTTACCTTATTAATACCCTTGAAAGAGATGTTAATTTCCTGTACTGTTGTGTATTTCAGTCTGTGCAAACACTTCCATGACCCTTATTGTTCATAACATGCATCTGACCTGACATTCTCACAATCATCTCTGTTTTACTGCTTATATGACATTTCCCTGGGTAAGGCAATATTTTCATTTTTACACATAAGGAACAGACACAGCAGGTAGACTTAAGTATTCACCCAAGGCTATATGGGAAGTCTGACAAAGCCAGGACCTGAGTCCAAGTATCTGGAGTTGCAGCACGGTCACCAGACATCCATAGTCATCTGCTTGTAGTATCTTCTAGTGTATTCCAACAATGGGTATAATGATCATTTTTCTTATGGGACCAAAATACAGTGCTGTAGAAAGAGAGTAATTCTATTACTGATGCTGGGTACTGGCCAAAATCATTATGGGATTCTTTTGCAAGAATCCTTCTTTCCCCTTACGTATTCCTGATTGTATTTAGTTTGCTTGCTCTAACCTATATTAGGTGCCATTAAGTCATATTATTTTGGATAAAAGCTGAAAATTATCAGAAACACTTTGATTAAATGAGAAATTTGAGAGAAGGATAATTGAATGCACAGTATATTTTGTATAAAGCATCAGATTTATACAAATATTGAGTGTGAAGTTCAACTCAATTTTCCTTCCACAGCATGGAACCTGGTACTGCAGAGGCTATTTTAAAATAATACAATTTTAAACAGTATAAGAGTACAGTGAAACTAAAAATATCACCATGCTATTTAAAATAGCTATATGAAAAAAATAACTCCTGTCCTAAGGCTCTTGCACTTAGTTCAGAAGTACCTGAACATCAGGCAGGGTGTCTCAGCTAGCTTCAAGAGTAAAAGGTATGTTGCATTATGAATTTTATTTTTGGTAGTGTGTTATTTTTGGTAGGAGTCATTTTCTAAGAGGAATGATGCAGCTTTCTGTAGGCCAGCCTTCAGATTTGATCAGCTTGGCCAAAAAAAAAAAAAAATCTGCCAGTGGGTTACAATTTACCAGGAGAAGTTGTGTTCCCATTAGCTGTCCCAGGCTTCCTGGGAGTGGCAACTTGCACTAGTAGCAAGGAATGTGAGAGTTTGTGAACGGAGGAAAACTTGTGTGGAAGAGTAGTGCTCTAGGCCAATGGATTGTAGCTCAATAATTGTTGTAGGATAAATTCTTGCCATACTAAGCCACAGCTGAGAACGCATGTGTGCCACCCTACACCCTGGAGAATCTTGCTATGGGACAAGGGTCAGTGAGTCCTTGAAGTCCACAAGGAACTCTGGTCTACAGAGATGTTGTCCAGACAGCTCTGGCTAACTGTGGTGGAAACTGTATTTGCTCTCTCTTCTTTAAATACATTTATTATAGATATGATCCATCTATGGCCAGATGTGTACAAGCTCTATTGAAAATCATTGGATTATAGTGAAGCCAGACATCCTCCTTTCAGCTACTTCCTTATCCCTGCCCTGAAGTACAAAGCCTGGGAGATATTAATCACAAGGAAATTAATTTTTTTGTAGACTTTTAAAAAAGCATTAAAAAACATTTAAGAAATGTTAAAGCTGTAACATAGCTGATCTCAAATATTAAAATGGAAACCAGCAATGGTTTACTGCTTGACTGGGAAGCAAAAGAGCGCTCAAATAGGGTGCTCATGTAGGAATTGAGTCTCTTCCTCTGCGTGCGTCTCAAAAAAGATAACGCTGAACTTCGATACTGATACTTTTTCATAATAATTAGGGACAGATTCTGATCTCAGTAGTGAATTATTCTGGCTATAAAGCAGTGTGATATATCTGAATTTAGCCCTACAGGGATAATGCTTATTTCAACGGCAGGTTAAAATGCTTTTAGGACTGTGAGATATCAAAGGCAGAAGAACACTTCAATGAATGTACTCGGGCTCTGGGTGTTCAATGCCTCCTGCTTCTGTGTCGATTGTCCTCTAATATCACTTCTGGATCAAGTCTTCTTTTCCCACCAGATGCTATTTTTACCTTGGATTCAGACCCCATTCCTGGCACTTGCTCTTGTCCTTTCTGTAAAAAACTCTTATGCTGGCAGGAAAATGCAAGTACTTTATATTGTTAGTCTCACAGAACCACTGCAATGCAATTTCCTTATTGCACAAAAGTGAACTGTGATGGGGCAGATGGGACTGCTGTACAGACAATTCTTTCCCTTTCTGTGGTAAAAAGGAAGAGGAAGTCTAGGGTTGGGAGAACCTGGGAACAGCCCCTTTACAACTGTACAGCATGAAAGGCCACTGCTTTATAATGTCTGGTGACTCTTTGCAGGTGTCTTGGTAGTTTGTAGAGACACTGGTACGCTACTCATACTGTCTTGTAGGGCTCAGAAATCAAGCCTAGATGCTTGCCCTGTACGCATGGCTCACAGGGGACTTCAGCTGCTGCTGTATACGACTTGTCCATGATTCTGTCCCTGCTTCTGTTTCAAACTGTGTATGGTTCCGCTCTAGGATGTAACATGTGCAACTCCTACTTACACAACGGAACAGTGTGTAGTCAGTCACATCTGCTAACAGTGTCAAAACAGTTTTTATTGCTTTTTACTCCTGTTAGCTTTGCAGAGACAATACAGCTGAACTGCAAGGCTGGTGCATTATTAACAGCTCATTTGCTGAGTTCCCCATAGAGAATAGTTTCTGCTAGTACTGTGCGAGCCAGATGTGCACCCTCGCTGACTCCCTGATGCTGGGCAGGATGTTGAGCTGCTGAGCAAGGAGTGGCTTCTCTTGAAGTTTACCTTGGATGTGAACTGGAGTCATGAATGAAGACTGTCAGTGCTGTGCTTCAGAGAACAGATAGGATTAAAGATGCCCAGCATAAATACAGAAAGCAATCCCAGGTGTACCTCAAGTTGCACAGAACTGCCAAGGCCTAAATTTTGCTGCTACTTCGCATGTATTCATGAAAAGACAGGATTTGTACTGGGTTTGCGTACATACAGTAGACCTGAGGTTTCTCTCATATTGATGTATTTTTCAGTGGTATGTAACATACACGTTTATTTTATGTATGGATATAACTTTGCTGTGTGTCGTCATCATTAGCTTTTACTAAGACAGACGATGTCTAATGGTAATGTCTTTTTAAGACAAACTGCTGAAAGCGAAGAAATCAGTTGTACTTCTCACTGAGCATAAAAGCATTGCTTTTGAGTTTTTTCAGGCTGACCTTTAAGTTTAAAACTGCTGAAATGTTTGCTGGGGCTAATGAACATCCCTGGTGTAATTCATGCAACTTAGAAGAAAAGGGAGCTATGCTTGAAAACTTCAGGGACTTCTCTGCTGCAAGAATTCCTTGTATATGTATGTTGGTTGTAACCAGAGATCAGAAAATGTGTGAGCATTTAAAAGCAGGAAAAGGTGCTCGGTAGTAGATGCCAAAGAGCCCCTGCAGGCTGGTATATCTAACTTTTGTAAATCTGGCCCTCGACCTTTCTACCTGAGAGTTGTCATAGTCATGTCACTTGTAGTTAAAAGGCAGAAGTAGGCAAATTATGTATATGGAGTAATAGTTTCTCAGTATCTAGCAGGTACAGGGATGTGGTGGCATAACTTAAAGTTTGTCTACTTGATTTTGGGTGTCAGTCTGGGGGCAGAAAGGGCTAAAAGGAATTGCTATGTCCGCAGAGACCTTGGTAGGAGAACTCAGAGCTGAAATGCTGATAGAAAAGAGCAGCAGCTACAAGCAAAGCTTTCATGATTAGCTAGAAGAGCTGGCAGAGCAAGGGCAAGAGCAAGATGTGCAAGAGCAGAGCTGGAGGAGCAGGCAGGGCTCAAACAAGTGTACGTGGTTCAACCAGGAGAGCAGGTAACACTTGTGGTCAGGAGGAGCACCTAATGCTGTAGGGCCAGTAACAGCTTGGATAAAGCCTTGTTATCCTGCTGTTCAAGTGACAAAGCCCTGGACCTGCTGACCGTGAACTGGAAAGGGAGTGATAGTACAGAAGATGGGGAAACAGCTAGGGTGCTAGGGAGGAAGGTTGTAAACAATTGCAATGCAACTTTGGGAGAGGTGGTGTATCTCACTGTTTTTGTATTCCTGTTGTCCTTTTCTCCCATTCAGTAAAGTAACAATTTAATAAGAAAATTGGTATGTTTTTAGGTGTGGAAAAATCAGGCATTTGAGCACCAGACAGCTTAGTTTAATTTTGCCAGCTTTGGGGCAGGGATTTGAGGTGTTCTATTATTGGCCACTGAAGTTTAAACCTGGTATGGTTGATACCAATCAAGGGCTGTCAGAAATGTTGCAGGGGGCTGTGTATTAACTCAGGACATCTGTCCTGAGTGTTTAAGACATTTCATGGTAGGTTCTTTTGCCTGCAGTTGGAAGGGATGTGCTATTTAAGAGCATATCCACTTTTTTTCCTTCTATTAGTAAGATAGATTGACAGATGAGGGAAGACAGTGGCAACTGAATCCATGCCAGACTTATCTCCACAGTATTTGCATGGGGAGGTGGATATGACACCGCAGAACTACTGAGGGTGGCTGTGGATCTGTGCTTACTGTAGCTGTGTTCATATTATTGTGATTATATGTATCTGTAAAAATAACAAAGGTATTCACCCCACACAGAGGAGTGTGCGTGGTGTTGCTCGTTTGGACTCTTGGGAAGCATTGTGTACAAAAAAACCCAAACGGAAGATCTCAGAACAAAACAACACTTACGAAGCACTGTGACAATCAAACAACAAGAGCAGAAAAAACGTTTAGAGGAGACATATGGCTTAACATGCTGGCCCATTTTTGGTTGATCTTTTTCCAATCCTTCTGCTCTCTCAACATGACCTCTCTCTCAGTCCCTCCCTATTCCATAAACCCATCTGCCTTCATCTGTTAATTCAGTCCTCTGTTACTATTGAATTGTTTATCAGCCAAATGAGTGTGGACGATGAGCTCCTCTATTCCCTCCAACCTAGTTAAAACAGGCCTGCTACTCGGTGGTGGGCCTGTGTTGAGAAAAATGTAAATTACTAATGATTTGTCTGGAAACCTTTGAGAGGGAGGCTGGAACAACTGAGCATTTGGCATCTTCAAAAAAATTTCCAAGGCCTGGATGCAGGCAGCAACAATCTCATCTTCATCACCCTACTGAGTACGTAGTGATTTTGGCTTAGTATTCTTTTACAAGGTAAGAGGAATACTCCTGCTTGTCTTGGGCTTGATGCAATTCCAGTTCAGTCAGGGAGAGATCTCATGAGAAGTCTGAACTGATCCAACAGGCTTAATTGCCCCATAAAGGGGAAATCTCTATTCCCCCCCCCTTGCTGTCCAAGTGATTTCACATCTCTCTCCAATGTACCTGTGGGAGGTGTTAGTCTGACTCCAGTTCAGCTGGCAGAAAATTAACTCAGGAAAAGAGTGGGTACCAAAGGACCTGGTGAAAGCCTTGGCAGGAACGGGGGGGGACCACCAGGTCAGGAATTGGGTGCAGAGCAAAACCAGAAGCATCCCCTTTCAGTAAGGATTCATTCATCCATTTTGAATATCCATTCTCTTCAAGAGAAGAAAAACCTCCCTCTGGCACTGTTCTAGCACAGTGTTAAAGCATGTGTGTGCTTTAGTTGTGTGGTCAGTAACACAGCAGTGGGAAATGCTGCCTTTATCAGAATTATTCCTGTTGGGGGAGTACCTTCAAAACCTATCCCTTTAACTAGAGATTTTCTCACTTTGCCCCTTCGGAGGAGGTCTCCAGTTGAGATTAAAACTAAATGTATCTTAATTAAGCCAAATCAGTCCGGTGCTGTGACTCTCCAGGAGTTTCCTGTTCTCTCCTGGCTTCGTTGTTGCAGTTATGCTGTAGACCCCCGACTTTTCACAGACAATGAGACAATTACTCCCCTCTTTTAGCATGGATTCCTAAGAAAACAAGACTTGTGTAATTTGAGTGTCTGACTATATGTGATATGTAATCTTTAAACTGGCTGAGACCTCTCATGCATATTAGATGGCGCAGTCTAAAATATACCAAGTTTTGTGACAGCCAGGGAGAGGAGAAGAGACCCTGATAATATGTATTCTCACACTCACTTTCCTGGTGTGGGAGAAGAAGCTGTGATGTGAACTCACCATTCACTGGACACATTAAAGGAGCTACAGGGACACTCATCTAAATTTCATTACTGACAGAACAACTTATGGGATATGGGCTCAATCTTTGCGTCATTGAACTTGCTTTATGAATTGTTTTTTTTCTTTAAGTGGAGCCTTAGTTGTAAAAATAGTTGGACTCTTAGAAGGATTATCATAGGCTTTATGCAGGAAAAAATATGCAGTATGTTTGCCCATGTAGAATAATGTTTCATAATCACTGTGTATCTCTTCTGCCAGGGATGCTAATATTTAACCTCCTTCTATTTTGAAGCTGGTTAGCATTTGCTCCAGAAGGAGAATCAAGGTAGAGGAAAATAAACTTAACAGGGACAAATGTCAAACCAGCGTATATCTACATGTAAAACAATTAGGTGAAACTGCAAAAATCAGGCCATGCAGATGATTGCAGCCAAAGGGCTGGAATTCTTTTGATCAAGTTGGGTAAATGCTCCAGTAATTCAGGATGTGTGTAAAGAAACTCCTCTGTAAAACTTCTCTTTACACCCAGGATGAAACAGGGATGGAGTTTGGGCGGTTGCACAGTATGCTGCCTGCTCCTGCAAAGGAAGAGCGTTGGTAGCTATAGGGGTTAGAGTCCCGCAGGGGCAGAAATCACTCTTGGACCTGTTCCATGTCATTCCACAGCAATTATAATCCTTGGTGATCTCTTCTAGGCCTCCCCAAATGTTCAGATCTGGGCTGCCAGGAAGGAAGGATATAGTGTCTAAGAAAAAAAGGCAGCGTGTGCCCAAGAGCTGCTCAAAGAAAGCACTGATAGAGCCTGAAGTCCTAACAGCCACATTAGACAAGCACCTATTGCTATGCATAAGCATAGCATTCAGCTGAGATATGAGCAATCCCATCTGTGTAAGGCAAAACATAGTAGAAGACATTAGACAGCATCAGCCAAGTGCCTTTTTAAAAATGGTGTGTGTGTGTCAAAGTCAGTAATGGAGTTCTGAGTCCCAACAGAGCGAGTAATCCAAAATGAGAAGCCATGTGAGCCAGGTATGAGACTATCGCGTGGACATAGACAAGTCTAGCATCTAGAAATGCTGTCCTGTATCATCTGAGCAGCAGTCTATTTATTGAGCAAAAATTGTGTTCACTGGTAAAATTTAGTGAATACTGTGTTGCAGGAAAGAGAAGTACTTACGTGATCTCTTGCTCAGCTGGAGATCAATCCAGCACAAAAACTTAGGGTATGCCCAAATGTATATCTGGACTGTTAAATGGCCCTCACCACACAGTGTCTTCTGCCAGTTCTGCCAAGGTGGTGGATTTCTGTTTATCAGTCATCCAGTCTTTACTTACACAATGGCCACCCAGGGCCAGTGGCAGGGTAATGGCTGTGCTATACTGGACAGACTAAAAGGGCAATATAAAGTTTAAGCAGCTTGAAGTTACTCACAGGTTTTATACAGCTTTAAAGCAGGAGCATGCTCAGTAAAGGATTTAGAGGCTCTTTCAGAACAGCTCTTTTGGAGCAAGTTTGGTCTGTTTGCACCTGCCCCCCTACAATTGTAACATATGAGTAAACCCTGCGAGAGCCTTACTCAGTCCTTCTATCATCACCCAGATCAGCTCAAGTCAAGAGTCTTGCAGAGAAGGACACCTGTGTTTGTTGTTTTTTTTTTATTGGCTGTAACATGACAACACCATATTTGTCTGTTTTTCCAGATGGTGTACCTGACATTTGTTAAGAATAACTAAAACTTCCCAGTTTTTTTTTACTTATTTGATCAAAGCATTTTAAAATAACTGCGAACTGTTCAAAATACTATGCTGTACTAAGTAGAAGTTCCTCTGATACATATCAGGCATGAATAAGCCACCAGAATGACAGATCTTGGAAATGCAGTGGAATCTGTCCTGCGCCAACTCAAGAGCGTAGGTCTATGTCCCTCAGAAATACTTAGTGAGGAAAGATACTGTTGCTTCATCTTGCTTTTTCCACCCTCCCCAAGCCAAATTTTTCTTGCTCCTATTTTCCTGCTTTTGCAGGACTACTCTCTGGCTGCCAAATTTCTGCAAAATTCCCTGCAAAACTGACATGCATCTTGGTCACTGGCTGCCCAAATCATCTTTGCCTTATGCTGTCTGTAGACGTGTCATGAGGTGTGAGTGTGGCTTAGCTTATGGCTGAAAAGATACCAGAAGTTGTTGACAGGCCTGTGGGACAGCAAAACTTGCTGTTTTGCTTAGTCTGTGGGAGGTTGGGGAGTATATAATAGGTAGGCATATAAAATTCAGAGGTTTGTTTATAATATGGATAAGCATCTGAACTGCCAAAGTTTAGTCTAATTTTAAAGCTCCTTATGCAACTCTCCTCTTTTTCAGTAAAATGCAAAGTTACAATGGAAACTACTTTATTTCCAATGTCTATAATTTCCTTCTTTTGGAGGAACAGGAGGGCAAAATATCCTCATCAAAGCTTGGTTCATTTTCTGAATCACTTGCCACATTCATGTTTTCAATATTTGAATGTATAGCTACAGAAGGTAGGTATGCAGTTTGCCTCTTAATTTTTATCTCCCTGGTTTTACTGAAATTCCAACAGGGGACAAGTTTCAACTTGCTTCTCCTGTAGGAGATTCAGGATGTTCTTTTCAGTCTGAAAGGAAAGCAGAGGTGGCAGCTAGTGAAGAGGAAAGCACGTGCTAAGCCCTTCTTAAAGGGGTTCCTCTCCCCAGGTCCACAGAGCATGGCAAGGGCTTGTGCTTCAAGTCTCATGGTCCTGAAATGTGCTGACAGGTGTTTTGGCCCCTCCTTGCACCCATAATGTTAAGCTGCCTCTACAACTCAGAAACAGCAACTCAAACTCCAAACTTGAATTTTGACCGTTTTTTAGAGCATATGCTTTTATTAAATGTCCTGTTTTAGCTAACTTAATGTCTCTGATAGAATCAACATATGCGTCCACCTTTGAAGATGAGATGCACATTTGAGATTAATACACAATGTAGAATTACACCAGTAAACCACATGAGCAGGAGTTGGGGAAAAGCTTAGAGGGCACAATGAATCACAAGTGAGGAGGCTTGGGTCAGTTCTCTGCTCTCTTCCCAGCTACTTGCTGTGTGACCTTTGGGCAAACTACTTCACCTCTCCTTTCCTCTGACTCCCTCCCTCATCTTTATTTTATTCCTTCTTATCTAGACTTCCAAAGCGCAAGGGCAAAAGCACACGTCTCCTGTGAGCAGTTTCAGTGTAAGCATTGATACACAGCTTTAAAAGAAGGAGACAAATACCTGGCTGGAGGCCTCCTCGTAGGTATTTGCTAGCATGGTCTACTGCAATCTATGATCAGTGGATGGCCTCATTGGATGAGGAGAGAGAGAGTGCGCTTGCCCAAACATCAACTGAATTTCTCAAACACCTGCAGAAGAGCGTGTTTGCACACAGACATGCCCGGAGATGCGCATTAATTTCCTTGTGTGGCCTTCATGGCCTGGTACAATCTTTAGGTCTGCCTTGCTTCTGGGGAAGAGCCGGTGTGGCTTCGTGATGGGCCTCTCTTTCTTTCCACTCTGACTGCACAGGGAACTAGCCCGCTCACTGGTCTTGCATGCTGGTAGTTCTGATTGTAGATGGATTTCTTCTTTCACTAATGTAATACCATACCAAGCCATTCTCCTTCCCAAATTCAATTTGATTTTTCTTCGGAGGTTTCTGCTGATACTACATTCTGATATTTCCTGTTTCACCTCTTTAAGAAAGGAAATGAGATGATGAAGTGGAAATTAGGGGCCACAATGTCTCTGAAAATATTTTGGAGTGCATTGATTAGAAAATTAGAATAAATATTTCTTGCACTGATACCAAGCACAGTAAATCTTTGGAACTAAATGAATTTGTATGAGTGGAGGATGCAAAGATGGCTTTAGAAACAAACTTAGCTTCAGTTGTGGTATGTTACTGGGCATATTTGTGTTGGGTGTTTTTTATCAGCATGTCTCTGCTTCAGGATACAGCTTGAGCTCCAGAAGCCTCTTGAAAAATTGATCTATTTAGTAGCATGGGGGGGGGGGGAAATCCACACCAACACGATAGTTTTTTAAAAATGCTATTATCTAAAAACCTTCTATCTAGAAAAATGAGGTGAGGGGGCTAGCAGGCCTACTGCAGCGTTGTTGTCTTTCCCTTCTTCCAGCTGACATTAAGAGCTGGTCTTCAGCTCTTTTGACGGGCGGGTGCAGAGACAGCATGTTGCTGGTGGAAGCCGCAGCTCCCGGCGGCCCCAGAGCGCTCCCGGTCTATTTTTGGTGGGCACATTTGCCCGGGGATAGGACAAATGTAAGAGCTGTGGGAGAAACGAGTGTATAGCACCTCTGCCCGCATCCCGAACTGCAGTTTGAAACTCGCTCTCTTCCCAGCGGCGGTGCTGTGCCTTTCTTTGTCCAGGGGTGCAGCTCGTAAAGCACTGTCCGGGGGAAGAGGCGGGGAGGGGAGGCTGGCGGGAAGGGTCGTGAAAGGTGGGTGTTTGCCCGGGGAGGAGGTACAGCTGGTCGAGCAGCAGTGCTCCCCGAGCTCTGGTCTCAGTGTGTGGGGAAGAGGCATTAACGCTCACCCCAGAGACTATCGCGCTGGTGGGGAGTCGGTGGGAGGGGTGCCGGCCTGAGGTGAAGGGGCAAGAAGGAAAAACAGGCTAATTTTTCTGCCTCCGCCTGCAGCAGCGTAGCTTCCCCCCGTGCGGGGTGAGCTGAGGCACCCGCCGGGGCGCGGGGTCGCGTAAGACGGTGTCCCTGTGCCATCGGCTGAGGG
>VYZV01021614.1:151525-173348 GCA_013401275.1 Pandion haliaetus | reverse complement strand
GGGGGGTTGTTCTCCCTGGAGTGTATGGGCCCTGGCGGGTTACGGGCTTAGCCGTCGGCCTGTCGGCTGAATTTCACTAGCGAGCAAATAGTGTAGAATTACGATGAGTGACGTGCCGGCGGGGATTGACATCATTTGGGGCTGTGGATGCGCGCAGGCGGTGATGAAGAGTCCCGCGCTGAATTTTCGGTGGTTACATCCCTTCCCTGTAAAAGGAGAAGCCCCCAGATTTGGTTCTTGGCTCCTTGACAATGCAGCAAAATTTAAAGCACGAACTGCCTTTTTTTTCCTTGGTTCTGTTGCTGTAAGCCAATCTTGTGACTTCATATTTTGGTTATTACCTTGTGTTATTATGTAACTGCATTTTTTCGTTAGCAATTAAATAAAATAACTTATTATAAGTACGTTGAGAACATTGCCCCAGCCTGTAGCATTGTCAAATGCTGTTTTTCTTATTTCACAGCCTGCATAGATAATGGGTTTGTACTGACACAGGCACATACAGTTCATTTTTTTTGTCTCTTGCATTGTTTCCCGTGTGTTTCTCTGTAGTTGCAGAAGAAATTACTTGGCCTGGGTTTAGATTTTTGCATCCTGCTGTTTAGAACTGCAGTAGTGCCTTTTTTTTTTTTATGCTGCACTCAGCAGAAGTGCGTAGTGAGACTGTACAACAGTCAGTCAGGCTGTGTTCCTTCCTGTCCATGTATTTACCAGCGCTACTGTCTCATTTTGTGGGGCACCTAGCCCCGTCTGAACACAGCAGCAATTAGGGGCAGGGTGCTGCTGTGTCAGCGGTGCCACATAGCAGGTGGTCAGCTGTGCCTTTCTGATTAGTGCTCATAACAAGGATTGCAGTTATTACAGTAATTCATTTTAGCTTGGGGATTCATTTTGAAAATTTGGATTTTCCACTAAGAAGGGATTATCATTTCTCTGTGTAGTACGTGTGTTTTATGAAGAAGTGGAGTACAGTAAGTATTCTGGCGGCTCTCTCTACTTCTCTTCCGTCTCTGGAACGCACACCCATTTGGACAACACAGGTGCAATGTTGATTTTCATGCTGGAACCAGAAGTAGATGTAAAAAGCAGTACATGCTTAGTCAACACATACCACTCATCCTGCCGATGCAGTCTCAGTCTAGTATGTGGGGGGGGAAGAAAAGTATCTGTCTGTACAGAGGAAATGTTGGGTCTGTTTACTTGTTTGTTTCAGGAGGGTGAGTGGGGAGTTGGCTCAGAACGAGGAGTGGTTGGTCAGATGGCTGGCGCTTGTGAGGAGCGAGCGGTGTGCGCGTTGGTGGTGGACAGCATGTCGTATCACTTGTGTGATACATACGCTAGTGTGTTACTGACTTAATGTGACCTGAGCTTTGGACTCCTAAACTTTTTAGTATCAATCACCTCTTTCTCATCAGCTTACTCATTTGAAACCAGAGCAGGCCAGAGCATGAACTGATGCAGTCAGTGACTTTATCGGGAAGTATCAATATCTGAACGTGGCAGTGATTTATTTGAAAGCAAACTATGTACACGCGCTCAGAACATCTCAAAGAATTGATTTGAAATCCATATGCTCAGTATTTTAAATGCATTCTAATAAACAACGTGCTATTTATTGTATTCCAATAAATAACTGGCTTACTTGTTGTTACGAACATGCATCTTCCTGTGGCTTTGTGTTTCACGTACGTGGCACGCGATCTCGCATTCTTTGCGATCGTGAGATAATCCCTGTGAAGCTTCGTGGAGTTTTGCACGTGCTATGTCTGGTGCTAAGTAGCGTTCATTCGAGGTAGTGCTAAATCCTTCTCCTTGCCTTCTTTTGAATGGTGGTCTTACAGACAATGCACTTAAGCTAAATTTTGCTCGTGCTATTTACTCATTAGCTGCTCTTTGAAATAATGCAAAAGATGTGGTTGTGGCATAGTGGGGGGGATTCAAGTTGTGAGGGTGATGGTGTTGAATAGTTCATATCAGACCAGGAGCTACTCTGGGTTTTTTTAAATTTTTGAAGTGTTGGAAATCTGTCCTGTGGAGGCAGGCATTAGGGTTGCCCCTGTGGTTTCAACTCTGAAAGCTGTTTTAAAAAAAAACAAAAACCTAAAAATCCCCCAGGACAACCTCCCCATTGCCCCCCAGCTAAGCATGTTGCAAAGTTCAAATAGAAGGGCTTTTAGTAATTAAAAAAAGCAATTATTCCAAAGTATCTTAGTTTGTGATGATGGACTTTGCTGGAGAATGCAACTTGTCTTCACAATGACTTTTGTTCTTTCTAAGCGTCTCTCTGGTCCCAAGTCTTACTTGCTTAGTTTCCTCTCAACTTAGGGGTACCCACAAGGTCTGCTTTCAGCTTGCATAGATCGTAGTCTTTGTGGGTCCCTATAGACAGGGAGGAGAGCTCAAGCCTTACACAAGTGCTCTGGCTCGTCCTCCCTCCTGTTCTGTAGAAGGGATGCTTGCCAGCCTAAGCCAAAGTATGCCTTTGTGAATACTACCCAAAACAGTTTCATTGGGTATCCGAATATCCGCGTGGCTTCCACAAGTGGATCATACCTGCAGCTGTCACAGCTTTCCAGCATGTATAACTAGGACACACCAGTGAGCTGGGAGTCACCAGCACCACAGATGCTCCCTGGCCTCTGGTGGCACCTGTGCTGCTGGGAATGTCGCTGTAGCGTCAGCCGTTTCCCTGGGATGAGCTTGCTGGAGTAGCTGGAGGATGGTCCTGCTCATACCAGTTGGTGTATCTGCCCATTAGCATGAAAAGGAATTGCGACGCCCCCTTTTCTTCAGGATGTCTGTTGTTTGTTTACACTCAGCGGCTTTCTCGGTTTTGGCAATAAGGGGATGAGTCAGTTTTGCTTCTGTTTAAGGCTTTTTTTACCCTTTTCTCTTCTAACATTTCATGTGCTGTTGTGGTTCTGCAATGGCTGAGTGACAAACACTGCGGGGCTTTGGTTTAATTCCTTAGAAATACATTTCTGTTGGCCTTAAATATCATGATTGTTAACTCTAATAAAGTCTAAAACAGGCTAGATCTTGCATACTTAGGCATTTGTCCTAAAACACAGGAATCTTTTGGTTTCTACTGATAATCTCAGGAGAATGGGGGGCATGCAACACAGGAAAAATAAAAGTACAGCCAGTAGCAAAAGGCAGGCTGAGATGCCACCTACTCCAGTTGATGTTTTCCAGCTGAGATTTGAGGCCAGCAAGATGCTTAGAATTAATTAAGAAGAAATGGCAAGGTTCTTTGATGTAGGGAGCCCAGGGTCATTTTCGTTACAGTTAATGAATGGTGGCTAGGCAGCTGTATAATGGGCTTGAGTCAGTCTTGGACTTTTTTGATCAGCTATGCTATGGCTAGGGTATGCCATCGTCAGCTCTGAAGTAGGAGGTTTAGGTTCTTGAGGCAGGGCTCCTTAGGAGGTGCTGGGACTGTCCCTTGGCAAGACGGTGTCCTCATCTCAGATGTTTGTGGGTTCACCAGGATATGGACCAGTAAGACTGGTCCAAGCTACAGGCAAAATAGGCTGTTGTCATGGGCAGCAGACTGCTGGGGGCAAGAGGCTGGCTGTAGCCCCTCAGCCTGCTTTTGCTTTGGAAAGAGGGAGGCGTTGGGTTGAAGCAAGGCAGCAGCTGAGCCTGAAGCAGGGTTCTCCTGCTGCAGTACCTGTTGCAGCTCCTGTTCGTCCTCTCCCTCCACTGGCGGCAGCAACAGAAACCTCAGCTCCTCAGGACTCTCCTTCCCCAACTCTCCACTTTTATCAGCTCACCCTTCTTTTCCACGAGTTCGGAGCAGCCTAAGTTTGACCCCAGCCCCACATCCTTTTGTCCAGAACATTGCCTACGATGCAGATAAACCTTGAGATGTCTTGGGGGCTGGGGAGAGTGAGATAGCAAGCTGTTCCTTTTAGACGTTAAAAAAGGGGGGAAACCCTGAAGCTCTCGTTTGACATATTGACGTAAATGATCAGCATCGTGCTCCCCAGGGAATTGCTGTGCTCCATTGTATCACAAAGTTCTTTGAGGACGCAGCAGCGCAGGCAGCGTTCCCTTGCTGCAGAGCAGAAGGTCTGTGGGAGAGAGAGTGCACAGCAGTGGAAGGCTATTACTGAGACCTTCGCTGAGGTTTCATTTTATGCATTTAGCAAAACAGGCTCGCTCTCACACTTTCCAGATATTTTTATATTTCTCTGCAGATGCTTGTAGAACACCAACATTTGTTTGTTTTGAAGCCTGAATTAAAATTCCCAACCAATGTCTAGAGGCACAAGGAAAAAATAAAAAGCAAGTGTTTGTCCCAGAATTAAAACCCATTTAAATTTGAGAGTTGTTAACCCATGAAATAGTGATGCAGTATAGAATGTTTCTTGGACTGAATCACTTGTGTTTAAAATGGAACATGCTCTAAAAATATATGGGTAATTGCTTCAATGTAGTCAATATGGAATTTAAAGATGACTGACAGTGATTTGTCATCCATCTCCGTAGCAGGAGTCATCTGGGAAGTCTGTGATGTTAAAGGCATTTGTTTCTATTGGCCCCTTTTAAAGTAGTTTTGTTAATGAGTATTTGAACACCAGGACTGAAATCTGTCATATAGTATAATTAATTTTTCCATACCATAAGAAAATATGTGCCATGTGCACCTTCAATTACCAAATCAGGTTTCTCAGGTCTCGAAATGTGTGGTTCAGCAGGCCTGTTGTTTTAAAGAAAGGAGGAGCATGCTGTTCTGGTGCTAACAAAGTGCTTTCACATGTCTCCATGTAAAATGTAGGATGGCATCCTGCAAGCTTGGGAAGATCTGGTGATGTGCTACCCACTGTATACTTTTTGCAGAGGGGAAGACTGATGGATACCCCTCCCAAACGTGTAAGCAGAAGAGGTGCAGCAGGAAATTGTCTGCTTTTCCCAAGGCGGGAAGGAGAGCAAGAGAGGGGGAATGCTTGAGGAGATGGTCAAACAAGTTGTTCTTTACCGTATGCTGGTGAAATGCCTGAGCGCTGGCTGCACGGAGCAGGCGGGTCAAGGAGCTGTTCCCTGGATCTTAAGTGTTGCTGTGACTCCTCTTTCTCCCTGAAACAAACTATCCTGCCAAAGTCTGTCTCTTTGGCAGAACGGGTGTTGTATGTTGTACAGACTTACCTAAGCTAGGTAAGAAGCAGTGAAGTTGGGGATAATCCAGCTTTGCTTATGAGCTGGATGCCTGTCGTAAGGCACTTCGTGAACCGTTTGACCTGCAGTCCTCCTTCCAGCTGGACACAACAAATGTGCGTGGGGCTGCCTGCCTGGGCATCTGTGGGCACTCTTACAAGTGCTTGACAAACTGGTGGGATGGACGGGATCATCTGATGTCCCAAGCTCGTCCTTGGGCAGCTAGGTGCTCTCCTTTGAAATCTGGGCCTTGTCAAGACTGATAGTTTTTGTTAAAGTAGGTGATATTGTCTTGTGCCTACACTTTAATGCAGCCTCAGGAAAATTTAAACTTAGAATTCACGTTCTAATACAGAACATCCATCAAGTGTTGGGTTATTTGTCAAGTGTCTTTAATGATGTGTTAAAAAAAAAAAAAAAAAAAAAAAGCAAGTTATGGGAGAGGCCTTAGGATTTTTAATATGAAAATATATATATTTTTTGTTTGACATAGTACTTTTTGTGTGTGACTCTGGTTGCCTGAAGAAGACAAAAATGACAACAGATTTACTCTCTGAAGCAGCATCTTGATTTAAATAGCAAGGTTTAGTTGCTACATGCTCAACATGAAAAGGGGGGGGAAATGGACGAAATGTTTAATCTTGGAGTCAGAACGCACGTTTCCAGGATGATGCTGTTCAAGATTCATGAAAGGCCCATTAGCCGTTAGGTTGTCCGCTGCCTCGGTTACAGGTCCGTGGAAGCTGCAGAGATCAGGAGTGAGATCTTCTAATGAACTTTTAAGTTGCTTAATTTGACTGCACTAGGGTCTCAAATGGTAGTCAATGTGAGGTCAATACCATGATTCAGAAATATTACATATATACCCTGAGTCATAGTAGAGACTCGATGCTGAGATAAAGTATTATTGAGTCAAATCCTTTGGTCTAAAAATGAACAATGCTCCTCCTAAAGTTGTTGGGAACTTTGCTTGATGAAGGGCAGTGCCATCTGGCCCCTTGTGATTTTTAATTTTTTTTTTTTTTTTTTTTACAGAGCTGAGTATTACAGGGAAGCTGGCTGTTTGCTGTGCCTGCATGAAGCACTGACATTTCTTTCTCATTACTCTATCAGCAGGCTAAAGCAGAAACAACCATGGGAGTTACTACCCAGACCAAGTATTAAAGGCTAGTGAGCTGAACTACATTTTCTTCTCCTCCTCTTAGGCTAGAAAAGGATTCCAACATAGCACCTGGCCCTGTGGCAGAACTCATTTCCAAGGCCCATCACTATGGTGGCTTATAAGAGTTAGGCTATCTGATTTACCACCTTCTTGGTTTCCACTTCTTAGCATTCCTTAAGGATTTTGCTTTCTGTGTGAAAGGAAATTACCCTTTTTTTTAATATGAGCAAAGTTCCCATTAAAGAATAAGATTTCCCGCCTGACTAAAGGCAGAATTTCTTACGTTGGTCAAGAAACTGCATGCTGGTGTAGAACCACTGCTGGCTCTTGAAACTTGACTTGGTACGACTCCTTTATGTTCCTCAGGACTGTCACTCTCAAAGCATCCTCTTTGCAGATTTTCAAAGGCTCTCTCTCTCTGCACATGAGTTTGCATTCTCTTTGATAGTCTTCTCTCCCCCTTCAACCTTTCCACTTCCCGAGAACTGGGTAATCGCGAAGTACTGTTGTTCTTTCCAATGCTCTTTGCTACACAGATAGCTGTTCCTAGGCTGTGCAATCTTATGTCTCAGACAATTAAAATGGGGGTTAATAACTCAGACTAGTTCTCTGTACCCAATAGCACGATGTAGGCTAAAACCTTAGTGTCTGTATTTGAGCAATTATATTAGGGCATTTCTAATTAAAAACATGTATCACCTAATTGCAAGTGTCTGAGTTCTTAAATGTCTGTGTCTTTTGCACTCAGCTGTGTACGAAGCAGGAGCAGGTGCAGAGAGGGCACTTGCTTATCCTGAAGTGCTTAGGGCAGTTTACAAACCTAGTGTTAGATTTTACTTTTGCTGGGGAGGGAATGAAAAAGTCTGGGACATGGGAGCAAAATGACAAGCAGTCCTGCTACAGGAAATGCAGCAAAATTGTAGGAAAGGTGTGGTAAAGTGTTCTGGGTGCTTCTGTGCGTTCGACTTGCCAACTGTGCTGCCGAGGTTTGGCTAGAGGTGGATCCTAGAGGAGGGTGGAAGCAGACGGTGTCTTCTAGAAATCTGATCTAAGGATCAGCTGCGCAGTTTGCTTGTTGGAGCCACATGGTAGCTTCTTCTAGGTGTCAGCCATATTGTCCTGTCCAGCTTGGAGGATCATCACAAGCCCAAGGAAGTTGCTGTAGAACTTATAGAAAGGGGCAGACTGCCCTCATGCCCCCTCTCCTTTCCTTGTACGTCTGCCTTGACCTGCCTGCAGAGGTGGGTTTTTGAAGCTTGGAGTAGGGGTAGTGGCCCAGGCCAGGCTCCCTGCAGGGGTGTCTCAACCCTGCATTGTTACCATCTTAAAAAAACCCACCACAAATGAACAACAAAAAAGTCTAAGGCTCTAGTTGGAAATGAGTAAGAAACAATTTCCCAAAAGATCATACAAGAAGTTGCTTGATTAGAGAAAAAGGATGAATATAGGGTTGTGAGGGAGAGGTGGTATGTTTAAACCTCTACTTGGAGCGAGAATAGAAATGTTTCTGGCAGAGCCTGTGCTTCTGTAAAATATCTTGACTGTCTAATTTGTATCAGAATGACTTTCTAATGGTTATCAAATGTGGATTTTGTGCATGTGTGTATGAATTATTTGTTCGTAAAGTACAACTCTGAGGTTTGGACTCCAAGTTAAATATATGCCTGTTTTGACCTATTTTTCCCAACCTAATTCTGCCAGCTCTGTGTGTGTATGCATGATGTTAGTTGCTGAGGGAGTCCCGCTGACTTTAGAAAGACAATGCACCCTAGGAAAGCTGGTATGTAAGTGGTGGTTGCAGGCTCAGGGTTTGCAGGAGTTGGGCTGTCACCTGAGCTCAGCAAGGAAAAGACATGGAATAAGATGTTTGAGGAGGAGTCTACTGAATTAACATTGTATCATCTAGTAGCTCAGGCAGGGTCATCGTGGATAATGTGTTTGGCTGACTTGTGACCTCCTCCTAACAGCTCTGAGAGATGGACAGGGGATCAATCTACTTGATGGCCTTCTAATAGCTCACTGGAAAACCCAGTTCATCTCCTTTAGCTACCTGGACCAAAAGGGATATAAATGCAGTATTGCTAATCCAAGTAATCCCTGTGGGACCACAAGAGGGGACACCCACATGCTGAAATGGAAAGCGATAAGAGGGCCTTAAGCAAATGAAGACCTAAGCTGCCAGGTCTACATGACATACTCTGAGCTTGCTAGTTAACATCCAGGACATTATAGCCATGTTTTGTGCAGCACTGCACCAAAAAGAGGCCTAACAGATTAGCTAGAGTAGGCTGCATGTGAGTGGTTTATGTGCAGGCAGCATCAGGGTTCCTGCTTTGCACTCCCCGGGGTTTTTATTTCCAGGGTAATGCAGAGAGAAGCAGTTTGCTGCACCTCTGCCCCCTTGGTGTGCTTGTGCTCTGGGTTAGGTGCAAAGCTGTGCCTGAAGGGGGGCAGGTCCTCGGAAGCAGATACTCCAAAACCAGTGTGTTGAGTAGGGCCTGTTGCTCAGGGAGGAGCTGCCCTCTCCAGGAAGAGGCATTATTAGTTTTCTTGCACCTGATTTAGATCAGACCAAGATCTGACTTTCCAAGAACGTGCCCTAAGAGGCAGGGAGCTCCTGTAAGTGTGTGCGGGTATGGGACATGATTTACACCCATCTGGCCAAAGTTGTTATGTTCTACATAGATCTGAAGATTCATCGAGCCAGAGAGCATAACTCTGATTTAATGGGTAGGAGGGGGAGTTTCTGGGTTCTTTTGCCGAGGGCTGGTTGATGTGTTTTAAATGCAAAGTAGCAAATGGGATGTCAAGACTGGTGTTTCTGGAATGCATAGGAGCAGAACACTAGGTCCCTGAATCCTGTTATGTTGAAAGCAGGGCTTAGTAGCTGTGAGTACCGTTTTCAACTTTAATGCCTAAATTCTGCCTAAGTCCCATTCTTTTGATTTAGCCCAAAATATCTATCTTCAGTCTTAGTCTTCTGAACTGTTTTTATTCATGCCTCAGTGATGTGACCAATGGGAATCTGCATGTTCTATTGGCTTGTTTTATGCAATAGTGTTCCAAGTTGAATCCTGGTAGCTAATGGTGAATGTGAAAGCTTTCAGCTACAAATTCTCATGTAATAGAATACCAATATAGTTCAGTGAGAGCTTTGATAAGCAACAGATTATATGTAGTAATCAGTTCTTCAAGCCTTGGAGGACCTAGGATTAGAGCTCAGAAAGTTGTTGGGCTCACGTCTAAGTTTAAGAGTGAGGATGTAGGTGAGAGGTTACTGAAAAATGCTTTCCAGCGCACCACTCAGCCAAAACTGTTGTCTTTCCATAACCACTTCCCTTGATCCTGTGTTGGTGGTCTCTGATAGGTGGAATGGGAGGAGGGAGACTTCGCAGCCATTGAGGTCTCAGCTGGACTTCATGCAAATGGAAGATTTCTCATCAGAGGAACATAGCTAACACTGCAGTTCAGGATAAATGAATCAAAAAGAGCTTCCTCTCAGACCTTCCAGGTTTGGGTTTTTTTCCCAGTCTTTAAAAGAAGTAGGGTTTTTGTGCTTAAGTCAGCAGGCAAATTCTGCATCTGCTGGAAGTAGCAGGTCTTCTACATTTTTATGTAATTGCTTTGGAGGGGAAAAAAAAAAAAAAAAAAAATCCCATTTTAGGCCAGAGAGGATTGGCATTGAGCAGGCTTTCTTAAAGGCCACTAACTGAGTGCGATGTTCCTCCTCTTGCTGTGTGCACTTCATGTCCCTGCAGTGCTGTCCTGCTGGGCTTGTCTTTACAGTCCAGCTTCAGGTGTGGTTGAGGAGCTCAGGCTAGCCCTTGGCAGCCCTGCTGAATGCTGAGTCACAGGGAAGAGCCAGAGACAAGTACTACTCAGATCTGTGCAGCACTGGTGGATTATTTGCTGAAAAGTAGACCCACGCAAATCGCATGCACTTCAGTTGCTGATCGAGATCGTTTGGTAGTATAATTATGATGTTCATTTTCAAATAGCTGGCTGCTTGAGTAAAGAGCTGAATTTGTTGCCATGTGAGCCACCCTGAGGCTACCAAGCCTCTTTAAAAAAAAAAACCCAAACCCATATAATTTTTCCTTGCATATATTTTTGGGGGAATACATGTCATTTATGTGCAGATGTTGAATCAACCTCGTTTTGATGACACCTTTCCTTGGAGTCTCTCACTCCCAGTGAAGACAGGCAACTTGGCAGGAGCAAATCCACTGCACTGCAAACATGCAGCGTAATTATCTTCTCATAGTAGCTCTGGTGCATGCATGTGTGGGAAGAGGGAAGGCATATTAAGTAGTGGAGCTGCGTGAAAACTTGCCAGTGGAACAGTTTTCTGTCAAAAAAAAAAAGCTGTTTTAAACCGAATCAAAATGTTCCTCATGAGAATGTGCTTGTACTGCAGCTGGCAGCTGTTCAGAGGACCTGGAGCCCTGCAGCCTTGTTTAATGATCAGATCCAGTTGGGAGAGATCAGAGATGGAGGTGTGGCAAGGTGGTGGTGGTTGTTGTTATGCTTCAGCTTTAAGGAAACTTCAAAATGCTTCAATTTCCCACAGTGCAGAAAATGGGACTTGACCTACTCTGCTTCATACAGCTGCTTCTTAAAAATTATCCACTGTCTCCAGTGCACATCATTGTAGTGTTGTACTATTGCATTTACTTCGTGGAAGTCCAGGGCTGATCTCATTGCTACGCTGAGTTCATTTAAATCACTGATCTTGCACTAGGGATGCATTTGGGCTGTGAGGTCTTAAAATGAGGACTCACTGCACATTTGTGTGGGACAGAGACCACACAGACTTTGCAGCTTGCAGTTTGGTAACACTTGAGCACTGGAAAAGAAAAGCCTTTCAGTGAAGGAACACACCCGCCTCCTCCAGCCGCTTGCTTTTTGGCTTTAAAAGATGGCCTTGAACAGGGTCCTGAATCCCTGTTTTAATTCAGTTTTTCCAGTTTAGATACTAATGTTATTTTAGCAAGGTTCTCCGCCCCCCACCCCCCCCAAACACTTTTTTTATAGCCATTGGAGGCTAATATGTCTATGCTCTCAGTAACAGGCCTGTAAGATGTTTGGGCTTCCAACCTAAGGTGGTGCAAACCAAGCATTCCACTACTTTTTAGGCCCTTCTGGTTTTAGTGGTGTTGGGACCTTGGTTTTGGTTCCAGAAAGACTTGTGCTTTGACACAGCTGGGCTCTCTTACTTAGGGTACAGCAAAGGCAAACTTGCTGCAGCAGAAAAGTGGCCTTCAAGGAAAAAAATGTCCCATTTTGGCTTCACTTCTGTGGCAGTCAAACCAGGCACCAGTGCAATGGACAGAAAAATGATGGCTTCAGTTCAGGTTTTACCGTTTCAAGAGCTTTTTCTTTCTCGCTTTTTGTGGTGATTTGTCTTGTCCCTGCAAAGACCTTTTTTTCACCCTTTGCCCTGTGGGTTGCTCTGGTGTGTTGAAGACCATCCTGCAGCTGCTTAGTCTCTTGAAATGTGTATGTGGAAAAATGCATTTTTCTTAGCGCGAACACTCGACAGTGCATTTGTTCAACTGAGTGGTTCCTTGTTCAGAGCACACTGCGCGGCAATAACATAGCAGCTTTGTCATCTCCTAAGAAAGATGAAGAAAGAGAAGATTAATAGATGATTTTTTTTTTTATTATTATTATTATCCTAAGACTATTTCTCATTCTGTGTAGTTCACCGATTTCTTGTGCTTATTTGCTAGCACTTGCCTTGCATCCCATGTATACAGATACCCTTGGTTTTTTCCCTGACCCTGCACACGTTCTGCTGGATGACGGGCTGGAGGGGGTCCCTGCTGTGTCACTGGTTCCCTGGCTCCAGGTATCCACATAGCCAGAAGCAGAACTAGTCTTGAAGTGCTCTGTTGTCAGGGTAAAACTTGGAGGTGCCAAATTTCTTGTCTGCCCATGGATGAAGCAATAGGGGAATAGCAGAAGCTTTATCACTGTGCTTAATGTTTTTATAGGGTGAGTGTAGATAGCCAAGTATTATATATGAAAACCAATTACATTTTGAAAAGTTCTTTCCTGTTTCCTTTAAGGTATGCTGCTGTCTATGGGTGAAAATGGGAATTTTTCAGAGATCCTTATCATGCTCTGCCAAAAACACTTAGCCATTTTCAGTTTGTGGACCCTAAATCTTCAGACCTTAAATGCTTTTCTAGCAGGGGTGTAAACCCCCTTGTAGAAATGTCATGTCATATCTACCATTCAATTATCTATGTAACCTGTATTATACAGGCCTCACAGTTTAAAAAGAAAAAAAAAAAAAACGGGTTTTTTTCTAGTTAAAGGGAATTTTCTGTCTTTCAATCTGTGCCCATGGCCTCTGGTCCTGTCACTGGACACCACTGAGAAGAGCTTCGCTCAGTCTGCCTTGTTCCATCCCACCGGCTATTTATGCACATTGATAAGACTCCCCTGAGCCTTTTCTTCCCCAGGCTAAATAATCCCAGTGCATCCTTCTGCTTTTCTAGCCACTCTTTCCTGCATGTTAGTTGCTTCCTTGGGTCAGGACATGAATTTGTGTGGCTGCGTGGAGAGTTGCATCAGGGAAGCGACCCAGGTTAGAAGTAACGTGTTATTTTATGCCATGCGGTTTTAACCCAGGTGAGGTCCACTTGACTGTTCCGTGAAGGCTTATGGCAATGGAAGCAAACACTCAGCAAAGGCTGGGAATGAGGAGTGGGAGGAAGGCAAAGTGTTTCTCCCTGTGGAAGTGTCAGTTTGTCAGTGGCTTAAAGTGTTTGTGACGGTTACCTGTGTGGACTGTGAACAGATCTGAAGACCTAAGGGTAAAAATCTTTGGTCTTGACTTACCAAGAAACTAAGGCAACAGAGGTGGCGTTTTGGCAGGGATTTTTGTCTGCTGTGAGAAAATCACTTTTCTATATTATTTCTTTACCCCCACCCCAAACATTTTCTGCTCAGAAACTTTCCTAACTGATTGTGGTTCTCTGGATTTAGTACCCTTCAATAGAGACCTGCTCCATGAAACCTTCCTTGCTTTCCTTTGAGCCTATCTACACTTCTATTGTAATTTGAAAATTAATTTCACAGCTCAACTGCCTGTCATATTAAGAATGACCTACTTTAGTCTGTTGTGAGCCTGACTCCTAGTGCCTTCTCTTGATGCCCCCTCCTTGTAGTGGAAAAGAAAGTGAATGATCATCTGTTCTCTTCCACTTGCAAGTCTGTGAAACCTCTGTCATATCTTCCATCAGTTGTCTTTTATCCTTCCCTGCATCTTCTCTTAATCTTCACCCCTGTCTTCATCTTTGATACCTGCAATACCTTTCCCCTCCTAATTTGTTACCACTATACTATGTGCTCCTGTTTTTCAGGTATTCCTTTTGCGTTAACTCCTACACTAATTCTTATTTCTAACTCCAAACCCTAACATGCAATTTTGCATCTCTAGTTAGAGGTCGCGCATCCTGTGTGGTTCTGTTTCACTGCTACCTCATCTAGATCCAGTGCAGTTTCTTGTTTGTGACCCCTTTCTCTCCTTCATCTTTTTTCCTCCTGCCAGCCGTATTTAGGTCTTGGACTTAGTCTTGGCTTTAGTCTTTGACTTTACCAGACCAAATTGAGTTCTGTTCTCATGTTGGTAATTTTTTATCCTTTTCTGTTGTAGTCTTTACTTCGTCTTGCTTTCTGCAAGTTAAAATTTTGCTGTGAATGCATTTTTCTCCTCTGTTCCATTTTATTTGAATCCCAGGTCACTTTTTTGTCTATTTATCTTATTTTTATCTTCATGGATCTGCTGATTGTTAAATACATGTTCTCATGCCTTCTGTCCCTTCTTTTGCTAGATAATTAACATGACTGAAGTACTTAATTTCTGCCATTGGTATAGCAACTCTCTTCATGCTACTCTCTCTACTCATTCAGCCAGTGGCAAGAGATTGCTTGAGTAGTCTTCCTTCAGATCCTTTCAAAATATTAACTACTACAAAATGGCTATTGCAATAATATCTATAAACTGCTGTTATGTATTTATCTTGTTTATATGAGGTTCTCAGGTTTTTGGTGTACAGACATTGACTGGATGATTTGCAGCTCAGTGCCGTACCTTGCATTTCTCAAAACTGTGTCTGATGTTAGCCATTTGTGAGACAATAGTTTCTGATGTTTCTGACATTTTTTTACTTTGTCTTATTAGGAGGTGATACGATATTTAACTCTTCCAAAATGCAGACGACCTCAATGAGTCTGGCTTGGGATTTTCACACACAAGTTGCTTATTGGGATTGTTATGGCTGTTAGAGGCTGCTTGAGGGGTCCTGTCCTTTTTGGTGGACGTTCTGGTGATCTTTGCATATATCTTGCCTTACTTTAGCTGTCTAGAATTGAGCCTTCTTGTGCCAGTGGAATAACTGGGCACTCTGTAGTGGGGAGAGGGGCTTGGGATGAACTGTTCTGTATTTTAAGGTAAGTTGGACTTTCCTGTGGGGATACTGCTCTCAAGAGAAAGCCTTTATGCAAACTTAAGCAAAACAGCAAAAACTGGATGAAGTAAATCTCATCTTCCATGTACTACATGGCTGTCTGTAGCAATAGAGGACTGGAATTACTGGTCAATATTTCTGTGGCGGTTCATATTACCGTTTTCTTGAAGCATATGTTGCTAACATCCTTCATGTATGTCTTCCTGGAGAATTTAGTTTTGCTTTAACAGAGGAGCTGCATATCATTACCTTCAGTGGAAGGTGTCATAAGCAGTAATGGTTGATTCATAATCACCAGCACATAACTATGTAGAGCAGTATACTTTTTGGAAAGTACAAAGGGTAATTGCATATCTGGCCAATATATCTGTCCATAAGTATTGAAAAATCAGGAGTTGAACTCCCTGCCAATGTAGGAATTTTCAAAGCTTCTGGTTTGGAGACTTTCTCTTACGGGATCGGGGTGCTTACAGGGTTCACGATTTGAAGACTTTCAGTACATGCTTGTTGCAGATTGGCTTCTGGAAAGGAAAGCTTAGATTTTTTTCCTTGGCCTTGTGACTACAGGTACTACTTACATTAGGAAAAGCATCGCTTTCTTTTAAACTCATGAAAGTGCTGCTCCCACTGGAAGGCAGTTAGATTTGGGGGTCTTTCTGCCCTTTTTGCAAACAAACTCTGCTCTGTAAAGTTTGAGATTAAAAAAAAAATAAAAATCAATAAAAAGGAAAGGTTGTTTCTTGCTAACTTGGCTATGCTTTGCTTTTTCCTTTACAGTCTCCTAAGTCTTGTTATATGGCCTTTTATTTGTTGTTTATTTAACAAACATGAATCTTACTTAGAAGAATCCCCTCATCTTCTCTGAGGGTTAATCAAGGGAGAAACTTTCTAATCCATGAAAGCAGGGTGAGGCTGTTTCTATTCTGAAATATTAAATAAAGGAATCAAAGGGAAATAATACCCTGTGATGATACCTCAGGGAAGATTTAATTAAGAAAATGAAATTGCATTAGGAGTGACCCGTTGTGGACTGCCAAAAAGCCAACAGATGAGGGAGAAATTTGTTAGCGGTGTCCGCCCATCAGTAAGAGCTTGCGCAGTGTACCAAGCCTGTGAGATATGCTCAACAGAGTGGCTTAAATTACCTGATTGATTAAGGTAGTCTTTTTAAATTCAGTACTGCAGGGAGCACATCTAGTCTGTGAAATGGCTTGCAAGTTCTGGGCTGGTCATGGCACGTGGCCATGCGTGGGTCAGCACATGCCTCGCTTAGACTTCATACTAATGAGTTGCCTGTGGTTCAGAGATACCAGCTGTTTCCAACCTTCATTGGCTAAAAGGGAGCTGCTGTCTGATGCATGGCATCAGTTGAAGAGTAGTATTTGATAGCCACGCAAACCTCATGTGACGTTGTACCTAGAGCAAAGTGGGTGAGTTCACTAAGGTATCAGCAGGTTTGTGTTGCTTTAAATCAATGGGGTTAATTTTTTTGTGCATGTTGGCCAGAAGCAGTTTTGCACTGACTGAGCCCTGGAGGTGCAAGGGCAGTTAACTGGCTGGCAGAAGATCAGCTGAGGACTGCAGACCTATGTGTGATGGCAGATACTAAGAAAGCAGCAAAAGCTGTTTCTCTTGGGCTCATGTTACCCAAAGTCTACTAGCGGCGTGAAAAGGAAGCAGCTTGCTTCTTCCCACAGTGTGACCAAGTTTTGTAAAGCTTAGCTCTGTGCACTGGGGGAGAGTGCATCCAGGTTCTGCTCTTGCCTCTACAGGTGAGGATTGTTTCCTGATTCACAGCTGAGGATTGAATTGGGAAACTCTGTGGAAAGAGCATATGGACTGAGGAGGAGGGAATGTAGGGAACCTAACATTTGATCCTTTACTCCCCTAGGCAATGCTTTTGAAATACATGTGACTCATGGGGTCTTGAACAAACCAGGGAATGACATTTAACAGATAAAGGCTGCAAGGATGTGTCCAATGTCTGTAATAACACATGTGATTTTGTAAGTCAGCAGTCATCCCTGTGTTAGGGCTGAGCAGTTTCTCTTGTGCCCTGCACGTTGTCTGGTCCCCAGAGGTGTCTCTCAGCCTGCTCTCTGGCAATTATGCAGGCATTCCCTTGCTCTCACCATTAGCGTAATGGCTAGCAAGAGCATCACTTATCCCTTTGCACTTGAGTGACTATTGCTTCTGTAATCTCTTTTGCATTAAACTAATGGCTGACTTGTGTATGCAATTTTTCTCCCCCTCCTCATGTGGTGAGGAGGGTACCTGTCATTGCTTTTGTCCCATTTGTCTGTTATTGCAGATGAAAATAGAAAGAGAATTTGACAAGAAATTAGAGCAACTGTCATATCTTGTTGTGTCCCACAATCTTCTGCAAATCTTACTAAAAGTATGCAAATAATAGAAAATGCCAGCTGAAAAAAGAAAAACACCCCCACATTCAATTACTTTTTTGCCATGTATAATTCCTCAATTGCAAGAAAGCAGATTCTCATCAGAAGCAGTCATTTTATCTGGCTTTTATTTATTTATCTTTCTGTTAGAAGTGATATTTAAAGTAGGTACTTGATAAATGGAGTAGTGACCATTTCCAAGCCATCTGTTAGTAAAGAGGAAGAAAAATTTTGCTTACAGATACAGTACCTCTTCTACTGCAAAGTAACTGATTTTATGGACCTGCTCCATCTTCTCTGGGTTTAACATGTGATTCCAAGAAATAAGCATCTCTTCCCCCCCCCGCCCTGTGGTCAATCCTATTGTACCCTTCTGTTGGCCATCTTTTTTTCAAATGTAGTGCCTGTAGATGAGTCCTTACTAGTCCTGTTCTTGGGGAGTAAGTTTTATAGAGCACAAATGACTGCTTGCTGTCTGTTCCAGGAGAGCACAGAAGTACAGAGCTGGAGGTGACCTGTAGAGGCAGGAGCAACCATAGCTGCAGCGCTTGCCAGGAACTCACGTAGCTGCTCTCAAAAGCTGCTCAGGATGGAGAGCTTACAGGCTCCTGTCAAAGCATGTACCTGTGCTGCTGTCTTTATTGTTAGGAAGTTTTTTGTAACGTCTAAGCTGACTCTTGCTGTGGTGTGGTCAGTCCTATCCTCTGTGGGCACAAGAGAACATACTATTATTTCTTCACAGTAGCATCTTAAATACTAAATGGTGTCACTTGCACTGTTCTTTCCACTCCGTTTCCTGTCTTTTTTTTTCCACGTTTTTGCTAACCAGTCCCAGTTATATATATATATATATATATATACACATACATATATATGTGTATATATGTGTGTGTATATATATATATATATATATATATATATATGGGTTGTGTTTTCCTGAGTTTTGCTCTTTCCTGTGTCTCTTCTCTGGACTTGCTCCAGTTGGCTCATCTTTTTCTTCAAATGCAGTGCCCAGGCAAGGATGTAGTACTGCAGCTGAAGCTTTGCTGATGCTCAGTAGAGTGGAAGGATAACTCCGTATGTTATGTAGGCCACAGTCTTGTTTATCTGTTCCAGCCTGCTCGTTTGTCTTGTGCTCAGTAGCTTGACTCTGTTGACTCATGTTCCAATTGTCATCCCCTTTTACCAATGGATCCTCTCTGAGGGCTCTTACCTGGCTAGATGTTCTCCTTACTGTATTTATGCAGTTATTTCTGCCTGTGTGTACAACTTCGCACTTCTTTCCTGTTTTTTCCAATTTCTCCAGTTTGTCACAGTAATACTGGATATGAATCCCATCCTTTACGTTTGTGGTCTGCCTTGGTTCCAGGTGGTCTACAGACTTAAGTTGACTCTTTTCTGTCATCCAGTTAAAGGCAGAGCAGGACTAGCCCACAGAATGCATCCAGGTATGTGCTATATGCTCATGTAGAGCTGATAACTGCTGGATACAGCTCTCCCAAGTTTTCCATCCAGCCTAAATTAACTTCACCTAGATCATGTTTTCCAAAATTTCTTAAAGAGAATGTTGAGTGAGACTATATAAAAAACCTTATTTAAAGTCAAGGTATAAAGTATTAGTGCTTTCTCCCGAGCCACAAAAACTGTTTTTTTGATGCAGAAGGAAATTAAATTGGTTTAAGGTGATTTGTTCTTGATGAGTCTGTTTCTTGTTATTTCCTGTCCCCAAACTTGATGCTCTTTTTGGATTTGGCCCACTTGAAGAGCTCTTGGGATGTCTCATCGGAGTAGATGCCTTCCAGAGGGATTATGGTCCAGGCTTATTCTTCTTTGTCTAGACTTTGCAGTCTCTGGGGCAGGCTCTGGGTTTACCCCGTGTCCTGGAGAAGTATCTGGTAAATCTTGAGCCCTCCTGAAATCTAAATATTAAGATTATTTTTTTTTTTCCGTCTCCTCGGGGACTATTGCAAGATCCAGAAAGTTAATAAACTGTCCAGGTGCATAGTGTGTTAGCTGCTCCTATGATCTGTGCAGCAGTTGCCAGCTAGAAAAAGAGTATTTGGTACTATTACCTGGAATATTTTGCATATTATTTAGATTGCACCCAAGTAGAAGGAACACTGCTACTGCAGATAAACAGAATCTTTTTTCCTCCCAATACCTCATGCATTTGTAGCCAAAAGAATGAGCTAGGGAGAAAGTGGAGTCCACTATATAGCATAAACTTTATTTTATTATGATATGGTTAAAATGAAATTACTGTAGTTTTATGATCTGCTTTTTCCCCTACTGTGTGTGTGGGGAAAAAAGTCTATATGGATAAAAAGTCTCAAAGCGTTTTCTAGATACCTGTTTATAGTGAGAAAGTAATGTGTGAAAAAGAAACAGAATTAAAGTTGCGGCATCTTGGTGAATCAGGTTGTCTTAGTATAGCTGTTTTGCAGGGCTTCAGCCTGTCCCCATCAAGGTGGATGTTGGATCCCAGCTGTTTTCAGAGAGCAGAAGCACTAAAGGATATAAATTCATTTTTAAGGTGTATTTTTAAAAAAACTCGTTTGTGAGCTGAATCTATGATTTCTAAAATCTATTCTCATCTAAAATATACTTTATTTACTGAATGTTATTCCATCTAAAATACACTTTACTGAAAGTTATTTTAGCACTTTGTAGTTGTGGAAAGCTTTTACTGGTCCTTCTCATTTTGTACAGTGCAGCTTAGCTGCCTTATTAAGTTTATTTCTTGCCAGAACTCTGAAAATAGTGTTAACATGCCTCACAACTTGGTTTATCAGATGTAAGGCAGGTTTTCTGCCTGCACATTAACACTGTAAGTACGGAAGAGTTGATTACGTACCTAGTTTTGTGAAAAGCACATTGGAATACCCTCTAGTATACAAGAAAACGAGTAGACCTCTTAACATTTCAGAAGAAGGTCTCTGCAGCCTGAGTGGAGTTACAGCAGGATGGGTTTCAGACAGTTGGATATCTGTACTGTTTTTCTCTGACAAAGCCTTTGGACTGATGGATCTGCAAAGTTTTCCCTTCTGTAAATTTGTTGTTGAAGAGTTTAGCTCTTCCTTTTTTTTTTTTTTCCCTGAAGTCTATCAGCCTGAGGAAGATGATGTGTTTCTTCATATTTTTAGTGTTTGTTTCCATTTCTTTCACAGAAAATTAACTGGTTGAATTTGAAATCTCTAGTCTTAGTCTTCAC
Organism: Pandion haliaetus; assembly: GCA_013401275.1. Lineage (NCBI taxonomy): Eukaryota > Metazoa > Chordata > Aves > Accipitriformes > Pandionidae > Pandion > Pandion haliaetus. Next base: position 152,933 of record VYZV01021614.1, on the reverse strand, counting down.
TCAAGTGCATTTGTAAAATACAAAAATCTTTGTGCTTGTGAGTTATAAAAGGCTGCAGATTGTCGTGCTGGGTGCAGAGCCATCAAGTGTGGAGAACTGATATGATTAGGAGATACAATATACCTTGCATAAAATGTAGTAGATATTTTATTTGACAAGTTTTAACATTAATTCAGGAAGGGATTGCTCTTCATGATGGGTCTTTAAACATTCATTCATATGTTTCCTTATTCAGAGCTTTTATTATTGGTGATTCGAGTTTCATGCAACACTTACTGTTTGCTGTGTTCAGCAAACTTACTTTGTCCCTGATCTGGCAAAGACTTAGCCATATCTTTAATTTTGAAGCAAGAAGACTATGCGTGCTCATTAGAGAGACTCTGCTTAAAATTAATTTGAATGGGCTAAAGCAGAGTTTGTGTCTAACAGATTTTGCTCAGGGAGAATAAGTGCTTGGGATTTAGCTACTGGAAGGATTTAAGATACCTCATAAGTCCTTAAAGTAATTTAGTGGTGGCTTTTAGTTATAGCTTGTCCTTCTTTTCATTTAAAAGATGCAGGAAAAATAAATACCAGATTTTAAAGCAGAGGGGAAATGAATGCAAGTTTTCGGTATCCACCATTCACTTTAAAGAGATGCTTAGGTGGTTTGTTTTTTTTTTAGTTATTTTCTTTAGAATTGAACTTCAGCTCCTTAGTAGCTTGTTTAATCAAGGCCTTAATCTGACCATCTATGTATGTCACGGATCATTGTTTAATTCATTTATCTTATTAAACCACATGCATTTTTTGCAGCTTTTAGAGTTAATAGTTTTTTCCTGCCTTCTGTGCTTTTTGAAATTATTTGTCTTGGAAAAATTCTTGGGCAAGGTTTTCTGGTATCTAGATATGTGAAAAATTTAAGATTCTTTTTTCACATATGTTGTTTGTCACTTTGAAGCCCTTAACTACATTGGTTCTGAGAACATCGCTAAAAGAAGTGACCTCTCAGAAAGCATTGTGCAAATTATTGGTAAATGTTGATGGTTTAACGATGACCTCAGTTCTTGTCACTTCTCTTGTTTGATTTGCTAATATTTCAAACCGCTTGGTTTTTCAAGGAAGAATTTTTCCTCCCTGGCTTCTCTTCCTCCTTTCTTGAGTCTGCGGTGAAGATGCGAGGCTGGATCTGACATGATCTCCATGGCAGCACACATTAGTTTCCATGGCAACATATTTCACAAACAACCCTACAACTTTGCTACAGTGTCAAACAAAAGGGAGAAGCCTGACTGTTGGAGCAGGCTCTGATCAAGGTTAAAATTAAAAAGGGGGGGAAGGGAGGAAACATGGAAAGGGGCTGGGTGACATAATGACTTCTTGCAATTTGTCCTTCTAAAACTTTTGCTCCAGGGTAAGCACACCATTT
>VYZV01021614.1:138668-150922 GCA_013401275.1 Pandion haliaetus | reverse complement strand
CTTGTAATGAGAGGGTTTGGGAGTGTGAGCAAGGATAGATTGGTGTATTCAGTGGTCTGTTCCGTTATTGGGGTTGTGCACATCCCCCCTGTCTCTGAAAGATGCAGTTCCACATGCATAGGAAGAGAAAGATTGCATGATTACATTTATGTACATTTATAACCAGCCTACACTATGCTTCCATTTTTTATTAAAAAAAACCCCACGTAATGCCTGTGATAAACTACTAAGCTTCCAAAATACTAATATTGAAATTCCTCTGTAGCTGAGGTGCTGTCTCCAAACACTTAGGAGGGTTGATGTGGAAATTGAGACGCTCTTATTTAACAGTCTTTCATGGTGGTTTTGTTGTGCCATGCCTAGGCATCACAGGGGACTCAGTCCCTTCCAGACTCACAACCCACAAAACCTGTCTTTGGTTGATTCCTGCTCAGGTTTCAGCTTCCTTCCTGCCCGTAAGACTTCCCAAACCCAATCAGTTGTTCTCAATCTTGAATTAGCTGTGCAGCAGTGGTCAAGCTCATGGATCCTTCTTAAAGAGTCTTAGGTGGTTTTCTGTCCCAATCAAAAGCAGCTTCTCCAGCTATGTCTTCCATGTTTTTAAGCTTGTATTCAAAGACCTGTGATCCAGGCAGGGTTTAGTGAGGCAGGGTAAACTAGACTCACATCTGGGTGTTTTGTATGTTTGACCAGGATAGGATTGATGTGGATGGCTTGCCAGTATTATGATTTCAATATGTATTCCCAGTACCTTTCTGTGAACAGTGGTAATGTCTTGCTTTCTTCTTCTGCTTTGCCTCAGAGTGTTAAAATTGCAATGTGGCCTCACTGCTGAAGAGCTACCAACATATCCATCTGAATGAAAACTGTGAATCTGTTCCATGGGTTGTAAAAATAAACTTGTTTCATTGAGCTTTCATGTATCAAGAGATTTGCAAATGTAAAAATGGAATATAAAGGAAAGGGATTTTGAATAATTCCTTAATCTGGTTTTCAGTGGTCAGGATGTTCAGCTGCATTTTCTGTCTTCTCCCTAATCGCTTTCATATTAAAGATTAATTGCATATCATAGAGAATCCTTGATTAAGCCAATGAAAAGTGAGAGCATAGATCTGTTCATTAGAAGCAGCGTGAGGAATAATAATGAGCAACCGCCAGGCTTCCTTGTCTACCTTAAAATAGACACATAAAGGACATGTATTTCTGTGATGCTCCATTTGCTGTTATTAAACAAAAAAAGAATCATTTACAGTTTTTCCGGGAAGATTTCTTATTAACTAAACACAATGAATTACTCTGCTCCATACACCTCCTGTGGTGTAGGTTTAACAAAGAATGGAGTTGATGTTTTACAAGTGTGTTTTGCTTCTGACTCCAATAGAATCAAACAGGGTGATTTATGAAGGCATTTTTATTTTAGACTTTGTAATTTTTAACTAGGACTTCCTCTTTTGCTACGTGCCTCTCTGCAATGGTTTCTGTCCTGAGTTCTAGGGTACTGCATGTGACGCTGAATTTGCTTCCCATTGCTCAAGTAAACAAGTACGTGTGTACGATTTTACCCCCAGAGTATGCTGCACTTGAGCTGTCTGCTGGCCTCTGTAGAGAAAGAATATCAAAGGGGTATGATGTAGCAAGGGCAATGTCAGGAAATATGTCAACAGCATGGACTATATATGCCAAAGTTAAATGAGAGTCACTCTGTCAAACTGCTTTGCTTTGTATTACAATGAGATTTGTTTGTGAGGCAAAATGGTTGTTAGAGGCACACTTTTGTTTCTAATAGGTGCTGGTACTGCAGCTGATAGATTCCTATTCAGCAGTAAGTAACATGTGGCTGTTACTTGGAGGGAATGATTTCTTTCCACTAGTATACTGAATGAGTTTGTCCTGAACCTGTGAGCAAGAGTCATCAGGCTGTAATCATACTTAGTATTGCTCATAGTCTGTAGCAGTGATTCTGAAACCTCTTGGAAATGGATAATTGTCTGAATTTCTCATGGACTGTCTTGGATTCTTCTCAAATTTTTAAGAGAAAACCCCATTAGGCTATGTGTGAATTAAAGCCAGTCTCATCCACCCCATGCCAGTCATTGGAGAAATGTACTTCGGGAACCTCTAGCAGAGTGTCATCTTTGTCTGGAATGAACTACAAAATAGAAGGCCTCTGGGTTGGCTTTCTTGTTCCAATGGATTTGTTTTTTCCTGCCTAAGGCTTAGAGATTCAACAAGTAGAACAGAAATGTCTGATGCTGAAAAAGCAGCTGAGTTACTCCCCCTTCAAAGGCCTATACAATCAAATCACTGTAGAATGGGAAGTCATTGTCCCAAGACTCATCTGATGCTGGTTCTGCACACCTTCTCAAGTATGGGCCTTAGCCCCCATTGTTTTGCTTATGTTGTAGGGAGGATTAACTAGATTTGTGTCAGAATATATGAAGGTGGTCGGGTACTAAGAAAACTTCTTGGAGTTGAAGTCCTTTACTAACCCAACAGGTGGGCAGCAAAGCTGAATTCTTGGTTGAGAAGATAAATTATCCCTATGGAGTAATTAGCAACTGACAAGGTGACTGGTTCCAGACCTCTTGAAACAGAAGGCTGTTTCATGATTAAAGAGATGTGGTCATCGGTAATGAGTCAATACAGTTTTTTCCATTGATTGAAAAGTAGCAATTAGGAATAGCTGGTTATTGAGTAATCTATGTTTGCATACCTTCTTTTGCTATCATTGGACTTTATAGATCAGTTTTTAACACTTTTCTGCTCCTCCTTCCTGCCTTTTTTGAACTGACATGAGTAGTACGCCGAAGGGAATAGCTAACCTATTTATCTTCCATTTCTCATGAAGTCTCTAGGCAGCATATTCTAATAGCCTTCATCTTCCAGAATGTCTGTACTATATTCAAAAAGATTAAGGGAAAGAAACTTCAGTCTTGGTAAAAACTTAAACATAGATGTTGGCGATAATAAACCTTCCAATTTAATTTAACTCTGCTGAAAAATTTGAACCAAATTGAATTGTGTGGATGGCTGGTCAGGTTGTCACAGGTCTAGTTCACGTGTGCGTATATAATTGAACTGTGTGGTTTTACATTTCAATTTTTTTGATGCAGACTAAAGGGATCCCTTGAATTTCAAAGTTTACTTCCTTTTTTATTCACAAACAGTGGAGAGTCCCAAAACACGTTGGGTTTACTTTATCTGCTTTCTAAAGGTTTCTAAAATAGAGATACTGTGATTGTCACTTCACAGTTTTTTTGCCAATGTACCCCTAAAGGCATTGTTGTTTTTAAAAAATGATGAGATCTCTGAACAGTGATACAGTATAGAGAAGATTTTGAAAGGATGGAAAAATTCAATGTCAAGAGTTAGATGAGAGAAGGACGTAGTTTAAGTGACAGCAAGGGAGTTCAGTTGGTGATGAAAGTTGTGTACACTGTATAGTCGCTGCAGGGACTGGTTTGTGAAGATACAAGAGTTAGGTTTTACCTAACTTCTGCAGGTACTGTTGGCAGTGGGATCATAGTGGCATAGTTGGTCCTGCAAAAGTCACTGGTGAAATGGCACGTGCTCAGGTGGCAGACCTGTTCAAAGTCCTGTCTACCGCAGCAGATACAGGACTGGTGGTAAAAAGTGATGAAAAGTGTGTGCTTCAGTTTTGTAGCTGGGGGTGGTGGTGTATTTGGTTCCTGCCCCTGTCCACCATGTGGGGGTTTGGTTGTTTTTGTTACACTAGCTTAACTAAAATGATGACGGAAAAAAAATGATGACGGAAAAAAACCCCAACTAGTTAAATCCCTACAGTCTGCTGTGAACACGGGTGTATCAGTCTAAAAGAAGTTAATGCTGCAGCAGCTTGCTTGGGTGCTGCAGGGAGCTGAGTTGTTCAAACCTCATTTACATCAGTATGAGAAGAGTTGCATAGGTATGGCTGCCGTGTGTGTTCCATGCTGGTTTCATCTGAGGAGCTCAAGGAATATGATAAATTTATCTTCACTGTAGGAGTCCGTTTCCATTTTACTGCAGAAAAGAAATGAGGCTTTAATGGGTGGAGAGGTGAATCTATCTGGTCCTCTTCTGGTCCAGAAAACTGACACCACTCTTTCACTGTGCACAACCGATAACATACAGTCTTGTGAAAGGTTGAGTTTTGCACAGTGCTCTGGGTGAGAAGGGGCAAATAGGCTAGGGAAGAAGTGGGAGAGGACTGGATAGCCCTTCTTAATGTGGGTGTTCTGCTATCTTCTGAAAGAGAACAAAAGTCATCTGCTTGGTAGAGACTACTCCAGCTGCTGTACCTTGCTGTACCTTTATGCAAGAATCACACTGCTGCTCGTGTTCTTAAACTAATGGATTGGTTTCCACTCATGCACTTGGTCTTTTCTCTGTTTCCCTGGGTAAGGCTCTGAGCAGGTTCTGAGGCAGAGTTTTTGATCATGAGCTCAGATTTGCCACAGGAAAACTAGGAGGAGCTAAGTCATCTTCTGACTTTTTGTCCTGTGCAGGAAGCCTGGGGCCACTGCTCCTGTTCTCCTCAAATGAACTCTGGACTCGTCCCTCCATTCTGCCTGCGAAACATGTTTAAGATTAACCACTGAAACTGGATTTATTATTGTTTGTACAGCTCAGACCTGTATTTTGTCTTCTTTGACTTGCTTTTGATGTTCTGGTAGAGCAAGGCACTTTTGGAACATCTACTGTGTTTTTACCTTCCTCCTTGACTAGGTCCTTTCCCTCATACAGCTCTGTTTGTTTTGTTCAGGCTATCCACGTCTTTGTGCAATGCAAGAGTAGGTAGAAAGGAAAATTTATATTGATTCTACCCTTTAGTGTTTGACAGCAATTTTTATTTTTAGCCACAGGAACGTACAATGGGAGCTTTTCTCTACGACTAAAAACATCCTAAAGAGTTTTCACTGGTACATATTGGGACATGGCCAGAGCAAGAGAATACTCCTTTCTGCAGGGCCCCAGATGTGACTATCTTCTCTCTCTCTCTTTTATAAGTGAAAAAAGAATGCCATTAAGGTCAAGGGAAGACATCTGGGGAGAAAAGATTTGTAATGGCTAAAAGACCTCATACAGATCCCTGGTCTATCCTCTCACAAAACCTGCAAAAGACCATTTAAAAACTAAATATAGATGAGAGATAACAAAAGGTGGGGAGGTAAAATAAGGGAAGAAATTAGCAAGGTTGCATAGATTATCTGCGTGCAACCATTAATTTAAGAATAGAGATCTGTAATTTTCATTTATTTTTCAGAAAATTTAGCATCTCTAACATATATTCTTCAAGAAGATTTCAGTATTGGGGGGAATAATGTGATTTCTCACCTGCACAATTAGAGCAAAATAGTTTGCTTTAGTTTAGTTTACTTTACCCAGATCAAAATGTTTTGACCTCAGCATTGAGTCGAGTCTGTTGTCTCGTCTCTTAGGAATATTGCTTGTATGTTAATGGATGGACGCCAGAAAGTAGAAACTTTCACATTTAAGGAAGTCAACAAATCCAGAGATTTGCATTTGATAGTTTTAAAATAGCTTATCAAGGTGTCCTCCAGGCCACTAATATCCCTTTTAATATATATCAGAGCCCTGGAGATGTTCAGGAGAACTAGAAAAGTGAACTGTTTTCTAAGTATTTAAGAAGGGTGAATGGTACAACCCAGCTATGTGTTTGTCCTTTGCCTGTTTTTTACGCTAAGCAGAGATGATGGAATGCCTGAGATGTGTTTAATACAGCTGTAAGAAGGGATAGCTTAAGGAAAGCTAGCCCATGTGGGTGTTCACTTGTAGAAAAAAAAAAAAACCAAACCATGTCAAACTGGCCTTTTTTTCTTTTTTCTTCATGACATTTTAAGCCTGGTTAAGAAAACTTACACAATTGATTTAATATACCAAGACTACTATGAGGCATTTCTCTTGCTGCTGTACAACATTTTGATTGAGAGACTAGGTTGATACAGAATCAATGTGACATGTTAAATAGATAAAACCTGTATAACTGAGGTCTCCAAACGTAGCGGTAAATAAGAAAAACTGTTACTGACATAAAGAAGGCTACCCCTTCTTTCTGTGCTGTGTCCTCTTCATGTGCTGACAGGTCAGGAAGGTTTTTGACAGTGGAATTTGGAGAAGAGCCACGAGGAGGAGTGATGAACTGGAGATACTGTGCCCCTTTATCTGTTGATATGTTTATCTTATCAAAGAAAACTTAAGTGGTGACTTGAACATAGTCTTAAATACATACAGAGGAAATACAAATTTGAAGCAAAGGTATGACACCCTGAGGACTGAGATTGTAACAGGTATTTTTCATTTATGCTGTAATTAACAATTCAAGTAATTCCTCAAGGTTTGCATGGCTTTCACCACATGTGAAATCGTAGTCCTTTTTGTATATTTCTCTAAAATGTATACTCAGGGAGGCATACAGGAATTAATTAATTAAAAAAAAAAAGTCTTCCCTTTTGGCGAGACAGGCTAACCCTGTTTCCCCCAGTGAACCCTGGGTTCTTGGCTGAACTGCCTCCCACTAGACTGCCCGTTCTCCCTGTTCACTGAGTGCAGTGAGATGTAATGTGGCTGGGAAGATCAGCCCATTGGGGGAGAATAAGGTCGGGAGGTGCTACTGGGAGGCTCTGCGGGATTGTATGTGGCCTCAGGGCCAGTTTAGACCCAATTCAATTTAATGTCAAACCAGTTTAAATTAAGACTTCTCTATTTAGTCCAAGATGCTAATGCATTCAGCTGGGGAATAGTGAAATATTTAATATCTGAAACTAGCGCTTTCTAAATGCTTTATCCTGTCGAAAATGCTGATATTTTGAATTTTTGCCCTAATTAGAGATGAAAGCAAATGTCAAAACTGGGATGTTCTAAGGAGTGGTAGTTCTGTGTTTTATTCATTTTTACAGAAAAGCTCACCTTAAAAGCTAAAATCACTCTTTTATAATCGTCATCAAGACAGTTGAGCTTCTACCTGTCTTTAAACACTAGACTTCAGTTGGGCTGCTTAAAATTAAGCATATATTCAAGTACAGTGCTGAACCGGGCTTGATTTTAGAGAATGAGCTGTTGCCCTATTTGTGTGCTTGCAAGTCTTATGAGGAGCGGCTGAGGGAGCTGGGGTTGTTTAGCCTGGAGAAAAGGAGGCTGAGGGGAGACCTTCTCGCTCTTTACAACTACCTGAAAGGAGGTTGTGGTGAGGTGGGTGCTGGTCTCCTCTATCAAGTAACTAGTGATAGGATGAGAGGCAATGGCCTCAAGTTGCAGCAGGGGAGGTTTAGATTGGCTATTAGGAAAAATTTCTTCACTGAAAGGGTTGTCAGGCATTGGAACAGGCTGCCCAGGGAAGCGGTTGAGTCACCATCCCTGGAGGTATTTAAAAGATGTGTAGATGTAGCACTTGGGGACATGGTTTAGTGGTGGACTTGGCAGTGTTACGGTTGATGGTTGGACTCGATGACCTTAAAGGGCTTTTCCAACCTAAAGGATTCTATGGGTGAGAAGGCTGAGAGGAGAGGTAAGGCAGTGGCATGTTGAGAAGAGAGCACAGCATATGTAGGACAATAAAGTCCCAATAAGTGCGAGATAACACTAAAGGCACTGGACTTGTTCACCACTGAAGGTAAAAGGGTACAAAGTGGGTGAGTAGCTCAGGAGGCTGAGGCAGTCCTTCTGCATCTCTTTTGCCGTGTTGAGAGTCCTGGCTGTTCCTGAGCAGAAGGAGGGAGATGATCTGCCTGTGCTCCCCAGGGGCTGATGGGCACAATGTCCTGGGCAGTGCCCAGGGCTGATGCTAGGGGTGCAGCTGGAGATGTCCTCGCCTTTGCAACCTGGGGTGCATGGCTGAGCTCCTACTGGGGTGTCCTCCTAAACCTGTATCATATGGGAGCTGGGCAACAACTAGGAGGTATAATGCACCAGGATCAGTGGGTTAAAAAGGCACCGGTTAGTACGGGTGAATTGGCGATAGCTTACATAACGCTTCTTTGTGGGCACTTTAATATTTAATGTTTGCTATAGCATAAATGGAGCTTGCAGGCAGCTGTACATTAGCTGCATGAATTTTTAAGGCAGGGGGTGGGGGGGTTTAGAAGGCAGGAATGTCACAGAAGCTTCCTAATTGGCACATACCCCAGTAGAAACCAAAATGTGAAAAATTAAGTGACTGCCCTAATTATCAGAGACTCCTAGGAATACATTGTGCTGGGAGATATTCCTTTTTCATTTCATGCACTGCTTTAAAAATAAGCATTGGGCAGAGCATAACAAGGCTTTTAATTAAAAGGCTATGCCCACACAGCAACTTCTCACTGTGGTGCTAGCTGGTGAAGGGAGCCATGAGGGGTGAAAACATCGCTTTGTGTCCACAAAAGATGGAGCTAATAATCCGTTGATAACCAGTGGCTCTTAAATGTGTTTGCTACAGTGACGTGAGCTCTGATTCTGACTGGCAGCAGTGTGCGTGGTAGGTTTCTTGTAAGGATGAATACTTCTGGGTGCTTCTGCCCCCGAATTGCCTTTGCCCTCCTGCTCCCCTGCAGGTACGCAGGAAGAGATGCGCACCTTCTGTTGTCCTGAGTGCCAGCCTGCCCTGAACTCTGGTGACTCTACCCCCAGCCTGTACCAGAAGGTAAAAGTTGTAATTGTTTAAGCCCGTAAGGCTTGTAAGATGTGAAAGACAATGGTTAAGTTGTGGTAATGGACAAGCATGGCGGTGTATTACACAGATGGGCAGTGTCACAGCAAGGTAATGAATAGTAGGCAGAAGGGTACACTGAGGAGTGTATGAATTCTGTTGTTAGTAACTGTGAAGTTCCTCTCAACTTGCGAAATGTGCCATTTAGAGGCAAGGATGTGTCGTGTATTAAGAGAGAGTACCTAACTTGAATAAATGGGTAGCTATTTTGTTTGCACCGTCACATAAAAATCTGGTTGCAATGACCTGTTTTCTAACCCACCTGCTGTTCCTTCTAGGTTTTTCTTTTACCTCCAGCTTCTCCCTACTCACATGACTTACCTTTTTTTGCCTCTGAAGTATCTTTGCTCTCCCGTATCTCCCCTACAGTACTCCAGTTTCTTTGGCAAGTTAGCCAAGAGGACTGTCACGTGGCAGTTGGCTGGCAGGGTCCGGTATCTCAAATCTGTTTGATAGAAACAGAGCTTCACAAGCTGTATGTTACATATGTAACTTTTTAAAGGTTTCTTAAACATCCCCATAGCAATAGTCCCAATTAATGGAGCATGATATTAATTTGCCAATGAACTGTGTTTTCCTGAATGCAGTGTTTTTATTTGGGCAAAAATAATTGATGTTGTCATGGTCCTGTCAGAATGCAGAACAGATGTCTACATGTGCACATATTTGAGATGGGAAAACTGAAAAAGTAGAGTTCTGCTGAGTTTTTGAGTATCCGGCACAAAGTCTGTTTTTTAGAGTAGGGGTTTTTGAATGACTGGCTTAACAGCAGTGTCACTGAGGTCAGAGAAATTTTATCCATTGACTTCTCTGGGAAGAGATTTTGGTAAAATGTGGAGTGCTTTTTGGAAAACATTGCATTTTAATGGGACAACAAATACATGTTTGTGTATGTGTTCATATAATGTATATATGCATAATAGCTGTATACTAGAGCTGCTGAAAAAAAAGAATATTGTGGTCCTGTTTACAGGCAGAGAGAGAGAGATGCCTGGCTACGTAAGCAAGATGAAGAAATTTTCAATTTATTTCTTGATTTGCCAAAAAATGCTTCAAGGACGTAAAGTTTGGAAGAACTAGCAAGTTGGGCCTGTTTTCATGAGTTCAACCTACTTTAGTTCAAGGTTAGAGTAATCGAAAACCCTCTGTGTGATAAGAAATTTGAGTAAGTTTAATAATAGATAACTGTGATCAGCATGCTGTGTAGTAATGAAGTTCCTTGTAAAAATGCGAGAGCAGCTGTATTGGATCAGAAGGAAAAGTCCCCCTTGTGCAGTACCTGTCTCATGAGCCAGTAACATGTTTAGTTAATGAAAGGTAGAAACATCACAGGCTTTGTAATGGTCCTTTGCCAGTACTCTCTCAACTTGCAGTATATTGTGGCTCAGGAACTTCAAGTCTGTATTGTCTAATAACTCTTAAGGGATTTCTATTAATTCATTCAAATATAGTTGCATTTTTCCGCTTTATCCCTCTTAACTCTTTTCCCCTTCTCACCACCAAATTTCTCACAAAAATGACATTTCCATCCTGAGGCATACGTACTCTGAAATTGCAGTTTCTGGCTGCCAGAGAGATGTGATGGTGTGATATTGCTACTGCATGCTCTAATTCAAACAGCTGTGATTTGCTGTTTTTGAAAAAAATGTGATTTCAATTAGTTCGGAATATTTCTTTAGAAGAAAGAAAACAGTAACAGAAAACTTAATATATTCACCCAAGTTGCCTAAATCTTTATAAATGGTATGAACAAAACCATACTACGTAATCAAGGATACAGTGTTCTCCTTAATCCGGTTACACTACACTCTAATTGAGTAAGTAATCAACCTGAAACATCTTGCCCTAAGCATGAATCTCAGACTCTCACAGAGTGTAAATGTCACATAGAGAGTCTGGTAACTGATAACACTGTGGGCAATACCTCTATATAATTTGTTCTTTCAGTTTTGCAGCAATCTGACGCAGAGCTCTTTCCACCCAAATTTGTGCTTGTGCCTTATCATTTTGAATGCGATAACACTCGGGGTGCCCGGACTACTTCTCCCTCTCCTCCCCTCCCCAAGAGAATTTATTGATCTGATATGAAGGTAGGAAAAACATATCTCGGGAAGAGGCTGGCAAAGCTCCATGGAAGATGAGATAGCTGTGTACATGTATGACTGCTACCTGGAGGCAAAGAAAGCCACATTCAGCCTATGAGGTGTAACAAATACAGCTGTTAGACACTCATATGCCTCTCCTGTTTATCACTAGAAAGTATCTGATTGTGTTGGAATCGAAATTTCATCCACTGACTCTTAGATTTAGGAAAGATTGTTCCATCAGTGATGTTTGTTAAAAGATAATCTGGGTGTCCAATTATTTCTTAAGTCAAGCACTTAGAGATATCTTGTTCTTGAAAGCAGAATAAACACTGTAGAATGCTGTTTGATAGCGCCTGGACTAAGCACCAGACATTAATATCATAATACTCAGTCCCTCTGTCCCTCTCCCAGAAACTTCTCTTCTCTAAGGTCTTTTATTAAATCTGGACTTCGGCCCTTCTCCCTCCTTGCTTAATGGAAGATAGCTGCCTGAATTGCAGACCACAGGATTCACCTCCCCATAGGTGTGACTGGTGCTGTTTTCAGTGGAAGATTTGCTTAATGCACTTGCAAGCTGCATTGGAACCCATGCTGCTGGTTTGGTATACCTTAAGCCCAGTTGTCAAATGGTAATAGTTGGAAACGTGGGCTGTCATAATGTATTGTGACCTGGGATACACTCTCTTAATGAGCTGAGGGGCTGGAAATATAATTGGGCATATGAGTTTATGTAGCAGCCTTGTCATCATCTTGAGAGGTCTGCCTGGCTTTTCAGATGTATTTTAAAGAATAGAGCAAAGCTTTCTCTATTAGAAGAATAACCTTTCCCCTTGCAGTGGGGAGTGAAGGATTTCAGATGTTGGAAGTCAAAAGGACATTTGGGTTTCCTGCATTCCAACAGTAAAAGGGAGGCTTTGAAGCACTGTAGGACATCACCAAGTTTTTTTTCCTGATAAAGAAGCTCCAGCTGAGGTCCCTTGTTCACAAGGATCAGTGTTATTTGCACAGCATCAAAATTGAGTTAGTCCACTGCAGTGAGACAAGAGCAGACTGTAATATAAGGTTTTTTTCCTCTACAAGGCCTGGAAATAACACTGGCTGTGACAATAGACTGCCAATGTTTAGAAGTACTGTATTTCAGATCTGTTCACTGCGTTGCCCAGGCTTTTAGTTTTCCCATAATTATTACCCAGACAACGTTTGGCAACCAAACTGCTCATTTAAGTGCTTGTTCTGTATATTTTAAAGGTTCTGTTTTTCTTTTTAACAAATATTTTCTTTTTAAATACCAAATAAAAAACATCTAGTGATGCTTAAAATAGACACGAAGAAACAACAGGCAAGAGAAGTCTGTCCTGGAGGTGGTTCGAGATACAAGTTGGAGATCTTGCCAGTCTTCTCAGCACTGGCAGAAGTGAAGTTTGCAGGTGTTTTCTTGCCTGATCTAGCTGCCGGTTTTCTGC
>VYZV01021614.1:117500-137767 GCA_013401275.1 Pandion haliaetus | reverse complement strand
CTGCTAATGTGGAAGTCAGGCACCTGGGAAATGAGAGTTAAAAGAAGTGAAATAACAACCAAACCCAAGAAGGGTAAAAATTGCGCTGTGAAGTTTAGAATGATCTAGTGATTGCGACGTGGTACTTGATGCCTTAAGAGGAAATTTGAGTCAGTACCACAAGACAAGGGGCAGATTCATTTTCTCAAGAAACAGATACTAATTATCAAATTCATTTAAGGTTGTGCAGTCAAAGCCTTATAGTTGTTTTCCTGACTACTCAAATGTTTATGCCATGTGACAAAAAGGCACTGTATTCGGGTTCTGTTAGTGAATGCTGAATGTTAACAAGTGTCTCTGTTATTACTGAGACAATGAAAATAATGAGTCATACAATAGATACAAATACATCAGACACCTTGGAAACAATCAGGAGAGCCAGTGATTATACTCCTAAGTGAGAAAACATGAGTGGCAGATACATAGTATGTAAAACCCGACTCTCACAACTCTGGTACATAAATGCGGTTGTTATACAAAATCTCAGTGTCAAATGGCAGTAAGTTAAGCTTCAGAAAAAACTATCTTGGCTGTGTTTGGGCTCATTTATCCCCTGTGTAATTCAGCGTCACTTGAGCCTTACTGAGGGGAGCGTGGAATATTGCAAACCTCGTCAGAGTTGGGATCATGATCTCAGATATATGTAGGCCAGTTGAGCATATAGCCATTGCAAAGACTGAACAGGAACTGGCATCTGTCTCCTGTGGTGCTTATGTTTTACACATTGAATTCTCTTCTGGGTGAAAAACAAAGCACTAAACAGTCGTGTTAGTGGAAACAGGCTTAATTCCTGGTATGAATCCATCAGACAATTTTGTATGTGGATTATTCTTTCATGCGCAGCATTACCCCTAAATGAGGAGCAACTCTTTCTCTATAATCTGTTCAAGTATGGTCTCCCATATGTTTTCATCTGTGGTGTTCATGTTTATGGCAGATTTGAGGTGTTCTGATGACAGATGGGTTTACAAGAATAAAGCGGGTTTTTGCCTTGTTGCAAAGACAGTGATTCAGAGCTGCTTCAGGGCTACACTTGAGATGAATATTTGCCTTTGATCTGCATGCATGACATCTGTTGACGTTAGTGCATGTCTGATGCAAAGACTGAGGGTAGATGTATCAACATGCCAAATGTTCATAATTGACCTGTCCAGACAATTGATTTTTTTGAAATACGGCAAGTGAACTGGATAGTAAAATAAAATTAAACAGAAAAAGCAAAAAAATCCCAGTTCAGATTATGCCAAATATGAAGTTTTTCCCTTTTTTCAAAAAAAAAAACCCTTTTCACTCAGTCCAAACTAAAACATACAGCACCATTTTCAGCAGCTGGGGTTGGAAAACAAAGGAAAGAAATTCCTATGTTCACAAAATTACCAATGGTCATGCCCCATTTTTTCTTGGAGTTTGTTGCTTTGTGTTAGCACCTAGGATGTGGAAAACTTGCATTCACTTCCCATATTTCCTGAGGGGTTATTTAAATTTGCATGTCACGCTAGTGACTAACCACAAACATGAAAACTAGTCTGAAGATGGGAAGTCTTCACAATCCTTCCTGTTTAAATTTTATATAAATAATTAAAATTTCATTGGAGCAAAAACAGAGAATGAAGGATTTCTCTTGGCAAGAGAGCATCCTTACAGGTGATGTTAGAGCCAGACTCATTCTCTTGCTTTTTCTTTCTATTGATATTTAAGTATTTTACCTATAGTGGAACAGCTTCTCGAGAGTGGCTGAGAGGGCCTCACTGTTAACTGTCCTATAGTGTGAAGGGCAGATATCGGTGGCTGAATATCCACTTGAGCGGAGGAGGGAATTGAATTCAAGCCTGAAAACCAAGTGCCAGAACTAGAGAGCTGTTGGGCAAACTGAAGACACCCACCACCAGCAGTTTTGCGAGCTAGGGTTTCCTCTTCCATTCCAGTAGCATGCTGATGAAATGATGTGGGTCAGATACACATAGTACTGGGGTATGTACCTTTTGGGTGCATTCTTCAGAGAAGCTGCTGTTTGAGTCAAGGCCAACCACTCTTCTAAGCAAATGTATGCTGCGTTAGTAATGTATTAGTGTTTTTAGCAGCAAAAAGGATCTTAATTGCTGCTCAGATCTCCTACAGTGTTTCTTTTTAATAACAAGACAGGCTGAGCCAGCAGGCAGTAGTAGTTGTTGAGAGGACATACAAGTTACAGTAAAACTAGCTGCTTTGGTAGTTGGAAAGGAATTAATGCAGAGGTCTTCCCAAAATGTAATATGTGAAGTTTTAAGACTAGTAGGGATGCTATGTGATCATGCAGTTTGACCTTCTATATAAATCATAGCTCCTCCAGTGCTTACTCTAGTTTGTTCTTTATGAAGCCTGGTTATTTGTTGTGAACTAGGTTGGCTCATTTTCTAAACATGTTGATTGTTTCTGTCATAACTGTGCAATTTAAAAGTTGTGGTGTTTTGGAGGTCTAGGAGGAAAACTTACTAGTCAGAGGAGAAACGATTCATTCTGATTCTTACCCAGCCAGTGTACTCCATCAAAGCCTCCTTTGCTGGTAGAGATGTCATTTTGTAACTGTTCTGCTATATTCTTCTGTCTTGGTGAGATGTATTAAGGGAGAAATTAAATTAATTAAATATGACCTGAAGGCCTCTGGTTTTGTTCAAAGGGATGCTTTATCATGGACATTAATTTTTTTGGATGTTAAGAAGAGAGAAACGTATCTGATTCCCCGGATCACACTGAGCATTTTTGTCTTGGAGATCTCTAAGTGATGGGTCTGCTTGTTGTATCAGTTGGCCAAACCAGTTGGTGTAGTTTGGAATAACTGCATTCATTTCAGCAGATCTTTATTAGTCTGTGCCATCTGAAGATTTGGCTTATTTTCTGAATATACCAGTCTAAGAGTAGCCACTTGCAGCATATCCTGTGACACAGTATATGAGATGAGACCTGCCTTAGGCTAGTTGAGTTGACGGGATTTTGACCAACTAGGAAGTTTTACTATAAAAATAAAATGTGTTTGTAAAACGTGAGTGGTGTGAGAATTACTAGAAATTACAGCTAAATTCCTGACCAGTTGCAGTTAACATAAAAAGTAATTTTTAAGAAACATGAATCTATTACTCTTGTCAGATCCCAATCAAATGCAGGTTTTTCAGCTGTGCAGACCTTCTACCTTTTTTTTTGCCAGGTTGAAAGCATGGTATAGCTAAAGCAGGAACAGGTCTGCACACTTGCATCCTTTCTCTGTCGGTCAGCAGCTGGGCTGCAGAATGCAGTGGTCTAGGGCAACAGAGACCTCATAATTTGTTATGGCATGGACTTGAGTACAAAGAAAGGCTTAAGGATTTCTTGTCAGGGGAAAGAGGTGAATTTGACAGTGGGGCTGTTCCATGTCCTACTAGTGAGCTATACAGTCTTACACTATTGATGAAAGGGGTCCTGGCTCTTCCACTCTTTGAAGTGTTGAAGTGGATTTCTCAAGGCGTACAAGGAAAGTCACTTTATGAGTAGGAGAGCCGGCTGGAAGGGGAGGAAGCGTGCATGTGCAAGAAAAGTCCCCTGCAGTGCTATTCAGGCTGGTTACACTCTAAGTCTTTGCTGGCTGTGCTTTAGGAACCAAAGGATTGCTCAGCTGAGGGCTGCGGTCTTTCCTCTGAAATATTAGGGTAATGAAGTGGCTGTGCAACATCCTTATGCAGATAAGGATTAGGAGAGTGTCATGTGAGAGCTACTGCTACAGCCAACGATGCCTTCGGAGAGGACGGCACTTCACGCTGTTGTGAAGGGACAAAAACATTTCCTCCCTCACCGCAGCGAGAGAAAGAGCAACCAGGTAGTCAAGACTTTTAGGCTAGTGGATGGTTTCTGACTTAGAGCTCGTGCATTGTACAGCCCTGTCAGTAAGCAGGAGGTTATGGTGTCCCAACAGCTGTCTCCATGCAGAAGGCTGTAGTTCTGTGGGTTTTTAAAACAAGCTGCTCCATGCTCTACCAGCAGACAATGAGATGTTCAGGCAGATCAGTCCTGTGTGAAACAAGACAAAGCAGCCAAGGATATATTCCATAAATGGTTACCAAAGCATCACTGTTATGAATTATGTTGTCTTTCTACTTCTATTATCATTTGCTCAGTAAAAACTCTTCCCTTTGTTTTGTGTCCGTGCTGGTGTGCCACCCCAGTTTGGTACACCTGCATGATTAGGAATGTACCTGTCTCTGGTGGCTGAATGTGATGGTTAAATATTCTAATTATCTTAGCTATTCAGGCTGAAAATGGAGTTGGATATCTGCATTTGCTTGGGCTTCTAGCATTTGCGCCTATGTGGTTTTACGAAATACCCTTTGTGTGTTTGGCAAGGGGCAGTGTGAAAATGTCTAATCAATTCTTAGCCTATTGCTTAATACTGGATTCTCTCCGGTGGGCAGGCAGCCTGGGGAGACTTAAAATTTTAATACTTAATGCATAGTGAAGGTAGAATCTGAACATTATCTTGTGAGGCTCCCCTGCTTTAGATAGAGCATTCCTGTGGATGGTTCATAAGGGTGAGAGCTTGAATGTTCTTCATGTTTTGAAAGTTTTGAACTGGATCTGTTTAGAAGCCTTTACCTGTCTATCTAAAGCTTGCTTTTTTCCTTTCTCTCATGTGTATGTCCATATCTGTATGTGCACATATCTATATATAGCACACATATATAGAAGAAAATGAGTTGTGGCTGAATCTATTGAAGAAATTTTAGTTATTTGAGGGAATTCCTTCATAAAAGCATTGTTCCCATATTTGCAAGCTGTAACTGGTACTTTACAATTCATGCTTTTATTATAAAGAAAATGCTGCTGCTTTGGCAGCATTAACTGTATGCTTTTCTTAAGGCAAGTTTTTTAAAGGTACGAAGATGAGCTGTCCAGGCTTACTCATTTTAAGCTGAAAATCAAATAAATCAGTGATGAAAGTGACCTAACAGATTATCTCATCCATCTCAAAGCCAGTCCAAGATGCTTCCCTACCATTACCCTTGGCACATTTTATAGTGCTTTATCCAGCTTGAAAGAGCTCAAGTGTTGGATATTCTGCTGTACAATTTATTTTCCATCTGAAGTACTAGCTTTCCCATGTGATTTTTAGTGGAGGCCTGTCTAAAGACCGTGGATCAAGTCTTTACTCCTGTTACTTTCAATGGACTTTAGATCAGGCTCTCCAAGACTCTTGAGTTGAACACCTGAGTGTGTGTTAATCCCTAGCGCCTGAGTAACTCCACTGATACAAAGCTCTGATCCTCACAAGGGCACAGAGATACAGGATTTCTGAGAAACTAGCCATCAACATGGGCTGAGCCTACTTTGAGGCTAGGTTTGTGCATGTCACAGCATCAGCACCCTGAGGCCCAGAGCACCTCTCCGTTACAGACCTCTGCAGAGTGGAGGAATGTACTTGCTGCCCCTCAGCTGGATTTGTAATAAGGTTGTTAAATAAAACTGAATACCCCTCTTTTTGGCATCCCTGTGGACACTTTCTCATAAATGTGTCCACATGGTAGCAGCTGCTTCAGAACCATCCTGAACAGTTTGTTCTTTTCTAATGAACTTTGTTGAGTTCTTGGTTTTTTTGTTGCCTCCCTGTATTTTCTCCTTTCTGTTTTTCTTTTGTGTGGGAACTTTGTAATTCCTTGCAAAGTGGGGTCATGCTTGTTGTGGCATCTTCCCTGTAAAATGCAGGATACACAGCTTCAATTAATGAAGGCAATTTGTCCTTTTGAAAAATATCGTAGCAAGCAAAGTCATGGGAAAGGCATAGGAGATCATCAGAATTTTTTTGTTAATAGTGCACCATTACATAGTGTAAGGTGGTGATCAAAACATCTGTTGTCTGAGGTACAAGAGCAGAAAGCAGAGAGCTATTTTCCATTCATCTTACAAATTTTCTTTGTACCATTGCTTAAAGATAGGCGTTGAGGATTACTTTGGGGGCATTTGGAGATAAATGAAGGTGGAATGGGGAAATGGGCTGTGATGGCCAATTCAGCCAGGCAAGGTCATTTGGAAACCAGGATCTACTGAAACAATTTAGACCAGTTGACTGGCTGCTGTCATTCTTTTTTTTTTTTTTTTTTTTGAAGGTTTGATTAACCCTCCAGCAATTGTCAGTATTTTTGCAAGAGAAAGTGTGGGGGAAATCCTTTGTGATCTCTTATTGAGGGATCCTTCTGTCTCATTTGTGAAGCTCTGGCTTCTGGGGTTTACTCCCAAATGAATCTTTATTTCACTGTTCAGACATCCAATGTGGTTTGGCTTTGGTGGGGATATTTTTTAGAGAGGTACTAAATCCAACTTTTACAAGGGCTTACCCAAGTGTGATGAGGCATGTTTCCTGATCAGGATTGATCATTCCAGTCCTAACTGAGATGTTACTTCACATATATTTTAAAACTGGACTCAGGTTTTGTTTACCAAACTTTTTGGGCAGAGTTCCAGTGTGTCTGCAGAATACCACCATTGCTAAAGTAATGTTGGTTTTTTTTTTAAAAAAATTGTATGACTCTCTTAAAACTTGTTTATTAATCTTGGGATTTCTCTTTCAAGGTGTATGATTCTTAGGATACTAACTGCTCCCATGACTGTATGTTAGTCAATATCCTGCCCTTTCTTTCTCTTGAGTGGAAGGAAGAAGTAGAGAATGAAGTCCGAATGGGAGAAGCTTTATATCGTTGCTTCCTTTGAGCATCCAAAAGGTGCTACGCGGCCTCAGATATTAGCAAGATTCTTCATATTTTCTCATATTCTGCCCTCGTGCTGGGGAGAATCTCCCCTGCTAAAACAAAAAGCACTACAAAACCACCTCATGTCCTCCTTCATGTTTCTCCTTGCCATGTGGCATACCTAAAAATAAGCAGTAATTAGTCTGTAGTTGCCATGGTTCATCACACTGTCAGATAGTGCTTCGCTGTCCCTTTGTGTTTGTCACAGGCTTGCTGGGACTGGAACTGGTCTTTTGTTCTGTGTTTGCACACTGTGTTGGGACACATGTCCTGATTTAAGGGTAGACTTGCGCTAGGGTGGCCAGCTGGCACTCCCTGAGATGCATGCAGTAGGAGCAGCATGAGGCTAGGCTGGCTCAGACTGCTGAGTGTACCCAGCTCTGTCCTCTAATGAAGTGCTGGGGCCTCTGCAAAACTACTGCTTGCTCCCACCTACACCCTACCCCAGAGCTGAGCCAGTCTCAGAGCTGCCTGTTGGCTCTTTCAGGTGTTACAAGTTTTAGTTCTCAGTCATGTGAAGACCATGATGGATGGCTCATAAAATCAGTTTTGCACTGCAGCCATACCAGCAATAAATGGTGCATGAGTAGTTGAATTAAATTGGCCTGTGGCATGTCTGAAGGTAAACCTCAGGTGCTATGTAGAATGAGGGCCTTACAGCTAAGTTCAGCAAAGACTAGTTAAACTTGCTGAGCTTGCAAACTAAAAAGGTTAAACCTGGTTAGTTGAAGCAGACCATCTGGAATTGAGTTGCCCATATCCAAGCTCAAATAATAAACTGTGTTTCTCTGCTGCCTTGAGCTTGGAGGCTTCTAAGCTCAGTAGTTTACTGTGACTTCAATATTACCCTGATTTCTGTGTCCTTGTTCAGAACTGCCTTGTGCAGGATCTTAAAGCACCTCTGTCTTCTTAAAGACCAAGAAACCACGTATCTGTCTGCCAAGGTCCTTTGAGGGAGCCTAATTATGGGTGAGCTCAGGCCCTTTGCTTTCCTGCTCTTCGTGGTTTTTTCAAATCCAATCACCTATTTCCTCAGAGAAATTTCTAACCATTAGACTAGAAATAGGTTTGGGTAAGAAAACTCCCTTGGACAAGAGGAATCCCTCTCAATGAATGGGAGCTACTGTGTGGCCCAAGTTCATGGAGCTGGAGGAAAGAAGGGGCAAAAATAAGCTTGATTCTTACTTGAGGTCAGAGGGAAGAATTCAGGGTTTTGTTCCTACATGTTCCTGGGAGAAGAAACTGAACCAAAAAGGAATGGTTTATAAGTGCTTGAGGTCTAGACCTTAGACTCATTTGTTTGGTTTAAGCAAGGTTCTAGTTAAAACCATTTTCAGTGTTCCAGTGTAAGAAGATACATGTAATGTCTTCACCCTTTAATTTCTTTATCCTTCATCCCTTAATGCTGATGATGTGCTCAGTGATGGGCTTTGTAGTTTTACTCCAACCATGTCAGTTCTTTGCAGTCTTCATTGTTCTTCACAGAAAAAAATGTGTTCTTAAGAGAGCTGCTAGTGTTTGTGTGTATGTTGTGGACTCCCTTAAAAGCCAAGAAATAGATTTTAAAATAAAAATAGTTTCATCTAAAGAGGTCGTCTAAACTGCTTAATCTTGTTTTAACTTACTGGAATGCTGGAGATAGCTCACTGCCTTAGCTGATTGGAGAGCCATACTTGTAATAGACAAAGCATCTTCAGGTCAGGTTTTTTCAATTTCTGATGAGGCCTGAGCAGCCCAGACTGGATTCAATTGGGAACCACAGAACACAGGGAGGTGTGGTGGGTTAATGTGGTTTGGAAGTGGTTTATTCATGTTAGCTCCAACACAGGTGTAGTGATTTTGATATCCATGCTTCATTGCTTGGATGTAAATATCTTTGTGTCTCACTGCACTATGTGCTTTGTGAATATCCCAAATCTTCAGAAAGCTTAAAAATCTTTTCCAATTTTTAGGCTACTCCATTATTTTTTGGTCATCTGTATAAGTTAAAACTTCATGTCACTACTCTTCATATGGCGCTTTGAATATCAGACTTAGTCGCTCAAGCTGCTGTCCACAGAGGAAAACTACAGAAAATGGCTGGATGCAGAATGGTGGCAGTGGCGTGGCAAGATNTTGTGTGAACTACCTCAGTGTTCTGGAAGTATGTATGGAGGCCGTGTGAATGATGGTCTTTAGTGAAGGTGCTTCCGGAGACCCCATCAGATACCAGAATCACTCGGTTTTGTGCGTGTTGCAGTCACAAAATAAAGCACAACCCTTTCTGTGAGAGTTTACTGTCTAAATGTGTGAGATGCCAGATGAGTGTGGTATCACAGAAACACTGTCATTATCCTTGTTTTGCAGCACAGACACTAAACTGACTGTGTGGGATGTTCTTTGGCAGAGCCAAATCTGAACTGGCTGGTTTTGAGGCCCTGTCAGTGCTGTAATCTCCAGCCCTTCGTCCTCACCTCTCTTCATGAGAACAAACCAGCTAGCCTAAAAGCCAGTGGATTCTAACTGGGAACTGTAGGCAGAGTTTGGAGTAGTGAACTTTGGCAATAAGGATTCATCTATCTGGGTTTCCTGGTGGAGCAAAAGATCCATTTGATGTCAAGAAAAGGTCCAGTTGTCTAGATACTGACTGGTACTTGTTATCGTGCACAGCCAGGCCTTTTGCAGCGATTTGTGAATTCAGTTGTACCTGCATGCATGGACAACAGTATGTAAATCTACCCCAGGGCCACTGTGCTAGTGGCTGGAAGTTTCAACTTCTGCAAATGGGAATTAGGCATTAATAAAATCTGTTGAGAAACAACTAGATATGGTAAATTATGCAAGCTAGTGTGCTGCCACCTGGAGCAGGTTTGAGGCTGAGAGGATGCCATGGAGATAATGTCTGTAGTTTTCTTCTAGAAAAGATATCCAATGACATGAGCTAAATGAGAAGAGAAGAAAGATGAACACTGGAGGCACTGCAGAGTTAAAAACAAGGATATCTGCTTCTTAATTTAATGCTGAGGGAATATACTTAACTTTTCTGTGATTCTCCAGGTGGTCTCTAAAATATAAAGGTATCCGTTTTCTTCAGGTTATTGTTCCAGTGTACTACTTTCCAAGCAGTACTTTATCATTTTCATTTAAAATGTGGGGTTAGCAGCCCTGTGGTATTATAAGAGATTCCTCTCCTGTAACTTGTGATCCCGTAATGGTTGTCTCCCTGGGGCTTTTCTCCCTAAACTTTCTCATTTTTGTGAACTTTGGAACTTCCAGAAACCCCCACAGAAAGCAGTCAGCCCCCCACTGCTCTAACAGTCCTCAAAGGAGCTTAAGTGATTGTACTGACTGTACAAGTGATGCCAGAGATGAACATCTCCAACTCTCTACTTCTACAACTCTTACCTCTGAGGGTAAGAGGAATTTGTATGCAGCATGTTTAGAAATCAGGTTATTGACAATTAACAGATCATCACAGTCCAGATAGCTAGTACTTCTGTTTCTTGGTGGGTCTTAACCAGGTCTTTCAATGTTGGGATGGAGATTAAAGGCTTGGCATAGACATATCTACTTTCTTCTCAGCATAAGCTGTAAATTTTAGAGGCGAGAAGAGGGCAGAGGCTGTAAATTTTGCCCCTCTGTCCTGCATAGATCATAAACCATAGTTCAGCAGTTTTCTGTCATGTCCAAGCTACACCTTCTGAGTGGAGGTCCAAAGGATATAGTCTAAGTCGGTGAGGAGGTAGGAGAGGGGAGGTGTGACCGCTGTTATAGTGCCTGTTCCTTGGATCCTTTAAAGTTGCTTTCAAAATAACTTTTTGATGAAGAAAGCAAGAAGGTGTGCAATTACAACAAGGGGCAAAGTGTGTTTCTTCTATTCTTCTGAAGCTCCTTAGAGTTGAGAACGGGTCTGGGCAAATGCCGGTATAGTGTGAGGCTTAGGTTCTAGTCATCTTTTCTCACCAGCCAGCTGATCTGGCTGGCCATGGGGTGCAGAGCACACGATCCTCTCTGGGATGGTGGGAGGTGACACCAGGGGTTCCTGCTCCATGTGTGCCAGGAACTGCTGCATTTCTTAGGCGTGTTTGTCAAGAGATCCTACTGGAGTTATGGTTCTTAGAGCACAGGCATAGCTTGGATGGTGACAAGCTGTGTAGGGGGGAAAGAAAAACAACAAGGATGGCTACAGGAGGACGAAAAAAGCTCCATTCTCTCATATCACTTAGGAAATAATTGCCTGAATCTCAACATGATTTGCTTTCAAATCCAAACTTAAAATAAAATCTGGGTTTGTCTTTTTCTATTGCTATTTCTGCCGCCTCCATGATTTGTAAGAGGTGCTTAAAAAAGGCTCACATTAGTGTTCTCTTATCGCTTTTTTGCCCCGTGTTGTGACAATTCCTGAAAATAATGACTCATCTGTGACGTTCAGAGTGACTCTTCAGAGTGACTCTTTGGTGAGGTTTGCACAAAAATGTTTTATCATTGTGGAAGGTGAGTTCAGTGTCTGGAGTAATACAATCAGGGAAGTTCTCTCTAGTTCAGAGACTGAATTAAATTTTACCTAGCCTTAGGCTGTCTTCTTTCAGGTTCATCTTTTAGGGCTCAATTACCAATTAAATAATGCCCTTACTCCCACTATCTGGACCAGGAGAGCTATCTGCACCAGGTATTGCCATCTTTTCAGTGCAAAAAAAATAGCGTGGGCAAAATCATTGGTCGGGTTGACAGGTGTTGCAAGGAGAAAAGAAAAAAAGCTGAACTTAAGCTGCTGTGCTGCATTTTGACATGAAGCACAACAGAAACTGGGCAGTGTCTTAAGGCATGCACTGTCTCTCTAGGCCCTAACTTGTTGGTTTGCTTGTTTTATTTTTGAGGGCTTTAAATCAATCCTGAAGAAATGTAGCCCCTTGCCTTTGGATGACCCATAAAGCTGAATCTTGGCTGCATGCCTGGGGTGGGAGCAAAGCTAAAGGTGCTTGATGCTACACACTGCAAGTCCACGCTTCGGTGATTCTGAAAGGATGCCAGATTAGTAACTTTACCAGGGATGGTCTTTTAGTCAGCACTCAGATCACACAGATTTACTGGGGGCTGTTTCTTGGGCAGTTTGCTGGAGCTGCTTTTTATCCAGCCTGCATTGTTGGGTTAGGGTCAGCTTGCAAAGCATCCGATTTCTGTCTTCCTCCAATGCCATTGTGGTAGCAACAAAGATGAGCAAGTCGGAAGATTTGGTCACTTCTGGTTATTAGTATCTTTCTAACTTGAGGGTCCTGTTGCTTTGCAGAACTTTGAATCTGATAAATTTGTAAAATCACCAGCTTGTATTTTCACTTTTGGGCTACTCCTCCTTTCCATGGAAACATGCAAATTGCTGCATTATGCTTTAAAGGAAAGAAGGATAGCAGTGAAGCTAATCTAAGTGTTTTATGTATGTGAGAGTAATTTTGTGGTGTCTGCAAGTTGTTATTTTAAGAAAAAAGAAAGCTCAGTATTGTTAACCACTGACACTTAAATTGGTGGTAGCCTAATTTTTGTAATTGGCTTTAAATACATGGAGAACCTGGGCCAAATTCATTTATGCAACTTTATTAACCTCAGAGTAGTTTCCAGGAGACACCCTGGCCTAGTACTTTTTTTTTTGACCATCGTATCTTAATTTTTAACTTGTCTGTGTTGCTGTTTGTAAAGGAGAAATATATTCAGTTTGTGTTATTCTGTGGAAAAAGGAAGTTTTCAGGAACTGTGTAGTCTCTATCTCAAGAAACAGGTATGTGGAAATCCTGGTTTCATTCTACATGGGACAATTGGTTTCTTTCCCTTTGCCAACTGTGGCTCTTAGGCCACTGTAGGTAGAGACCGGTTTAGGCAAAGGCAATTTGAGATGAGCATTTGAGCCAGCAACTTTGACAAGGAGCTGCTAAGCCCAAGTGCATTCTCCACGTCTGCTTGAGAAGCAAAAAAGGTCTGGCACCCAAAACAGAGAAACAAAAACCCTAGTGAAAATTCAACATGAAATTAAATAAAACCAGCCCTGGATCAATACCATATGCAAAGAGGAGAAGCTTCATGTAAAAGTCAAGTGCCTTTGTGTTGGTGTATAACAGGAGAGATGTTGGCCTGCCAGCTGCTGATGACCAGAAGGCTGCCTTCAGTCCTGAAGAGTCTCTATGAAAGCTCTGTGCCTTTTCCATGTGCTTTGTGCTCAATTCATAAAAAAGCTGGTAGATGGGATCCATTATTTATATGGCTTCTCTGTATCCCTTTGACTCTTCATACGCAGACAGAATGCAGACAGTTCATTGCAGGGCGTGTTTGCTCTGGCTCAGTATGGTGGTGTTAACCATTGCTACCTGAATTGTGATAACTTGGAGGGTAGGCTAAGGGCTGTGACATGTAATGTGTTTTGTAAGATCCAGTTAATCTCAAGAAGAAGCAACCATTAAGATTTTATCAAAAAAATAAGCTATTTCCCTAATCCCGAGTGAATGATTGGTAGCTGTCAAGCAACTCGTAGGTGACTTTCCAAGGAGAGTCTGTTGACTTACTGGATTTTGCCAAGAAAAAATTAGGAGATTTCTGTATCTGAGCTGGAGTCTACCAGTAGTAAGTAATTTTTCGGAATATTTTAATTAGCTGTAATTCATAATAGCTTGTAACATATAAGGATCTGTCATGGCTTCAGTTAGCCAGTTGTGAAATAGAGTTGATTCTCATGGGGAACATTGGGAGCTAGAATCCACTCTGTTTATTGGCACAGCAAGAGCAAGCAGGGGTGAGATGTGAAGTGATAACTGTGTGGTGGCATAATTAAAGCTATACCTCAGTCATGGTTGACTACTAAGTGATCAGAAGAGATTTTGGAATAAGCATGGGGAAACAAAACAGTTTTTCATCATTATGGGCTTACGGCACTTATGAGTAAATGACCTTTTCAAAAGAAGATGAGTAAATGTCTTGAAAACACTTTGTGGTTTCTTTGATTCCAAATATAAAAATATTTAGAGGGTAACAAGAATTTCCATGACTTGCATGACAAGATGATTTTTTTCAAGGAAAAGCGTTTTTTTTGTCACACTATCACATTACCTTTTAAATATATGTTGGGTTTTGACAGGCTTTCTGCTACTATCTTCAGAGGTCAGAGCTGTCATAATTCAGAGGGTGGAAATATTTCAAAAGATACAAAAGATGGCCTTAAAGCAAAGGCAGTAGATCGATGCTTAAGTGGCAAGGGGTCTTTTTCTGAGCGCTTGCAGAGCGTCACATTTAACATAGTGTGTAAAGGGAGCCTGTACTTCACTGTTTACAATGTAGGGATGATTAATGTTTCCATTTTCTGTCTTTTCTTTTTAAATTAAGCATTTTTGAGCAGTTACTTTCTCTTCACCTGTGTTTTAGTAACTGCTGCTACAGTGGGGTCCTGATCCTATCCATTGCTTCTGGTACTGCTACAGTATTCTGCTTTCGAATTAAGGAGCCCAAGATCTTCAGTCCGATCAAATCTGATCAGAAACTTTTCCACTTTTCTCGGGACGCTTCTCATTCTTAAACCTGGTTCATATGGACATGCATTTCTTAAAATACAACTACTGGTGGGGAAAATGCAAAATTTGCATAATGAGGTAGTTTGGATACTTTTTGCCAAAAGGACTCTTTTTAATCTCTGTATGCCAAATGAATTTCTTAGAATTTCACTGCTTAAAGCTATTCATAATAAATTAATGAGTAATTAAAACTGTTATTAGGAAAAAAACACGGAGTTTGAGCCTTTGGAAAATGTAGTGCTCATTTTACTTTCTGCTGGAGTGGAACATGTATGAATGTGAAGGGTCTGATTCCATACTTCATTGTATCACTGCTAACCTGGTGTAGTTGCTTTGATTCCAAATCTACAGGTAGATGTAAAATTGGTGTGACAAAGTAGATAAAATGGCCAGTAAATTTCAATGTATCTATGTTGCTTTTGTAGTGTGTTTACTGCAGAAGAAAGAATCATAGGAACTGCGTGTATGATCTCTGTAATTATTTTATTAAAACTTTCCATTGGTAGAATGTTTTGGAAAGCTTTTCTGAGACAGTGAAACCGCTTCCTTTTTTCTGAAGGGGCTTTTTGAGTTTGGAATGGAAAAGGTACTTGAGTCTGTAAAGTGACTTTTCTTTGCCATACATGAAATTCTACTAGGGTTTCCTTGAGTGATAAACAGTTGAAATTGTTTCTTTTCATATTTTTTCATTCCTGTTGTGCCTTCCTACAAACATGTTGGCAAGTAAACGGCTTTGCACTCAGGCATGCTCAGTTATTCACCTGTACAGATGTTTGCAGAACCCTGACTAATATTTATTCCCAGGCTGAGTGCATTTGACAAGTCTTAGTGGGATGCAGTCTTTTGCAACAGAGCTGTCATTCTCTGAGAATCCAAAAAATCCAAGAGTGAAAGGGAGAATTACTTTAGGCCCAAGTTTATTAAAAATAACCAACACCTAAATCTCTATCCCTTGAGAGTGTCTTCATGGCTGTGTGTTATTCCAGTGTGGGTGTGAGCCTGTCTTTGCTGAAGAAAAATTCTTGGCCAGGCTTCTCGCAGGTTTTGTTAATTTTATACAGTGTGTTTTTAGTTGAAGTTACAGTTGATGGTTAGATGAGAAATGCTATGCTGTCCTTTCTGCTGTTTGCAAGGCAGGAATTGGTTAGGGAAAGGGCGTTTCTAAGAGTGACAGGCATCTTAAGGCTTCCTGCCTGCCCCGTTCAGTCTCTTCTGGATGTGCTCACATTCTTCATCTGCCTGGCTTTTAGGTGCTTCTGTGCTGCGAGCTGGAAGGGGGCCAGCTAAAGCAGCTCCATGTGAGATGGTGTGTGGTTCTGCGTCCCGCCATGCAGTGCGTGAGCCAATGCACAAATCTTTTCCTCTGCAGGCTCCCCACTTGCATCTTGGTCTCTTTCATCTCTAATTCTTTATTGCCCATCCCAGGTGCTTAAAAACATGAGTCAGGAACCAGAAGCCTTGTGGGGAGGAAAAACTATTTTAAATTTGTCTTGTGACTTTTAGGCCTTTAGGGTTGTCGTTTTCCAGATTCTCTGAAAAATTAAAGCTAAAAACTCACAATGTAGAAAGGAAAGATTTTTACTTGTTCATACAGCTCCAGGGTTGGACTTTTCAAGAATACCAAATATTGTAAAAGTTGCAATTAAATCTTAGTTGTTAACTCTGCTGTTTATCCTCTTACCTCAAAACCTCTTGAACACCCTGAAATAGATAACAGCATTTTTTGGCCAAATATTTCTAATACTCTTGCTCACAACTCAGATCTTTTCTTTTGTTGCCTCTGAGTAAGACCTAAAGAGCATATTTCCACTAGACTGAAAAACACCATGTTGGCTGGAGAAACTGCCAGACATAATGTATCAACCAAGGCAAGGTGAAATGCTCAAAAGTGTTCTGTGATGGAAAAATGCATCCTTTCAATTAATTTCATGAACGGTGTCTGATCTTTTAAGTTACCATAAATACAATCTCACTTTAATAAGCTATTCTTATGGTATGCAGTGCTTTTTAATTTAAAACAAACAAACTGTAGAGAGACATCATGTATAAATTATGCTGACAAATAAGGGCACATATATACATGCATACATATATGTGTGTACACGTTTTTTATTTTTATATATAAAAAATAAATCAATGGTCATGCAACATGGTAATATAAATATTTGTTCAAATTGCAAGATGAATTACTGCTGGATTCTGTTTCCTTAAAAAGGCTGAAATGCAGAATTAATCTTCCAGCACAGATTTCCCCAATCCCCACAAGTAACAGACTCTTAAGTAATATTGATTGTATTCTTAAATGCCAGCTTGATTACAAACACATGTATAATTGCTTTGACTAGCTTTGATAGTTTTATTCATATAGTTAAGAATATGCCATAATTTGCTGAATTGAAATCGCTACCTCCTTGGTTTTGGTAAGGTAATTTCTACCTCTGCTAATTGAATATAAAGGGTGTCAGCACATTTCTAAGTGTCTTCTGATCACAGTGAACAGTAACAGACAGTGACGGAGGCAGGGGAAATTCAGATTATATTTTACTGCTTGTATGCAGAATCAGTAGCTCTGGGAAGTCTATTTCATGAGAGGTTGTTTTCAAAAACATTTCTTATACATGTCTATTGTCACATGAGGCCTGTTTCTACCTGAGTTATAGTCAAGAATGATTTACTTGACTTGAATGAACACCAGTCCTTGGATTCTACTTAGAAAATAACATCTTGAGTATGTGACTTAGAACACTGTTAACTTTCCTTTTACGGAAGCAAATGTTCAGACTGGTAGAACTGAGTTATTAAAAAATGAGCCTCACACCTTCCAAAATACAGAATTCTCTTAAAAATCTCTTGTAACTTAAAAAATACCCCCTTTCCCTTTTAAATACAGGTGACAAAAAGGGAAGGTCAGTGTGGCAACAGTGTATGGAAAAATCAGTCTGCCTTTATTTGCATAGGTCCTGTTTCCAGGGTGCTCCTGTGCCAAGTGCGTGCTTGATGGTGATTTTGCATGTTTTCTATATGATCGCGTTACAAAATGCAATATTCCAGGCAGCTGATCTGACATATGTTTAATCAACGTTTATTAGTTTATTTTGGAAAGGACACAAGCAACTTTATCATGAGAATTACCTGGAGAGAAATAATTTCACTTTGCTTGTTCATCAGCACAATTTGCCTAACCTTCTTTTCTTGATTTCCGTAATACAAGTTAGATGTTTCTTAGATTTTGATTCATAAGCCACTTGTGGTTCACTGTGTTCACTTGTTTGGTATTTCACTTCAAAACTACGAAGCCAAGTATTGGTTCCTGAGAGGAGTTTTGGGTTTTGTGCATATAAGCATGAAACTCAGATACACCTGGTAGAAAACATGCTACTTAGCAGTATTCACATCCTGCTGATTATTTTTAATGGATGACTAGGCTTATGTGCTGCAATCTAGAATACGTAATAGCAGAAATTAAATTGTATGGGGGAAATTAACTGGCAGATTTCGGAGGAAAAAAACCACAGCAGTCAGCTAAAAAATGGTAAATTTATACTGGAGGTTTTTTTAGTTATAGACACAGCAATTAATTTCTCAGTTACTTCCTTTTTATGTGGCTAAAGAATATACTACTGTGATTTTTTGTTTTTTGACAGCAGTCTTCAAGTTAAATCTGATCACTGGAATTCTGCTAGTGAATTACTTTGTTGTCTAAATTAGTGCGTGTAAATTATGCATGCATGAGCACAAGAAATAATTTTGTGTTCATAACAGCCAATTGTACACTCAGAGGAATGTTTGCATGCATAGTCACCCATTTGGAGTTGGGCCCAAACTAAATTAGAATTAATACCATGGGCTAGTTCCAGGATTTAGCTCTCAAGTCTATTCATAATGATGTAATATACATTAAAAATACCCACCTCTGCAGACTGCATTCTGCAGAGACTGTTGCAGCTGCACAGGTTTGCAGCTGTAACAATCGCACGCCATCAGGTAAACATGCACATTGGAGATAAGGGGCTGGTACGTCAGGTAGAACTGTCATCAACACAAATTTGGTGCATGTGTAACGTGAAGAAAAAGGCTAAGCTGTGTAAAAGGCAATAGATAGGACTGCCCCAAGCACCTCTTCTTTTTCAAGCTCCTCACTCCATACTGCTTGAGCAATGGCTGTGCAAATGAGGAGATGGACTATTTCCAGGAGACAGCCACTTCAGTTCAAACCCCCTGAGATGATAGCATGCACTTTAAGAGTAATAATAGCTGCCAGCCACTGTGAGCCCCAAGGGATGGGGTCTAGACATGCTGCACAACATTCAACAAGCGTGCCTGATGCCTTGTATCAAGTTGAATGGCCAGGCTTGAATTGCAGTGCTGGAGGGAGAGGGGGCAAAAAAACTGTCTCTGGATTTAAAATGGATTTTGCATCACACTCATACTTAGCATCTTCTGCAGCTTGACACCCCAGACTGTCTGGTGGACAAGAATTTGGACAGAGTTTTTCATCTCCTGCCCTATCCCTCCGTGTTTCCTCTCTGCACAGTGACTGCTGCAGGAGCTAGGCTCATAAGCTGTCTGCCATCCCCTATTCTCATTAATGTTATCCCCCTTAACAGATCCATATTGATTGGCTGTGGTCTTAGAGGATTACATACTGTGTCCTCATAAGTGGTGAGGCCAGACTGAGACTAATACAGCACCTAATGTGGTCTCCTGTCACAGGCCACAGGAGCAATCTGCAGAATCTTCAGTCTGGCCCCACCGTTTGTGGTCAGACAATGATGTGGTCTCTAGAGATGGAGCTAGTCTTAATTTTAACAAATCTGGTGATTAGACTCAGACTAGCCTACACAAGACAGTGGTGCAATTTAATTTTCTGCTGGAAGACAGTTCCAACAGTGTCTTCAGATCCAACCATGTGCAATTTCAGAGTTTTTTTGATGTCAGCAGAGAAAAGAGCAGTCTTACTGTACCAAATCATCCTTTTAGGACAGCTAAGGAGTACCAAAAGAATAGAAGAATACACCAAAACAAGGAAATGATCATGTGTAATGAGTTGTATTAAGTAAGAGGGGATTAACTCCTTGTTTTGAATCAAAGGAATGAGAACTGTGAATCTGATTTTTATTTTTTTTATCATGCACTAAGTAATGTTCTTTAGGGTCAGATGACTGTGTGGTGTGCAATCCTGGCATTAGATGCAATACTGATCCTTTCATCTTAGCCACTAGCATAACCCCAAAATGAGTATACTGGAGGTCTTTTTAATCAGATTGTTTAAATAAGATGGTTGTTCATATATTGTCTTCAATTACGAATAAGCCAAATATAAAGTATTGTATGCCTGTAGCATCCAGTAAAAATATTGTAATAGTAGTATGTTGTTTAAACTATAGACATAGTCAAATCTGTATGATGAGACAAATATTGGATGGTGGCTTGTTTGTTGTCCACCATTGGTTTTGGTTTTGGTGGTTTGGTTTTTTTTTTTGTGGGTAGTGGAGGAATGTCATTTTCAAGGTAATAGAACAGTACTATAAATGAGTAGGATGTTTAACAGGGCTTTTAAACTTGTGTTCTTGAAAGCATGTCCATGCAACTGAGGTGGAATGATTATTGGAGGCATAGGCTGAGGTAAGCAAAGAGAGGAGGTACTGCACTAGGAAAATGAGTCTTTGGAGCCTTTGTAAGCACTAAGTGTAGAGAACAGGGGCATGAGCAGGGAGAAGTTGTACATGTAAGTGCACATGCCTTTTAGGATCAAACTGGGCAGAGAACCAATGACAGAAAATACCAGTATAATGATAGAAGGGAGATTTCTTTAAGACACCGATCAGTGGACACTGGAAACATGCATGCAAAATTACTTCAAAGTTCAACACTTAATCTTCCTTTATTTTTAAGGGGAACTTTCTCATCTAGAGTGGTAGTTTCACCTGACAGGGTTGTTGTTTAGGAGCTGGTA